>OY992534.1:36828563-37248829 GCA_963921185.1 Dasysyrphus tricinctus
GGATTTTGCTGACTCTGAGGACGGTGCTGTTGGAACTGACGATGGAGCGATGGCGTCTGATGAGGAAAATCGTATCCTCAATGACGACGACTATCAATCCTTCGCCAGTTCGGACAGCTCGGACGCAGACGTCACTGTGGCCGAGAACCCTGTGAAAGGTTGGGGACAGGAACCCCCCCAAGGCGAGTCTGTGGCAAAAATCCTGGCGCAGCCGGGAGCCAAGACTACTTCGACTCCCTATAAAGGGTCTGGTGCAAGTGAACCAACCGAAGTCTGCGCGGATGGCCCAGGGTCCTCCAAGACCGTGAAGGTAACCGTTTCTGAAGATCGCTGCCCGTCAATCGATGGGCCAAAACCGATCAAGGAAAGTAAGGTGTATCCAAGGAAGCAGAACAAGGGAGGGGATCTGAATCCGGATCTAAAAAGGATAGAAAACGCCAAGAGGGCCGTACGTAGATATGGCAAGGGTGATCCGAAACTGCTCAGTCTTAGGGACTGGAAGCGCTTGAGCTGGGCTCAAAAGCTTCTTGCCAAGACGGGCTCCAACAGCAAGACACCGGTTGACCTTAAAAAGATCGGAAAAAGTGATCAGGATGTCTCTTCTCCCAAACTGACTGTCAGTAGCCCTAAAGTGAGACCGATAAGAGGTCCAAAGCACTCGAGGGTCGAACACACTGGCAGTCAAAGGAAGAGGATGAGACTTAATGACTCGACGCCCCCTACAACGTCTGCCATTAAAAGACATAAGATGGCACACAGCGCTAGCGCAGGCACGCTAGCAGACGTAGTGACACAAAGCCTTCAGGTGGCTGTCATCAATGAAGGGAGCTCCGATAGGCTGCTAACCAGTGAGCAGTGGGCTCAGGTAGAGATAAAGATCCTTGACTTTATAAACGCCGAAATTCTCGCTTCCACTGGTTTTGTGCCGAAATTCGGGCCACTGTCGACCGTCAAGGGTTTCAAAATCCTGACGTGTAGGGACGAACCCACACTAAAATGGCTCCAAGCAAGAATCAAGGAGATGAAAGGCTTACTCGAAGGGGTAACTCTTAATGTTGCCTCTAAAAGCGAACTCCCGACCAAACCCAAAGTCCGCATTCATGTGCCGGGCCCTCGCGTCTCTAAGGAACTTCTAGAGAACCTCCTCCGAGGTCAAAACTCTAGCTTCCCGAGTAGCGACTGGAAGGTTCTGGACATTGAAGCTCCCACGAAAACAGGACAGGAAGCCATTGTCATGTTGAACCATGCTACAATGGCAATGCTTCCGTCTAAAGGTTTTAAGTTGATGGTTGGCATCAGTGAGGTCAGGGTGCGCCCTATGTCGGCAGCCAACCTAAAAAACAAGCAAAACAAAAATGATGATGAAGGTGCTACAGATAAACCTCCATTACAGTAAGTTCGCCACTGCCACCCTGACCTCATTGCTGTCAAAAGATAACATTGATATCGCCCTTATTCAGGAGCCCTGGATCAACAGCGGCCGGATCTGCGGACTAATGTCCAAAGATTATATCCTCTACTTTAATAAAGGGCCTACAGAAGGTAATTATCGGACATGTTTAGTGGCGAAAAAATCTTTAAATCTCTTCCTCTTATCTTCCCACAGTAGTGCAGACATGACGACGGTGAAGTGCGAAAGAAAAGGGGCCCCGCCCCTGATCCTAGCCTCCGTCTACATGCTCACTAGCTCGAGGTGAATGGCCTTCGTGGCCATACATACGAACAAGCATATGTAGGCCTTTGAAATTTTAGGATCACGACCCTTTGAGAGTTTGATGCTTAGGGGAACAGCATAGTCGCATCCAGTATGTGAAAAAGGACGACTTTGCGTAATTCTTGGACGAGGTAAATCACCCATTAGTTGACAGTTCGAGTTCTTTCGGAGCTTGAAACATTTATTGCATTTGAACACCCTTTGACGAATAATATTACGACAGCCCAAGATCCAATATTGCTGTCGTACGATGGCGAATGTTGCGGAGACTCCTGGATGTAAATAACATTCGTGAATGTCTTCTATAATGAGAGAAGAAAAACGATTATTTGGAAGAATAATAGGATGCTTAATATTAAATGATATATTAGCATTTTGTATTCTTCCTCCAACCCTCAGAAGACCCATATGATCAATAAATGGAGAGTATTTTAGTAATTTAGATTTAAGGGGCAACTGTTTTTTGTCAATTAGGGCGCGGATATCATCACTGAATGAATTTAATTTGACTGATTTAAGGATGGTTACTTTTGCAATTTGAATTTCTTTTAGAGTTAGATATGAAGTACGACGCGACGATTAGATTCTGGACTTAGATAGTTGAATATAAATCGAATAACGTAAGCAAGTTTCCTCTGCATACGAGGCCAAGACGATGTGTGTTCGATTATGTAGTCAATTATGTCGATTTTATTCGATGTCATCAGAAGAACTTCCCGCGGATATGCTCTTTGTTTGGCTACCAGTTCGTTATTTTCCGGTTTTAGTGTCGTTAGCTTGGGTTTAGGCCATTTATTTTCTTCTAACGATAGCCACGATGGACCATTCCACCAGAGATGATGGTCTGGCAAGTTAGACGGTAGAACACCGCCCGACGCACAATCAGCTGGATTCGACTCTGATGAAATATGACGCCAAAAATGTCTGGGAGTTGACTCGAGAATGGCAGCGGTTCTATTGGCGACAAATGTTGTCCAGCGACGAGGTGGCGAAGACAACCAATGCAAAACTATTTCAGAGTCGCACCAGGTCACGATTTTCGAAACATTTCCTTTAAGTGATGATTTGATAAGGTTCAGCAAACGAGACAAAAGTAAAGCTCCGCATAACTCCAAACGCGGGATCGAAATTGGTTTTAATGGCGCAACTTTTGTTTTGGCTGCAATTATCGTTACCTTGTAGCTTCCATCAGCAATTTTACAGCGAGTGTACACAACTGCAGCATAGGCGAGTGAGGATGCATCAGAGAATCCATGGATTTCGACTCCTTCTGACGATGGGAACAAGTTTCTTGGAACCCTAACCTGCTCGAAAAATGTTAGTTCTTGCCTGTACTTAAACCATCGATCAGCCAGCTCTGAGGGAAGTGGGTCGTCCCACCCTAGTTTAAATTTTGATGACCAAAGCTCCTGAAACAGAATTTTGAACAAGATGACAGACGGTGCTTGGAGTCCTAACGGGTCGAATATACGAGAAACCTATGAAAGTAACGAGCGCCTTTTTGCAGTTATTGTTGAAAGAACCTTTGACATGCGAAAAGAGTACTCATCATGTGATGGATTCCAATGCATTCCAAGAACTTTTATGTAAGATTGCGATCGTTCTATGTCGAAGATTGAATATTCACATTCTTCTTTTGAAAGAGAGGCTAAAAGAGGCCAACAATTAGAACTCCATTTTCGCAATTCGAGTTTAGCCATAGAAAGTAGAGCAACTACTTCTGACTGCAATGCGATGAGCTCCTTTGTAGATTTTTCACCTGTCATGACGTCGTCAACGTAGACATCTTCTAAGAGTACACGAGATGCGTTTGGATACTGATATTGATAGTTAAATTGCTAACTGCTTTAGGACTCTTACGGATAAAAATGGAGCGCATGATGTACCGTAAGTCACAGTACGTAACCGATAGTGTTCTATCTCTTTTGCGGGAGATTCACACCAAACAATGCGTTGATATTCGGAGTGCGAATCGTCTAGCCAAATCTGGCGAAACATTTTCACAACATCTGCAGTGAACACAAATTGATGCTGCCGAAATCGTAAGCATACGCCTATTAGGTCTCGTTGAATAGGAGGACCTATTAGAAGAGTGCTGTTTAACGATATCCCACTGGAGTCCTTGGCTGACCCATCAAAGACAACCCGCAGCTTTGTAGACGAGCTATCTGGTTTCAGAACTGCATGATGGGGAAGATAAAAACAATTCCCATTGGAAGTACCTACTTCTGCACGAGGAATGAGAGTCATGTGGCCCAAGTTAATGTATTTACGCATAAAGTTTGAATACATTTCTTTCAGTTTAGAATTTTGTGAAAAGCGACGCTCCATTGAATTAAGACGCGAAATTGCTAACGATAGAGTGCCGTTGAAGGAAGGATTTGCTTGTTTGGAAGGAAGTTGAACTACAAACTTTCCATCTGAAGCCCGAGAAAATGTCCTTCGAAAGTGCTCTTCGGCCTGATCGACAACAGACGATAGATTTACTGGAGCTACCTCCTCAAGCTCCCAAAAACGTTGTAACGAGGCATCTATGTCAAGAGTAGAATGAAGAGAAGTGCAATGATATGAATGTTCCGCTTCAAAGAATTGTCCTGTAACTATCCAACCGAATGATGTGTTCTAGGCAAGAGGTAAACCGTCACGACCACGAATCTGCCCGTCTTTCAAAATATTCCAAAGTTTATCGCATCCCAACAGAACATCAATGGGAGCAACGAGGTTGAAATTTGGATCTGCGAGTTCAAGATAAGGTATATGAGACCAAGAAGCGACGTCTATAGACTGAGAAGGTAAATTTGAAGTTATCTTATCGAGTATGAAAGCATCAACGACCAAATTAGTAGAGTTGAGACGAGAAACAAGGTTGAATGAAATGCGTCCTTTTGTGTAACCTACTTCCTTGGAAGACAAACCAAGAATAGGGACTCTAGCGTGTTTTCTTTGATACCTGAGTCTTTGGACTAAAGATTCAACAACGAACGAAGATTGGGACCCGGAATCAAGAAGTACCCGACAATCTAAGAGATTTCCCTGATTGTCTTCAATTTTAGCTAACAGAGTTGGCAAAATCGTTTTACGACAGCTAAATTGAAGCGAATGATTATTTACGATTGGAGGCGCAGGTGTAGCCGAGGTTGATGACGATGACTGTGATTGTGGCGAGGAGGACGAAGAAGATGATGATTCCTGTTTTGTGTTGGAGTCTGCAGGGTGAACTAGCGAATGATGGCGTGATCGGCAATCCCGACAGCGAAATGACGATCTGCATTTATATGACGAATGTCCCACGCGAAGACAGTTAAAGCATAGTGAATTGGTTTTTACAAAGTTTCGGCGTGATTCAGTGTCTAGCGCGACGAATTTAGAGCACTGAGGTAGAACGTGATCACTTTGACACATTGGGCATTTAAACTGCACTTTTGAATTTGAAGACTCAGCTAAATGAGCTCGAATGTTATTTGCTGACTTAGCCCGCGACGTAATCGATCGACTACCGACAGATTGGCAAGCCTCGAGAGCATCACAACGTGTCTCTAAAAATTCTAAGAATTCGATAATTGTGCAGTCTTCCCGAGAACCAATATGCTCTGCCCATGATTGTTTTGTATCATGGTCGAGTTTATTTAACAATAAGTAAATGAGCCAAGGGTCACGGCTATTTTTTCCTAATGCCTGAAGCCCCCGCACAACTTCATCAGCTCCGTCAGAAAATTTTCTGAGAGTTTGAACATTGCTAACATTAGAATAAGGAAGCGACAAAAAAGTTTCTATAAATGATTGAACTATTAACTGACTGCGATCGTACCGCTTCTCTAGGCGATCCCATGCTTCGGCATAGTTCGCTTCCGATATGGCAATGTGTTTAATTAAATTTGCTGCATCACCCCGAAGATACGACTTTAAGTAAAGAAACTTATGAGTTGCCTTGAGATTTTTCTTGGTATCGACAGACCCCAGAAAAAGATCCCGAAACGACGGCCAGTCTTTATAGTCTCCACTGAATGGTGGCACAACGATAGTCGGCAGTTTTGAAGTGCCTGCATCAGCTTCCGACGAAGACGAATTTAATTTTGCAAGAAACGAAGATTGCTGTTCAGTTAACCGATCTATGGCTGAAGAGTTTACAACCTTTTCCTTCGCATTAACTCTCTCACTAATAGTTTTAAGTATTTGTGCATTGGTTACAAAGTACTTCGACTCGTAAGCGGAAAATTCATTTTCAATTTCCTCGATTTCATCGATATCTTCCTCTGTGAAATGTTCTAGGATTTCGTTATGCAAAATACAAAAATAAGACCACGCGGTCTCTAATTTATCCAAACGAATCTGCAACATTTCAACCGATGTAGAATCGTTAATTGTGTCTACAAATGCTGCAGCCCGAGTTAAACGCCCTTTGGCGTTCCCACATTTAATTTTCAATGCACTTGTCATTGCACAAAAAATTAATAAAAGAGATAAAGTTTCTGGTTATTTACTCGAATTTAATCGAAGGAAATTTATATCATATAAATGTTTTGCGGTGTATGAAAAAATTCCTTGATATAAATTTGATCGAAAGAAAATCTATGCGATTGAGTTGCACGATTAATTTAATCGAAGCAAGAATTCAATTTAATTGATTGGCACGTGATCACTTATCCCGTATAGAGAGCACACAGCACAGTCATATATATGTAATTATTCAATTTTCATTTGCAAGCACCAAATTCATTTATTGTTTTTTAAGCGAACGAGATTCATAGATTTATATAAATCGATATTTGACACAAATAGAATAAATCTTGTGATTAGTATAAGACAGTAATGGAAATATAAATGATTTATTAGCGAGATTAAAGATGATGCAAGATTACCCAGGAGAAGTGATGCTTACAGCTTGCCGGTTGAAATCCAAGAGAGCGATACATATTGAATTTGATTTTCACAAAGCTATTGAGTAGTTTTTAACGAATATGATAACAAAGATAACAATGATAACTTTGTATATAAACTCTATCAGTGGTATTTATAAACCCATTCTAAGCAATGTCTAACTTTAGACACCTGTCCAACTCCAAAATGTTATTTATAAACATTTAGCACCGACTGGCTAACTTAGTCACTGAAATTGGTTGTCCAAATCTTATTTCAAAGAAGGCACGTTTAATGAATAAGGAAGGCAAATATTTCTGTTTTTTTAATTTTCTAGTTTTGAAATGAATGAAAAGCTAGTTGAACGAGTCCCAAAGAGTACTAAAATCAATTACTTCATTCAAAAATGAATAAATACAGGCATGTCACTGAATAAATGAGGTCACATTTGGGCAATCGTTGGAATGCGTTTATAAATAACAAGTTGCCTAAACTATTTGGGCATTGACTAGTTGGACAGCTGCCCAAGCGTGTTCTAAGAAAATCTAATAAATACAACTGTATATCTATAGTAATACCTTGAAGTCGTTTTTATTAGTGTGGTGTGTGATCGATGGTGCGCTGGCGTCGCTAAAGTTGCTTCAACATTTTTAAAATTGAATTATCAACATTCGCATGTGTATCTCTGGTTTTGTTGTTGGTTTTTCGGTATGAATTCTCCTTTTTTCTATTTTTTTTTTGCTATGAATGAATTTTGAAAGCAATGGTGGTGGGTTTTTTTCTTAAGTTTTTGCTCTATCATCTGTTTTCTGCGCGTTCGTCTGTTTTTTCGTTCTTCTTGAATCCAAAGAATTTTATAGGTATGCAAGGGTTTTGTTTTTGTTTTTTATTTTTGTCGAGAGATTTCGATTTTTTTCTTATTTGGGTTCTTAGTCGTTATGTATTGTTGTTGAATCTTGTGCCTGACGAGGTGCATTAAGAACAAATTGATTTAATTTTTCTAAATTTACAACTTTGTTGTTCAGAATCAAAACGAAAGAAATTTAAGCTGAAAAAATGAAACAGCGATGTGGGTACCTACATTTTTCAACTATTTTTCATGTAAATTATTGATTTCTTGAAATTTCATTGTTTTGATCAAAATTATCATTTAGATGATCTTACAAATAATTCTCGTTAGATAAGTATGCATATCGTCCGTCAGTCTGCGAGGGTGTGTTTGTGCGATAATTATCTATGGGTAGCAGAGATGTGAAAGAATGCATTAATTTCAGTATTGAAATCAATTAATCAAAAAGACTTATTTTCAAGTATTTTTACTTTACCTCAGTACTTCAACTTCAAATGTTATTGCCATTCAACAGAGATGTAAAAAACTGCAGTCAGTTGGTGACTGCAGTCTTTTGACTAAAAAGACTTATTTTATAAGTCTTTTAACTTACTGAATGACTTTAACTTTAAAATAAAAGTTAACAGTCATTTTTATAATTTTGACTTATAAGTTAAATAAAGCAGTCAATTGACTTACAGTCAATTAACTGCAGTCCTCTTTGACTTTTTTAAGTCTTCTAAGTCACTTGTCAGTCAACTCTTTCTTAAGTCAATCTCAACAGTCAGTAAGTCAGTTGACTGAAGTCATTTAACTGTAAGTCAGTAGACTTTTTTTAAGTCTTTTGACTTTAGGAATTCATATTCTTTATCGAAAAAGTTATTTTTAGTGTTTTGACGGAAGAAATTTAATATTTGAAGGTATTTTATAGTAAAAATTCTATATCAATATACCAAGACTTAATTAAATTTTGTGGTACCATTTTCTCAAAAAGTATTCGACTAATTTGGATAAATTTTATATGGTTGGAAAGCCATGGTGGCGGGAGGTGTGTGAATCACAAAATTAAACACTGGGGTCCATCTTAGTTACGCACTATTTTATACTGCCAATCTGTACATTCAAGGCAATTAAAATAAAAAAATAAAAAATAGTTTTTTACTTCAATTTTCAAATATTTTATAGCTACATAGCGTTTAGTTTTCTGAGTGGAATTTCGACACAAGGTGGTAATGAGATAAAGTCTTCTTAAATCAGACGGACTTATGTCGAAGACTTAACAATACAGTCGACTCCCTCTAGGTAGAATTTTCACGGGATAGCAAAACTAGTTCGAGAGAGAGTTTTGCAAAATTCGAGTGAGAGAGATGTATACATATATGTAGTATTGAAATTTGAGCGTAATATAAAACTATGTAGGTATGTTGAAAAAATTCGAGTTAGAGGGACATTCAACTTGCGCAATTTCTGAAAAATTAACTTAAAATGGCAAAAATAAATAATTAAAAATTAACGAAAGCACATAAAATAATATGCTAATATTTGTTGGAACCTAATCAGCATCTTTGGAAATTCTTTGGGAATTATTTTTCCCTCGGAATGTTTCCATTCCTGGGAACTGCCTTCAAAATGCTTTTCCCTGGGAACAAGTCTTATCCACATGAAAATGATAAACAAATATTCGCACAACACTATAGGTACTCTATAATATTGAGGGAAAATAAGAAAAGAGTTCGCGATAGGTATTTTTCCCTCGAAATATTTCCCTAAAAAAAGTTCCCGATAGCGATTTCCTGAATATTAAATAAATTGGTACGATTGGTTAAATTAAATTTTTTTGACATATCCACGCTTCAATCTTCTAAGAATCGGAACCCATAATCTTTAGAGACATGTCTGTGTTTGTGAGTACGTTCGTACGTTCCTTCCCCTTTTTTCGTTCACCATATCTCAAGAACCAATAAAGATATCGACTTCGAATGAATTTTATTTTATGGTTTATAATATCGTCAAGTACATAAAGGTCTTTCCAACAATTAGTTGTATCATTTTGGATTTGATCTCATTAGATTCAGTGGTAAAAGGTACGCTTAAGACATGTATCCTATGATTAGGCTGTACTAAAACACATTTATTTCAGTTTGAGAGATTTCCAACTTCCCCCCTCCCACTTCTTCAAATGCATCTACACAAAAAGCCAATTTGGGGATTTTGAGGGACTTTAGATATGCTAAAGAGTGTGCAATTCTACGTCGCCGTCGGCATTGATATCAATTTTAATGTTTCTTTAACTAATTTTTTCAACCTCAGGACCTATTTTTCCTGTCCTATATTGAGTGTGATTTTCTTTAAAATCGCGGAAACTTAAAACTTATATTGAAATATGGTACTTTTTAAGAATAGGAATAGTAAACATTGGGTTTTTTCTTTTTTTAATAATTTTTGTATTCTAAAAATTTCGGGGGAGGGTGTTGATTTTGTATAAATTTGGTAATAATTGGTAGAAAAATTTAGATTTTGGTACAAATGAAGTCTTTTATGACTAGGTACATCTAGGATTCGGTACAAAACTCGTAAAAATTGAAACCGAATATTTCCTCAATTTTGTCCCGAATAGGAAAATTGGAAAAAAAATTTGTTCCAATAAGTCATTTTTTAAATTATATAAGTGACTACATTTGTACCAAAATTTAAATTTGTCCATCAATTATTATTATTATTAAAAATTAAACGTTATATTGAATATTTTACATGTGTTTTCCCTTATAAAACTGCTTTCACAGCCATTGCCCTTTTAGTATTTCTTACACTTTCAATTTTGGCAACCTCTTTCGAGACTGTTCATTTTTTCGAGCGGGTGTTTTTAAAAGCTTTATAATGGTGAATTTGATCCAAAATTCACATTTAGTTCGATGTGAATGTTTTTAAATTTATTTAAGCTTTAAAAAAGCTTTCTTTCAGATTAAAACAAAACAGAAACAATTCCTCAGTGTTCTCAAGTAATCTTATAACATAAGCTTGCGAGACATTTTCATACAAAATACATTTTTATATTAAATTTTGGGTTAATTATTGTGAAAAGTTCACTCAATCGACCGTCTACTGTATAACATACTTGAACTTTGAACCATCGCTGAGCCTGAGTAATTCCATCGAAATCAGCCAGTAATAATATTTGAACCACGGATCAAAGTTTGAACCACGTTTGTACAACTGGATCTAAGTCTTCTAAGTCTGGCTGATTTAAGAAGTACTAATCTCACCCCCACCTTGTGTCGAAATTCAACACCACTCAGAAATCGAAAGCTAGCTATAAAATATTGGAAAACTGAAGCAAAAAACAATTTTTAGTTTTAAATTAAGTCTTTTCTATGTGCACAGTGATTGGCAGTATAAAATGTTATATACTTAACTAAGATGGACTTAGTATTTAATTTTGTGATTCCCACACCTCCCCCGACCATGGCTTTCCAACTATATTAAATTTATCCAAATCGGGCGAATACTTTTTGAGAAAAATGATACTACAAAATTTAATAAAGGCTATTTGTATGTATATTGATAGAGAGTTTTTACTATAAAAAAAAAACATTCAAATATTTAATTCTTCCGTCAAAACACTAAAATTAACTTTTTCGATTAAGAATATGAATTCCTTAAGTCAAAAGACTTAAAAAAGTCAATTGACTTACAGTTAAATGACTTCAGTCAACTGACTTACTGACTGTTGAGATTGACTTTAGAAAGAGTTGACTGACAAGTGACTTAGAAGACTTAAAAAAGTCAAAGAGGACTGCAGTTTATTGACTGTAAGTCAATTGACTGCTTCATTTAACTTATAAGTCAGAATTATAAAAAAGACTTTTGACTGTAGTTTATAAGTTAAAGTCCTTAGTCACAAGTCTAACTTTAAGTCAATGGCTTAAGTCAACTGACTGCGACTTAACTGACTGTAGTCTTTAACTGACTGCAGTCTTTACAACTCTGCCATTCAATTTTGAAGTCTTTAGTAATGCAATCATTTCCCGCAGTTAAATGACTTAAAGTAAAACGAATGCAATACTAAAGACTGCTTGAAGTCATTGAAGTCTTTTGCCAAGAATGCATTCTTTAAGTCTTTTTATTACAGTCTTACGACTGCAGTCAATTGACTGCCTTGAAGTCCTTTAAATGCTTGTAGTCTTTTAACTGCTTGAAGTCTTTTAACTGCATGAAGTCCTTAAACTTCTTGGAGTCTTTAAACAACTTGGATTCTTTTTACTTTTTTAATCATTATGAAGACTTAAACTATTATTGATATTTATTTGAATACCTACCTACTTAGGAATCGAAACTAACCACAAAATGAAAAAAAAATGTTAGGTTCAAAAATTGTACATACATATGTATATGCATTTTTTTTTTTTTTTTTTTTTTACTGAGCACCATTTTGTTTGTTCTTCTACTAGTGCAGTCTTATTAACATATTTTTAATCGAAAAAAAGAAAACTGTTAACAGCAGTTTAACGATTGAATATGGTGAAGGGGGCTATAAGGAATGTAAAAAAATCTGTTTCCCAGCAGTGGAGTTGGAGGGGGATTTGGGGGGTGAAAAAGAGGGGGGAAATTGTATTATTGCGTTTTCCGACTTTAGTTGACCCCAAAATGAAAAGTGTTCATTTGAAATGTTGTAGATGCGGCAAAAATCTACAACTTTTATATAAACCACTTTTCAGCGTAACCTCAAAATTTCCGAGATATTGGCGAAAAACCGTATTTTTTTCTGGGTTTTGTTTTTATTTTTCATTTTTCCAAAAATAGTTCAATTTAAATGAAACTTTGTGAAAATATATCTTGTTGTGTCTTATCTTATCTTATCTTATTATATGTGTCTGTCTTATCTGTTGTGTTATATCTTGTTGTGTCCTAAATTAGGAAAATTTTTTCAAGCATAACCATCATTGATCAGTTTTTGAGATATTCAATTTTGTTTGGAAAAAAATACTTTTTTTCAAATGAAAATTGTACTTCAGAAAATCATCGTACCGAGTTCGTTAAAGGATCATTAGTTTTGTTTTTAAATTTACTTTTATGTTTTCCAGTGGAGCAAAACCGAATGAAATTGAATGTATTTTTCTGGTGTATTTTAACAACCAAAGTAAATTTTAAGTTTTTTCGCAATCTAGTATTAAAAAATTCTCTCATTAATTTTAGGTTTTTAATGACTTAAGAATAATCCAATGTGATATCAAGTAAGGCCTAGCCACCGAATTAATAATATTTTTTGTTTTACGTCGTTATCAATAAAGATAAAATTATAAGAAATAAATAATGCCAGTTCTACCACACAGTTTTTTTTTTAAACAATGTACATACTATATAAAAATTCAAACAACATATTCCTCAAGAAGAATGTAGATAAATTATTTTTCAAACTTTAAAATTCTTTTTCCGGGGAATAAGTTTTTGGATTTGGGGCATTTAAGGTCTCCGGCGCCTACATGATAAAATTGGCCGTGGTTGTGGGTGGGTCTAAGAAAATCATCAGCAATTTTCTCTTACTCATTTAAACAATATCTGATACTAACAGTACCAAATATTTAGAACCGTTTTTGATAAATCAAAATATACAATGTAGGCGTGGCAGTGGGCGATTTGAACAAAAAATGCCTTAAGCCTTTTCTTGTTCACGCGAATCAACACGATTTGCGGCTAAACTAAACGTCCTAGAGGCATCAAAGTTGACACCTTCAAACATGATTTGCGGCTAATTTAAGCGTCCTAGCGACTTACAAAATGCATATTCGAGATCTAGGAAGTGCCAGTTCTATAAAATAAAAAAAAAGTTGGTAAAAAAAGTTTTTTCCAAAGCTTTCAAAAAAATATATTTTGGGCATTTAAGGTCTCCGGCGCCGACATGATAAAAGTGGGCGTGGTTGTGGGTGGGTCAAAAATATCACGAACACTTTTCTCTTACTCATACAAACAATATCTGATACCTACCGTGGTCTTTAGAGGCGTTTTTAAGAAATCAAAATAAAAAAGGAGGCGTAGTAGTAGGCCTCCTTTTTGAACAAAAAATATTTCGAAAGTTTTTCCTCGCTGATTCGAATCAACTCCGAAAATTTCATCCGGATCAATAGAGCCATTCGTGAGATATAGAAACATGATAAAAGTGGGCATGGTTGTGGTTGGGTCTAAGAAAATCACCAACAATTTTCTCTTACTCATTTAAACAATATCTGATACTAACAGTCATATTTAGAATCGTTTTTGTGAAATCAAAATATACAATGTAGGCGCGGCAGTGGGCGGATTTGGACAAAAAATGCCTTAAGTCTTTTCTTGTTCATGCGAATCTGTTATAATTTGTTCATCATTTAACAAAAAAAAATGTAATTAACTTTGACTCACTGTACATATTTTTCTATTACATAATACATAATGTGCATACATGAATTGCTAGTTGTACATTTTTACATACTTTTCTCTTATCTAATAAATTGATCACTTGTGTTCTGATTCAATTGAGGTAACGTGTTTCCTTTCAATAGAAACAACTCTGAAAGCTTCATGCAGATCGTTGATCGACTTTCATCTTTAAACACGATTTGCGGCTAAACTAAACGTCCTAGAGGCATCAAAGTTGACACCTTCAAACATGATTTGCGGCTAATATAAGCATCCTAGCGACTTATAAAATGCATATTCGTGACCTAGGAAGTGCCAGCTCTATAACATCAAAAAAAGTTGGTTAAAAAAGTTTTTTCCAAAACTTTCAAAAAAATATATTTTGCTATGAATAAAAGGTAATTTTCTGCGTATCTGAGCCACATTATGTAGATACTGTTGACATTGGCTCCATGCCTGATAACTTTACACACCCCTAAGCGGATCAACGGAGTTGCGTGAGTGGGACAGAGGGCAAAAAAGGGAGCAACAATCGCGAAAGCCCGCGAAGATATAGAAACATGATAAGATGGGGCGTGTTTGTGGCTGGGTCTAAGAAAGTCACCAACATTCTTCTTTTGTGCATTGAAACAATATCTGAAACGTACCGTAATCTTAAGAGGCATTTTTGAGATATCAAAATGAAAAAAGGGGACGTGGCAGTGGGCGGATTTGAACAAAAAATATGTTTAAAGTCTTTTCTAGCTCATGTGAATCAACTCTGAAAATTTCATCTAGATCAATAGGGCCTTTCCCGAGATATAGAGACATGATGAAAGTGGTTGTGGTTGTAGGTGGGTATACAAAAATCACCTCCATACTAACAAGTTCTAATACCTCAAATAATCATTAGAGCTGTTTTTGAGCTATATATAAAGATATAAAAAGTGGAAGTGGCGGTGGGCAGATTGGAACAAGAAATATTTATGAATATGATTCATGCAAATCAGGTCTGAAAATTTCATGCAGATCGTATGAGCCGTTGGGAGGATATAGAGACAAGACAAAAGTTCTTTTTTGTTACCCACCCAACTGTTCAACTAAATCAAATGACAACCGCCGCACAGTGGACCGTTTCATACATGCTAGACGTCAAAAAGTCAACTCCGAATTTTCGTTGTTGGTGCAATTCTAAAATGTAACGATAACCCACTGACCACAAAAGTACAATTAAATAAGATTTAACTAGAATAAGTTGGAAGTTATCATACAACAAAGACAACCTCCAATCTTCTGAAATAGGTAACTACCTAGAAGTGAATTTTTAGCTTTATTGCACTGTACATATATTTAAAATTATTCGTCAAATTAAAAGAAAAAAAATAGGGTAATCTTTAGGAACGTATGTAGTTTATTAATAAATTATTTGAAACCCCATAGCATATTCTATAGAAATGAAAAAAATACACACAAGAATGACATTTTTTAGTGTACGCAAAGTGTTGTTTAAAGTTATTTTGGAAAATCTAAATAGGAGTATATCATTATGTCATGATGAAATATGTGTTTTTGTAAAGCTTGTCATGTCTATTTAAAGAAAATACCTTCCTTTCATTTCGCACGAATTTGCATGGCATATTTTTTGCACTAAAATCATTTTCTTAACTATTTTTACGTATACTGGCATAAATCGGTAACTGTTAAGATAATTAACATAAACTGTATATTTTTAGAATGGTGTGATCTGTCTCTTTCCGACAATGTTCCATTTGTGTTAATAGGATTGATATTTATTAAGTTACCGGAGGTCAAAGCTACAAAAACTAGAATTTTTGAAAAATTTCTAGATTTTGGGTGCTCCTTACGGGGTGATAAATAATGACGAGACATATCGTTGGAAAGGTTTTTTTATGAACTACAATTAGTAATTATAAGAGCTCATTTCAAATTACAATGTGAAAAAAGTTATTCGCTAGTCAAGGCTTTTTTTTTTCATACCAAAATGTACTGAAACATAAAATTTGACTAGCGAATATCAGTGATTTGAAATGTGCTCCTAGGACAATAATGTCAGAAAGAGACACATTGACATTTGAAAATATACAGTTTACGTTTATTTGCTAAGCCGTTAGCGAGATTTATAACCGTATCTAAAAAAATAGCTGAGAAAATTATTTTTGCGCTTATCTCGAAAACGCGTCTTTGGAAAAAAAAATCTGTATTTTCGTATTCAGCGACCCGATACGATGGCCTCAAATTATGTAAGCTAGTGTAATATGCACAAAAATGAATAGTTTTGAGAAACTGAAATGTTGGTGGGTTAGTAAGAGATTATTTTTTGATTTTTCTTAAATTTTAAGTTTGAAAATTAATTTCAAAAACTATTTACAAAACCAGCTTTATTTAAAAAGAAAATTGAAGAATAGATTTTTGGCTTCTAGAAAAGCTATTGGACGACATTGTGAATTATGCCGTTTTTTTTAAATATTTTTTTTAAATCTTAGGTAAATGTTTTAGAAAATTACCCCTCCCGCTTAAAGGGGGGAAATAGACTCCCTCTCCCGTACAATTTTGTCTTGTCTTCGTCCAATCTAAAAGGCTCTATCCTTTTGTCACATCTCATATTTAACATCCTGTATATAAATTTATAGGGAAATAAAAAAAAACTGCCATTTGACTTTAATTTTCAAAAAATCTGCTAAATTTAGTTATTTTTTCATCAAAAAATATATGCCTTGAGTATTTTATGCTTAAATTGATAAAAACATTCATTTGGAACAAAATTATAATTTTTGACGTCTAGCATGTTTGAAACGGTCGACTGTGCGCCGCCTGCCTATCCAACGTACTGACCATGTCGAAATCCAACAATATTTTTTTCTTGAATAACTGAAAAACCTACCAACAACAATAAAAATAACAAAAAACAAATACAAAAACACCCACCCCACGATGCCCAACTGACCTACATTAAGAAAATAAGAACCAACCCAATATCGATCAACCCACCAACACCAAAGGCAACCAGTTTAAATACGTACCTACATACATTCTCAATAAAATATTTCGATCGCTCGCCGAGCAGGAGCAGCAGCATCCGAGTATAACAACAAAAATAAAAAAAACACGAAACAACCAAAAAATATACATGCCTAACTAAATGACAACATCATCAGGGTTGCCACTTTTCTGCAATTGCAATAGATCTACTGCATTTTTTCTCAAAATCAATCTGCTGCCTTAAAATAAAATCTACTGCACTTGATTGTACGAACAAAATTACCCTTCACGCCTTAATAATAATATGATATGTTTAATTTATGGCTATTTTTTTTTTTTTATGTTTTGAAGAAAAACAAATGTTATATTTTATTTATTTTTTAGTTTTGTTCGAATGACATAATTAGTTTTTTGAAAAAAAAAACTAAAAAAAGATATTTACTGCGAAAATATTGAATCTACTGCACTTTTTTTGCAAATCTACTGCGAACAATTTTCTGAGGTGTGGCACCCTGAACATCATACTTACCTACCTACCTACAATCTACATTCTACAATCATACATACCTACATAAAACACGAACAAACGCATTTTTTTTTCTTTTTGCTTATTAAGGGAAGAGCGCCGAAAACCAACGACAACCTTCCCCCAGTAAAGCATCTTCACAACTAAAAAGTAAAAATGCAAATGACAACTAAAAATATACAAAGATGCAAGCATGGTGTTTCAACATGTGGCAAGCAACATTCATGGGTGTGTCAACATGGGTGTGTCAACATCAGACGGTGTGTCAACATTTACTATAAAGTTCATATACAAAGATGATAACATGTTGAGTGAAATTGTAATCAGTTAGCATAAAATAAATCGTAAGGTAAATTAACATTTTGTTGGCAAGTTGAAACAAATATAAATTTTATCTGTAAAATATAAAGATTAATTTGAATAAATGCAATTAATAGCTTGAACGATAGTATAAATTAATAATAACGATTGATTCTTGAACAAAAATGTTTTCTGAAAAATAGGTTTAATTGCATCTCCCATACAATATTTATTTTTCATGCATAAAGCTAATTTTACAGTTCTTTTGAGTAAAAAAATTCTTCAAGGTGAGAAAAAATATTTTCGACAGAGAAAAAATTTCCATAGTGTAAATTTTTTTTTTATTCGTCGTCAGTTTACAGTTTCCAAAAAAAAAATTTCAATGAGACTGATCTATGAAAAAGCAAACACAAATGCCAAAGGGCGATTCCGCTGGAGACGATTTTCGGAATAAATTTTTAAAATACAATATTTTTTACTTTTTTTGATAACAATGCATAGTAGAAGGACTCTTTTTATCAACAAAAAAATTATTGTTCACCAAATTTAAAGAAAACATTTTTGTACGCTTCGCAAAACTATCATACGAAAGGTCGGTGCAAACTGCAATTATCATGACTGTTAAAAATAGCGCGAAATAGATATTACCGACAGTTTGAGCTAATGATTCACTTGTAAGACTTGTGGTCGCAGATGTGATTTATTCGTTTGTCCAAAAATATTGAAATATTTGTTATTACTTTTTCAGTATTATTTATCGCAAAAAGA
Source organism: Dasysyrphus tricinctus (assembly GCA_963921185.1). Taxonomy (NCBI): domain Eukaryota; kingdom Metazoa; phylum Arthropoda; class Insecta; order Diptera; family Syrphidae; genus Dasysyrphus; species Dasysyrphus tricinctus. Next base: position 36,846,927 of record OY992534.1, read on the forward strand.
CATTGTAAGATTGTTGCACCCGCGATAAAAAAGATGTAAGAGTTTGTTTTTTTCACAAAAATAAGGTGCTTTCTTTTTGAAACTTTGTGAAAGTAAGAAAAAAACAAAAACAAAATTAAATCAGTCGTATCAGGAGTAAATTGTAAATTGAACTTCGAAAAAACACTGATTCAAATTGGTTGCACCCGCGATCGTGAAATTAGAATCGCGGGTGCAACTTACTGACAACTACCATTATTGAGTGATGTATTATATTTTATTTTAAAATATGCCTTGAATCATAATTTTTGTTGTTCAAGGTTGACTTTTTTAAACATTTTTAATATAATATTTTGTTCTTTCTTATAAAAATATAAGTTTAATGGCAGGGAAACAAGGAATTTCACAACAATGAATTTCACAACCTGGCACGAAATCTATCAAAAAACATCTTATTGATACTTTTTTCTGAACAGTAAATTGAAAATGGAAAGACGTGTTATTTGATAAATGGGAACGATTGAAAAACATACTGGGTTTTCAATCAAAATTTTTTTCAAATCACAAGACGGAACCAACATAGCTGTGACACGAACCTTACTGCCTCGTTTCAAGAGCAGAGATATTTTGAAATCTACCATCATCGAAACAGATAGTTGTATGGAAGATGATGATTTAAAGCCACTTATACGATCAGTGCACAAAGAAATTCTGTTTTCTGATATACATATGTATATCTGCTCCTTTTTCATACGTACATATATCGGGCCAATCCCTCCCCATTAAAAAAACAAAAACTGCGCTATTCCGATGTTTTTAGTGATTCAGACGATTAATCCCCAACAACCTCTCTTGAACTTCTTATATTACCAGCAGAGGCATGCCTTGAAACCTGTTCTATTTTCACTGCAATAGTCTTGCCAAAAGATATTTGCGCGGGTTTGTATCTATGTTCTCTTAAGTTAGTACCCTGCCAGTTCGGCAGAAAAATAACACTTTATTGTTACGTAGGGTTGTGTCAAAACGATAGACATGGTTGAAGAGGGAGTTGTAAGATCACAATTTATGATGCCAATTGAAGACATGATAGTAAAATTGAAGACAAAAATCATTGATGGCAATAATATATTCCCAGTATTTTCGAAAAATATTAACATATTTGATAAAAACTTGGTAATAATTAATAGAAAAGTGTACTAACTAGCATTATATGTCACTTAATCTCTAATCCAGTTCCGTTATATCATTTGTTTTATATAAATATTCATTAAAGTTAGACGCGTTGCACCCGCGATAATTTGATGTTGCACCCGCGATTGCTTTAAGATCGAACAACTCGTTATTTAATTTTGTTTTCTAACTTTATTTTTATTTCTTTAGTTGTTTGGATATTCGTCGTTCAATAAAATGTAAGAAGAATATAGTAAATGTTTCTCAATTAACAGACTTTTGGGTTTTTGGTACTATGATCCAGAAAGGTGGGCGAAGTTCGTTGCACCCGCGATCGCACTTTGAAACCTTTTTTCCGAAAATCTATTTAATTCATTTAAATTATATAAATGAAACCAAAATTAATAGGTCAAAATGATACCCATCAAGTAATAATTTCATTAAAATAAGTTTGCATTTTACTATAAATATACTCAAAGTGAGTCTAAATGTTGCACCCGCGATAATGGAATCGCCCCAAACACATTTTTTTCAGAAAAAGAATGTCAGTGGCTTTGTTTTGTACTAACAAAATTCGTGGTGAATATAGAATTTGTTTTCTTTGGGTAGTTTACAGTTCGATAAAAAGAATTTAAACGTCAAAAATTGTTGTTCGCAAAAAGCCCTCCCATAAGATACACACATGTAGTTTTTTTTTCGTCAAGGAACTGTTCACTAAGGTTAAGCTTACAAGAAGTTTAAATAGTAATGTGTATCTGCCAACAAAATATTCTGATAAAATTTCTTTTGGTTGTTAAACAATACTTTTTCAAATTTGTTTTTGAAAACTCAATAAATATTTCAAAATTTTCAAGCAACATAACAATAACTAAACACTCTCTAAAATATCCAAGCAACATATTTACTTTTATGCAAAAATAATATAATAATAATAATACGAAACCTACTATACAAAAAATGATAAAATAAGTACACAGGTAATAATATTACACTCAAAATGTACTAAAACAAATTTTTGCATACATTTTTATTTTGTTTTCGAAAATTCGATATTTCCAAAATAGGTTGGTGTCAATAGAAAATTTTAATTTGAAAACGTTATGGCCCAGGAAAATTAGACTTTCACTTCAAAAAATTCCGCTGAATTTTGATGGAGAGCTTTGCTTTGACGTCTTAAAAATTTCCTAAAAAGTTCCGTAAATTTGGGCTGGGGCTAAATAATTTAGGGGGGTTAAAGAGTGTAGAATTTAGTTTTTTCTTAATTTTTCAAAAACTATCAGTTTTTTGGAAAAAAACCTATAGAAACAAACTGTAGCTAATGTAATTCTACACAAAAAAGATTCACTTACTTTTTTCATACAATCTGTAGATTCAGAGAAAATCGTGCTAGAAAGAACTACATGGCGGCGCAAATTTTGTCAAAAATTTATTAAAATTTCATTAATCGATGGACAATTTTTTTTGTAGGATGTATGTTTGGCTACATCTCCTCATTATAAAACCAAGTTTTTGGGGTGCCCAGGGTAAGAGGAAGGTCACCATCTTGTTGAAAAAGAAAGTGATTTGGTTATTATTTAACAACTCGTTCGAATTTCTTTTTACAACTTAATCATGAGATCATTTAGACAGTAAAATTATTTTAAAAAAACTATTAACAATCTCTGTAGGTTTATTGATCATGAAGTTATAGCGTGTCAAGATCACACTTTTGATTTTTTACTGTAAAGGGACAACTACATTTCTTGCGAATATCTCTTCAAATGTAAATTTTTCAAAAAATTAATGTCAGGTTTGACTTCACTATTCGATAAGGTATTGGTTCACGAGTCATTTGTCCGCCATTTTGTTTTGTATGTTCATTTGATTTTTGCTTATAACGCGCCTATTTTTGACCTAAGGAAACAAAATTGAAAAACCAACTTGTAGAAAAAATAATTTTCTACAAAATATGTTAAATAATTTTTTTCGCTAAACAAGAGCTTAAGAGTTACAGTTCATTAACAAAAAAAAATTCTATTTTTTTTTTTTCTATTTGCCATCATTTTTTTTTCTGATTCAAATAAAAAACCTTATAAGAAAAGTTATAGATCTTTTAATTATCTATTTTGTTTGGCCTTACAGTTTCTTAATTTAAATAACGGTTCTCGCTTCGGAGCGAATATTCGCTCGAGCAATCCGCACGGAATAAGTTTTTTTATTTATTATTTTTTTTTATTTTAATACAATGCTCGTAATACAAAGTCTAATTTGTGCCTTGAGTTTCGGAATGGTGTTTTAGTTTTTCTTACCAAAAACAGTGTTGCCAGATTTTTTACGACGAGTCAAAAACGAAGTGCAAAGATTAGTAAATTAAAATTAATGTTTTTGCTTTAATTTTTCTACCGATTATGTATTACCATTTTACCAAACTTATAGAAATTCGAAACTTTATTGAACATTTTACTTGTGTTTCATCCCCCTTAAAAATTCTTTCGTTTTAGGGGCCGGGTTAGCGGTAGGATAATGAGCAAAAACTTTACAGTATTTTGTATTTACATATTTTGAATAAATTAGGGGGGTGCGTCATTTAAAATAAAACAATGACATTTTAAAGGACCACCCTTCACCCTTATAGTTTACAAAATTCAATTAAAACTCGAGAACTGCTTCCAAAATGTCTTCCATGCTAGAAGATGACTGTTCCGTCATTTGAGAAGTCAAATTTGCATACATGTTTTTATATATTTCAAGGACTACGATATTGTCGTAGAATATCGAAGTATTACAATGTCTAAAATATTTTGATTGACTTATCTCCTGAAGAAACCACAAACAAAAATCTAATATACATTATTTTAATATAAATTTAAGTAAATTTAAGTAATATTAAAATAAAATAAGGAAATGAAAAAATATAGATAACAATATTTACAAAGAAAATTCACACATCATAAGAGACAGTAGTTTTTTTAAAACTTTCTCTTCTCATATTAATATTGTAGAAGTCGGTGTATTTATTAAATGTTATACTACAACGGTTGAACGGTTCATGATTAGCATAGCTTGTCTTGTTTATTTCCTTCTTTCAAAAATTTGGTATGCCTTAGACAACGAGAATTTTGTAAATATATTTTAGAACATAAAGTGGTTGAAGTAATATTACCATTCAAAATATCATAAACGTGGAGGGCTTCAGAAAGCATCCTACGTTTTGCAAGGCTTAACAAATTTATTAGTTTTAAACGGCTTTCGTATGGAGGCAGCACAAAATTCTCGCGATTCCAATTGAAGTTTCTCAGTGCAAATAAAAGGAATTGTTTTTGTATGGATTCTAGTTTTTTAACGTCGACATCAAATAAACTAATCTAAGTAATGTAGTACATATAGAAGTTGAATATTTAACCATTAAATACAAAGAGAAAGTGAAACTACAAACTCAGATAACTAACAAATGCCTTAGCACGCTATTTCATTTAAATTCATAATTTTGATTTTATTAAATTAATATTTTATTTTATTTTTTTATTTTTATTATATGTATGTAGATCGGCTTTAGCTTGATCCTATTGTTCATTTTTTACTTTTTTCTAACTGCTTGAATTAAGCAGACCCAACCTTCTTTCAAAAAATCCACTTTAATGAATTACTACTCCAATTTGAAGTCAAATTTAGGACATTTTTAAATTGAGGACTTCAAATTTTGAACATAGCCTTTCGTTGAAATGCAAAAAAACTGCCAATTTGGAGCCTTACTACAAGTTCCTAGCATGCTTGGTTCCTGAGATACACCATGTGACCTGCTTACTTCACTGCTCACTAAAAAAAATTTATACTGACCTGCTAACTTCACAGTGAAGTTAGCAGGTCATTATAAATTATTTTTCGAATTGAGGACTTCAAATTTCAAACCTAGCCTATCATCGAAATGCAAAAAAACTGCAAATTCGGAGCCTTACTACAAGTTCCTAGCACGCTTGGTTCCTGAGATACACCATGTGACCTGCTTACTTCACTGCTCACTAAATTACACCCTTATTTGGCGAACTGCAAAATTGGGAATAGAAATGCAAAAAAAACTGCAAATTCCTATCAAGATCCCATTTGCGTGGGTGAAAGTTGCCCTGCTAACTGCACAGACGTGATAATATTGCAATTCCTCTTTAATTTTTTAAGTCCGACGTGTCGCCACTTTTAAAAATAGGAGTTAAAATATGATTCACGCCATATTTCTGGAAAAATACCACATTACAAAGATTTTTTTTTATTTTCAAGAAAAGTGGGGTAATATCATCAGACCCAGCACCTTCTTTGACATATAAATTTCTTAATGCAAGCACAAATTCTTCAAGATTAATTGAAATTTGAATTGATTGTTGAAGCTTATTGGTTCAGTATAAACTGATTCAAAAAATTATGCAAACATATCACAATATTTCATTTCAGTCTGACTAGATGCTTTTCGACACCTGTTACTGCAAATGCTCTTAGTTCGGATCATCTCCCTGTCTGCTGTGATACTACGCTTAGTCCAAACTTATTAAATGTGCAATATTTAGATTTTAAGAATGCTAATTGGTATTTGTTTCGTTCTCACCTTAATTCAAATATTCGTCAGTGTCAAAATCGTATAGAAACTGTTATGTGTTGTCAAGATATAGATTCCTGTGTTGATTATTTAGAAAAAAGCATTTTAGAAAGTATTAATGTGTCAGTCCCCAAGAAATCTATCAACAAACGAGCCATTGTTCTACCTCGCTCAATCTTAGGTCTCATTAAAACAAGAAATATGTTTAGAAGAAAATGGCAAAGATTTCGACTGCAATATGATTTACAAGAAATGAACAATCTCAACAAACTGATAACACAACAAATCTCAGAATTTAGAAATAAAGAGTGGAATAGAAAACTGTGTATGTTACATCCTAGTTCCAAACCGTTTTGGAGCATTCATAAGATAATTAAAAAGAAAAATACGCAAATACCTCCCCTTGAGTCATCAGGGGAAGTTTTAACTTCTAACGAAGCTAAAGCGAACGTCCTTGCAACCACTTTTGCTAATAGTACTAAACTACGATCCAGTTTTTAATAACCTCGAAGATACATCTATCAGTGAATTTAATAGTATTTCAATTGACTTTCCCGCTAGCGAAAAAGTATCCGTAGAAGATGTAGAGTATGCAGTATGTGATCTGCAAAATCAAAAAGCTCCGGGAATTGATAGCATAAAAAATCAATTCCTTAAACAGCTTCCTATGAGTGGATGTATATATTTGACTGATTTAATAAATGCATGTTTCAGGTTTCAATATTTCCCACTCAAATGGAAGTTGGCGAAAGTTGTTCCAATTTTGAAGCCGGGAAAGCCGCGAAGTGATCCAGTGAGTTACAGACCTATAAGTTTTCTGGGTAGTATTAGTAAAATTTTTGAAAAGATAATTCGAAACAAACTAGAAGTTTTCTTAGATGAGAAAAATGTCATACCAATGCAGCAATTCGGCTTCAGAAAACAACATAACACATCGCACCAGGTTCTGAGAATAACCAGGCATGTGAAAGAAAAAATCAGAGAAAAAAAATCGACAGGATTAATACTGCTAGATGTAGAAAAAGCTTTTGATACGGTGTGGCACAACGCACTCATACACAAGCTTATTATAAATGAATGTCCTGTTTTTTTTTAATTAAGACTATACAACGTTTCTTGTGTGACAGACAGTTTATAGTGTCACTTAATGGTACAAGTTCCACTCCAAAATCTATTTCTGCAGGCGTTCCCCAAGGATCGGTTTTATCTCCTACACTCTTTAATATTTATACGTCGGATTTTCCAGAGTTACAAAATTGTGACTTCGGTATGTACGCTGATGACATAGCCATATATTCCTCCGATGAACATCCTGCAAACATAATAGTTATATATATTTATTTATTTGTCTACTTATATATACAAACCATTTTTTTTTATTAGATTTAAGCATTATCTGTGATATAATTATAAACAAAATTTAAATGAAGGTTTTTTTCCTAGTATTTTCCTTCGAATTTATTTATATATTCAATTAAAGCTAACAATCATCAAAATAATATTGATTTTCAGTAGTAAGATACAAAATGTTATCATATCTCTGTGCTGTACAATGACTTATAAAAATTGTTAAACCTGTAATTTTCTTTGAAACAATAAATATATCTATCTACAATCTATCTATTTGAGTCTGAGTAGCATTTATCTTCAAAGTGCATTTCCGATGGAAAATTACTAACATTTCTTTTGTAGTTAATAAATTTATGAAAATGACGAGGATTTGATTTTATGACTGACCCAGTTTTATAGATATATCTATCATAGCAAATTTTGTCATAATCACAGAAATTCTGATTTAACCCCTTAAATGCCTTAAAATCTTGTAAGTTACCCGAAGAACTCCATTTGTGGTGCGATTTGTTTTTTTTATTCTTTAAGTTTATCAATACTTTATCATAACATGGTAGAGTATTGGTTGAGGTTTTGACCTTTTTGGGAACAAAACGATCACAAATAGAGTATAATTAATAATTAAATCTGCAGGCTTTATCGTTAATTTATGTTTTCTATGTTATTATTGATTTGATCACTGTTTGCGTTTTTAAAATCATAAACAAGATTGGAATTATTCACCAAGTACCGTGTTTTGTCTGCATAGAAATATCTTATTTTAAATATTTTGTGGAAAATACTTGATTGCTTAGCTAGAATGGATGAAGCTTCTTCTAAAATAAAATTATCACAAATATTTGTAAAAACTAGGTCAAGAACGTTTGAAAAATTATTTCTAAGATTACAAATTTTATTATATCCATTTTCAAAGAAAACATTTATAACACAAGCTTGTTGCTCAGTTGTAATGTTAACAGGATCAAAAATTAAGTTGTTGTCATCGCAAGGGATCCAGTGAAGTCCCGGTAGATTAATGTCTCCAAAGAGAAGAAAGTTGTCAGAACCATTTAGTGTCATCAGTACTGAAGAAACATGGCTTATGGCCTTAGCATAAACCTCATGATATATATCATTATCCTTAGTTGTAATTTTGGCCCACACTTGTTGGATAAGATTGCTGTCAGTGTCATGAAGTCCACAATTTACAGAAAAACATGGAATCGATGCATGTATGAATAGCAATTAAAACACCACCACCTTTGTTTTGATTGAGTCCAAGGAATCGATCGCATCGAAAAACCTTTCACGATGAATAAAATATCTCTGCATTTAAATGGTCATGTTTTAACCTGGTTTCGGTAAGCACAATACTGTTGAATTCGGTGGATGCTGAAACACGATGAAGCTCATTTAAATCGCCCCTCATCCCGGACATATTTTGATAGAAAGTCCTTAGTTCCTTACGGAGTAGTGTCTCGGTTTTTGAAAATTTGATATTTTTGAGTAACAAAAAAATGGCCTAGAAATGTGTCAGTACGAGAGCTTGTACCGAATACTAGCATAAAACTAGTATTCCGTACAAACTCTCGTACTGACACATTTCTAGGCCATTTTTTTTTAGTTCAATAGCTCAGAAAAGAAGTGATCTGGGATATTAACTTTAAAGATGGTAAACTTGAGATCAGATTTGTATGTTCCATGGAACAATCAGAATGCATACAATTTTTATTTTTTTTAATTTTAACTATATGCTTGTAAGACCTAAGGTCTTTTAAATGCAACCTGAATTGCACGACACTAGTAGGAGGAGTAGGAGGATAGGAGATATTTGGAATTTGTCGTTGAAGTTAAATGTTTTCTTATGAAAGCTTCAATGTCAGATTCGGTTGTCAATCTTTCAGCATTCTCTATGTATACCTGTTTTCTTTTGTGACGCTTTGAGTAAGAGGTTGACTGATTTTCAAGTGACAATTGTAACGGTGGCATTTTAAAAGGGTTTATTGCTGCTGGATTGGGAACTGGTATTTTATTTGTATTTTCCAAAAGTGAAGTGAAGTCTTATCTGCGAGAGGGTTTTTTCCAGTTAAATTTGGGAGTTCATCATTTGATGGTTTATACCCAATGTTGCTCCTTACCTCCACTAGTTCTTCCTGCAATATCTTCTCATGCAAAGTGGAAGAAAGTGTTAAATCGTTGATAATCGTACTATTTGAGCATGAAGTAACGTAATTGTTACTGTTCGATGACCTCAATTCGTCAATAACAACATTAATAAGAGATTAAGTCGTGTTCAATTCTTCATTTATATTTTGAAGGCTATTTTGAAAGGTATGATTGTTATTTAATTTGCGGGACATACTTGTCAAAGCAGTTGATACCATTTCACTTGTTTCTGTAGTATAAGATACCAACACTTCAAGTTTACTGGGATTATTTTCGGTGCACTTTTTTACTGAAAGTAGTTCCGTGGATGTTGAATTAGTTTTTAAATTATCTGTAATCTTTCTTATATTATTTTCTACATTTCTGATTTCATCAGAGCAGTTTTTCAGAGTTTCAGTAAAATTAGAATCAAGATTTTCGATAGATTTTGTAGTTTTATCAAACTGGGCTTTTCTTTTATTTTCAAGTCGAATCATTAAGCTTACTTACTTACTTACTTAAGGTGGCGCTACAGTCCGGGGTGGACCAGGGCCTCAACCAACAAGCTTCTTCCAGCCGGCTCGGTTTCTAGCTAGCTGTCTCCAGTTTCGCACGCCAAGTTGGTTGAGGTCCTCTTCCACTTGCGTGCGCCACCTTTTACGCTGTCCACCTCTACTGCGTTGTCCCACGGGGTTGGATTCAAAGACTTTCCGGGCCGGAGCATTGGTGTCCATTCGCTCTAGATGACCCAGCCATCTCAGTCGTTGGCTTTTCACTTTTGTGGCTAGGTTGGTGTCGCTGTACAGCCCATACAGTTCGTTGTTGTATCTTCTTCTCCATTCCCCATCTATGCAGACGGGACCAAAAATCACCCGGAGAATTTTCCTCTCAAAACAGCCTAACGCATTCTCATCCACTGTTAGCAGTGTCCATGCCTCTGCACCATACATCAGGACCGGGATGATAAGCGTCTTATACAGGGACAGTTTAGTTGCTCGAGAGAGGGCTTTGCTTCTCAATTGCCTTCTTAGCCCAAAGAAACAGCGATTGGCAAGAGTAATTCTTCGTTTGATCTCAGCGCTGGTGTCGTTCGCTGAGTTTATAGCGGATCCTAGGTAGACAAAGTCTCTGACTACCTCAAAATTATAGCTGTCTATAGTGACGTTCTGTCCGAGACGTCGGTGTTGGGTGTCCTTTCTTGTGGACAGCATATATTTTGTTTTGCTTTCATTCACCGTTAAACCCATCTTCTTGGCTTCCTTCTCAATGCTCACAAAAGCACCACTGACATCACGCTTTGTTCGTCCGATTATGTCAATGTCGTCAGCGTAAGCGAGTAATTGGACGGACTTTTGAAAGATTGTGCCTCTGGTGTTGACGTGAGAGTTTTGCACTATTCTTTCAAGAACGATGTTGAAGAAGTCGCATGACAGCGCGTCGCCTTGCCTAAAACCTTTTTTGACATCAAAGGTGTCGGTGAGGTCTTTGCCGACCTTGATGGAGCAGCGTGCATTCTCCATCGTCATCCTGCACAAACGGACGAGTTTGGCAGGGATGCCAAAACTAGACATTGCTCTATATAGCTCGTCTCTATAGATGCTGTCATACGCGGCCTTGAAATCGATAAAAAGGTGGTGGGTATCGATTTGGAACTCCTGGGTTTTCTCCAAGATCTGCCGTAGTGCGAATATTTGGTCATCATTAAGCTTGAGAGCTCGTCAATATATTGAACGAGAAGTTGTGTAAATGTAACTACCCGACAGACGACTTTTGTCACTGTCGTAAGTTTTGAGTTTTTAACTTGAATCAAAATCCTTAATCTAAATAAAAATTGTAACTTTTACATATTAAAATTGAATTAAAAAAATGTTAATACTTTTACTACTACTAGTGACGAATGAAACATTTGACCTGTTGTGCTTACTCAACAAAAAGTCTCCATTACACAAAAAGGACTACAACCTTATTTAAGATAACAAAAATTAGCCGTTATTTATGATTTGTATGAAATATGTAGTTATATGTAGTTATACCTACAAACAATTATTTGGTATTATTTTGAGCACAACGCGAACGTGACGTACTAAACTTGAGATATTAACATAAAACAAAAAATAATTTTTGTGATTGATTGGCTCCCATTAGACATAAAGGTTAATTTTTGTTACTGTAGACTAGACATATAAAAAGACTACAAAATAAGAATAAGAAAATAACCATTAGATACGTTTTATTTCGTTTGATACGAAAAAGTGCGCATGTTGCATGTCCATATGGAGTTTGGTGAAAAGAACGCCATCGAGACATTTTAACATTTACTTATTTAACTTTTGCCTTGGTCTGCCATTTTTTAGATTTTGAATTTTACCAACAAACATTTGACTTTTCTATATAAATTATCGATAACACAACGACAATCGTAGTTTGGCATAACTGTTTTTATCGGGACAAAAGTTAACTCCAGTTAATTATTTGGACATAGCTAACTCTGTGTCTATATGGACATAGTTGTTGTTGTATTTAACATGTAATTTGTTTTGCTTCGTTGTCGTATTTTTTTACACAATTTTATTTTGACTTGCAAAAAAATACAGCTAATAATAGTAAAAGGTAGCCGAAACTATTACGAATAATTTTTTTTTTAAGATTTCAATGTGTAGTATACAGTATACTGGACCCGATATTTATGTACATATTTGCAAAAAATGACTACCAAACAATAAATGTGCATGACTGCTAAAAAAATTGTCATGTGGTGTAAAATTGGATTGGAGCTATCGATCCTCGAAAATAAACCAGACAATGCCTCTGCGCACAAGGTCAGGCCCTTTTTACGACGCACGGTTTGACTGGACTATAAGCGATGAGCCTGTTTCCCATTTTTTGTTTTGGAAAATCTTTGGTAGTAAGTTATAGCCTTTTAGCTCTTTTTAAGTTCTCTTCGACAAAGATCTGAATAGCACTGTGTAGTGCGTATTCATATGCTGTGCATTTCTATTACAGTGGGTTAACACCATCGTATCTCTATTAAAGAGAACATATTCTCTTTTTTTGTTCCGATCTTTTTTAAACTCTCTTTTTATTCAAGAACCTTTTTTTGTTATCTTTTTTCTATGAAGTTCAGTTTTATTTAACTCGATAGTCTTCAATTTATTTATTTTTTTCATTTAAAAATAATATCAAAAACTGTTGAGTATCATGAAATAATATAATACAATAGGATGGTCCTTATATTGTTTTTTTTTTTTTTATTCCAACTTGGATAGGCAAATTACTATAAATAGAGACTAAAAAATTTGCTAATTTTTTCAGATTTTTATTTCTTGAAAGATATCGTTTTTTTCTTTGATGAAACTTAAAAATAAGTCTGTACCTTGGTTCTAAAAGGGCCAAAGTTAGAAGTGGAAGATGTTCTAAGACTGTTATAAGAGCAAATGTGCTCCAATTGTTTCTTAACAAGATACCGATGGTTATATCAAGTTTAATTTTCAAAAGTAATACACATTTTTAGAAATAATAAAACTTAATTTTCGATTTCCCAAAAATTATCAAATTGGACATTGACCCTTTTAGAAACAAGGTACAGAAATATAAATGGTAAGAATCATAAATTGAAAATTGATGGGATTTTTCAGAATTTCAAACACCTAAATTTTGAAATTCATGGAACTACGCAACCCCTGTACAAAATTCAATTACTGAAAGAATGTTTACCCCAATTGGTGGTCAATGGGCAAGAAATATTACCTAAAATTTGTATTATAATTTTTGTTTCTCTATGTATTTTTATAATAATTTTTTTTTTTAATTAAAATACCGTTTTAAGTAAGAAAAAATTATAAAAAGAAAAATGACAATTTTTAGGGACAGGGAGATTTCAATTAAATCATTTTATATTTTTTATTAATTAAAAATACATTGTGAATCTCATTTTTATTGCAGAATTTATAGCCGTGCTGTTTGATAGGAAATTGATAACTCCATTTTAAAATTTGCGTCTTTAATGGCCAATTTCACGAAAGGGTTTTATTTATTTAAAAAGCCATTTAGCCTTTAAATTATGTTTTATGGTTTCACCAAATACTTTTATATTTAAGAAGATTTTAAATGCCCTTGTAAACTAAAAGCTCGTTTTTGTCTAATTAAATTTTAAAGTTTTTTTTTTTTAAGCTATTCGAGTCAACAACAGCTGATATTTTGCTGTCAGAAAAATTGTCCTTCATTTATAATGCTTTTTCATTTTTTCTCCTAAACTTCGCATGTTTGTATCCAGGGATGTGAGCAAACTCAGTTAAATTAAAATATCCCTAAAATATCTCTTTTCTACATCGGTGAAACTGAAATATTTTACTGGTCTGATAAAATTTATAAGGAGTTTAGATTAAAGCAATTTTGGTATCTCTTTATGAAATTGGCCACTTTACATCGAGCTTAGAGCCTAAACGCGTGAACCGATTTTCTTCAAATTTGTAACATGATTCTTCAAGGATTATGTTTAGGTATAAATATTTCAAATTTGAAGAAAATCGGTATACTCGTTTAGGCTCTAGCTCGATGTCAAATGGACGTGCAGACGGAATTTTTATTTTTGCTTGAAAGTTTTCTTTGGGAGGAAAATGTTCTCTTTTTGTAAAGGTCCCAGATGGACACCGATCATAATTTGCGTTCTGGAAGGGTACAACGTAGAACAGCATCTAACTGATAAGCCCAACTGTTGTCGGCTAAGAGCGAAAAGCGGCTAACTCCACATTAGTTTGATCATTATAGACCACTTCAAAAATTGCTAAAAAATACAAAAATCTATCAAATCTTTTCAATTTGACTGAATTTAGCAGTAGGAAAATACCTAATGTAATTTTGGTTTTATTCAAATATAATGCGAATACTTTTTTAAAAATATTTTTTCTTAAAAATTCAAAATAGGAGTTAGCTGCTTTTCACTCTAAGCCGACGATAAATTTTTATTTAAATTAAGAGACAATCAAAGCTTGGTTTATTCCATTAACAAAACACTAGCATCGTCTTTATTCACTGAGTTCTTACCCTTTTTTGACATATAACGGGTGATTTTTTAGCTGGTTTGGTTTTGGCAACACTGGTTTTGACAGCTGAGGCTGACGTGTGTTTAGTACCTTGTGTCACTGTCAAACAGCTTCAGTTTGGTTTGCAATTTAACCATGGATCGTCTTACAAATGAACAACGCTTGCAAATTATTGAATTTTACTATCAAAATTCGTGCTCGGAGGATCCGCTTTTTTATCGAAAAATTGTGTCAGCGATGAGGCTCATTTTTGGTTGAATGGGTACGTAAATAAGCATAATTGCCGCATTTGGAGTGAAGATCAGCCAGAAGCATTGCAACAGCTACCAATGCATCCCGAAAAAGCCACTGTTTGGTGCGGTTTATGGGCCGGCGGCATTATTGCGCCATATTTCTTCAAAGATGATGCGAATCGCAGCGTTACTGACAATGGTGAACGCTACCGAGCGATGATAACAAACTTTTTTTTGCCCGAAATGGAAGTTCTTGACTTGCATGATATGTGGTTTCAACAAGACGGTGCCACATGCCACACAGCACGCGAAACAATGGCGCAATTGCGAGGCGAGTTTGGTGAACAGTTAATTTCACGTTTCGGGCCGGTCAATTGGCCGCCTAGATCGTGCGATTTGACACCATTAGATTATTTTTTGTGGGGGTATGTCAAGGCTAATGTCTATAGGGACAAGCCCGCTTCGATTGACGCACTGGAAGCCAACATCCATGCATTCATTCGTGAGATACCGGCCGATATGTGTGAAAGAGTATGCCAAAATTGGACTCAGCGGATGGGCTACCTGAGACGCAGCCGCGGTCAACATTTGCATGAAATTATCTTTAAACATTAAATTGCAAGGTTCAAACTATCGATTCAAATAAATATTTCATTCATTTTTTCGAATTTTTTGTGTTTTTTTTTAAAAAAAGTTCTAAACCTCTTAAAAAATCACCCGTTATATGTATATCGTCGTCGTTCAATGAAAACTCCCTAATTCCATTTCATTTTATTTTGAGACGTGTGTACTTTTCATGAATATTTACTGACCAGAGTTTGAAAATGTTTGATTTAAAGAAATGTTTCCCTTACAAATAGATAAACGTAAGGTTTAGAGACCTTTTAAAGATCTAAAGTGTTTATATTTTATTTTATAACGTCTTTACGAGAGGTTTATCGGTTTCTAAAAAAAAAAGTTTTGATTGAACGACGACGATATACAATTGTCCTTCAATTGAGATGTTGCTATGAATAGGTACCAAATCCAGACTTAATTCGGAAAAATAAGATTGAGATAAAGCCTTATTCATACAATTTAAGAAACTAACTAAATATTTTTATATAATTGAAAATATAGTGAACTATTGTTTTTTTTGAACTAATTGAACCTTTTTGTCGCATACCCATTTTTTGTATCCTTTTTGAAATTTTCCAGCGGCAGCACTGGGTTACAGGTAAGACTAGGACTCAGACGCCGATGCGGTATCAGCGCGCATGTATTATTATATATGTATGTGTGTGTTTTTCAAATGCAAGCGAAAAATCATCACATCACTGGTTCTTATTACTTTCACACTGCTTCAGAAAATCAGGATATGCCAGTTGATTTTAACTTTCGGCGGTGAAGGACATTGATATTATTTTGGTTGAACGTTTATTGTTGGTTGGGCGTGCACGGATGATTCTCGTGCTTTAGTGCGCAAAAAGAGGTTGTTTTTTTGTTTGCAAAAAATCTCCGGTGTCTTTCAGTATTTTATGCATTATCCTTTTTTCTTTGTGTAAAATTTCTAGAAAATGGTTTTTCTTTGCTTGTTTGTTTAAATTATTTTCCCAAAAATATATTTCTTTTTTTTCGTTGATGGTTGTCGCAAAAAAGGAACTTTATCTAATGATTGTGCATTTTAAGTATTGTTGTTTTGTGCTAGTGGTACTCGCTCGCTCACTTTCTCTGTATCTATGTATTTATATACAAATGGAATAGAACAAGGTGTTTTGCGACAAAAGTTCAAAGTGAATGACCGTGTAGTATATTTGTTATACCCTTGTTTCGTTTGTATGCAAGCGTTTGAGTGTGTGTGCGTGTTTGTGTGAATGAGTGTATGTATGTTTCAAAGGATACTGAACTTTGGTGAAATAGATGTTTTGTTTTGGATATAAAAGAATTTCAAATACCTACATACATATGTATGGGTTTTGGTTTTAAGGCGTTCCTCTTTAATCAAACTTTTTTCAATTCCCTTTTCTCTAGACTGAGCGATAATAATTAATTTGAATGTTTACGGAAAGTGCCGGTAAATCCACATTGTTGTAGGTATTAAAACATACCTATTTGTTTAATACCTATTATTTTATTACACTTTAATATATGTACATATGTGGGTAGATTTCTATCTATAGTGAAAAATATTTAGTTCGTTAGTTAAACACTTTCTTGTCATATTTCTTTGCTAAAAGAAGCAAAAACCGTTCTACGTACCGTACCGATTATGAAATACCAAAATATTAACCATTTTAAACACTAAATTCGAAATTTATTCAGTCTTTTAAATACTTGCTATAGGTAGGTATTAAACAAAAGTAAAACTTGAAAAAATTATCACCCCATTAATTAAATAAAAAGGTAGGTAAACCACCAAAACAAAACACATTTTATAAAAAGTGACCCTAATATGGAATATGATTTTGTATGAAAGACTCCATAATATATTTATTTGGAAATTTGATGTGCGGATAGCACAAATAAAATTGTTAGATTCTGTGCCAGAGGAATCTAAAATATTAGGAACATAGTGATATTTCATATTAGGAAAAATGGGATATGAAAGAATTAACTTATTATTTAACTGTCTAACCTAAATACTTTTAGTTATCCCAAATGTTGACGTTTTTCCTAATGATACTTGGCATTAAATACGTTTATAAAGATAAACCGATACAAAATAAAAAAAGAACGCAAATTTTAATAACTGTGCATGTCTACAGAGATTACCGTCCACAGGGATAATATCAACGAATATGCGCATGAAGAGAAAGCTTTACCTGAAATTAACAAATAGGTACATACATTACGTACTTTTCAAAATATAGCACTATTTTATATTGGGAGCGTATTCCACAATTGGTACATTTCATCTACCTATTTATTGAGCCCTTATTTATTTAAAAAAAATAACTTCAACATTGACCAAAAATGAATAGGTATGCTCTTTAAATTAAATCTATAAAATGTATAATCTGCCAAGCATACACTTGAGAAAAATGTAAAATTCGTCGAAATTTGTACCTAGCTTTGAACATTGCGCAAACGGTTTTTAATTATTTGAAAAGCTTTTAGTTATTTCTAAAAAAAACCTAAACACAAAAATCAATTTCTATATGGTTGCATTTGAAAGCCCTTTAAGATCCCAATTTCTAGGGATCGTTGTATGTTTGACTTTAATTTAAAGTGCATTTACTGCGAGTATGGATATAAAATTACAAAGTTATTTAAAAAAAAATAAATGATTAAAATTGATCAAAAAATGCAAAGTTTTTATATCCTCATAGTGCCACTTTTATGAACATTGAATATTCGTAATATGTATTTTAAGTGGTTAAGGGTTTATGTAGACCTTACAAAATTATGTGAAAATGTCGGAACTTATGGCAACATGGAAATATTTTTTTAACTTCCCATTGGAAGTTATTGTAATTGATACGTTTTGTCGAATCAAAAATTTTGACATATCTTCACGTTTCGAGCCCCATAGAATCGGAATCCATTATTTTAAGAGAGATGTCTGTGTTTGTACGTACGTTAATACGTACGTTCCTTCACTCTTTTTCGCTCACCGTATCTCAAGAACGAATAAAGATATCGACTTCAGATAAATCTTGTATTATAGAAAGTAATGTCGTTACGTGCAGAAAGGAGCTTAAAAAAAATTCAATGAGCGTTTTTTTGACTATAGCAATAGAAAAAATGTTGTTAGATCTCATTTATCTCGAATACCTACCTCAAGAAAAATGGTGCTTTCGACTTCGGGTTAATTTTATTCTTAGAATATTGACTTAATAAAGAATTGGTAAAAATATAAAAACAAATCAACTTACAGTTTTTTTTAAATAAAAGTTTTTCGGCTCGAATATCTTGCGAACAAACAATGATATTGGCTTCAGGGTAATTTCATTCTACACACTAGTTTATAATTAATAATAATTGGTGAAATTAGTAAAAATATGCAATAAACCATTTTTTTAAGCGAACAAAAAACTACGAGAAACTTTACCAACAAATTGTCCAAATTTTTTTCGCCTCAAATATCAAAAATCTTGAGAACAACTAGGTTATCATTCATTTATCAATATTCAATGAACAGTTTTCTTAGCAAAAAAAAACTGCAAGAAACCTTACAAAAAATTGTTGAAATATTTTTCGCATCAAATATCGTGAGAGCACACAAATTTATTGGTTTTGGATTAACTTGATTGATAGGTTCAATAATGGATAGGTTAAAAATTCCACAAACAATTTTTTTAGAGCGAAAAAATACAAGAAATTTTACCAACAAATTTTGAAAACTTTTTCGTTTCAAATATTTTCAGAACAAACAATGATGGACTTTGGGATAATTTTATTCTACACACTGAACTATATTTTATTCTTGATAGCATTTGTAAAAAATTCAATACTTTTTTTTAGGTATATGAAAAAAAAAAACTACAAGAAACTACCAAAACTTATTGAAAACTTGCTTTTCGTCCGAATGTCTTGAGAACAAAGAGTTATATCGGGATAATTTTATTCAACACACTAGTTCACAATTGTTAAGATTTGTAAAGAAAAGTTTTCCAAAGAAAAAGGTTCCAAACATAATAATTCAACTATGTCTTTTGTCTCCAATATCTCGAAGGCATTCCAATCTTTAGTCTTCACACTTCACTTGATTGCATATTGAACACCTGAAAACGTTTTCGAAGATCTTGAGTTGGTGACATTTTAATTAAAAAAAAAACATTCGGCCTCTAGCTTCCGAGGGCACCAATGGGAAGTTACCAGTGTGGGTCCAGCACTTTTTATTATTATTAGTCGGTGTCCACATTGGGTATGAAAAAGTGGATTTTTAATGACTTTTCAGTATTCACATCTCACTTCAATGAAGGAGTGGGAGCGAGATATGAATACTAAAAAGTCATTAAAAATTCACTTTTTCATACCCAATGTGGACACCGTCTTATTATTGAGGCTGAGTCGGGCAGAGATACCCTTTGGTCTGCCTCTCTTCTAATATTGTTTCCCATTCAACCAAAAAAATGCCGAGTTTTTTGTTGATCTTTTTGATCCTTACCGGTGTTAAATTTATATATTCCATTTATTTGATTTGTTCTGAGCTCGAACCTTCAAATCTCCGGACCTTTTTATGGAATCAAAAAAAAGTCGCATTTGGTAGGGAATTTGATTTTTGACCCTTGCAACTTTGCTTCAAGAAAATAAGGACGTTGATTTGCAATTTCGCATGATTTCACTTGAATAGAAATAACAAAATATTTTCTTCCAAAAGAATTGAAGCGAAAATGACAATTTGATTCGTATTCCTAATTATAGTATACCATAATCAGGCCACAAATAGTTCTAAATGCAGAGTCATAGTGACAAATGTATCTAAACATATTTGTTTTGTTTAAATATTTCGGTTATTTATAAGAAGGCAGTGTTGAGTTAGACAACTTTTTCAATATAAAAATGACAAAAATTAAAGCAAAATAAACCTCGGTCTGTGTTTAGTAAAAATGGAGAAGTCTCCACTCCTTTTTTGAACAGAATTAATTACCACACTAATCGTGTGCGGAAATGTGACTTGAGTTCTTGTGTGCATGTTTTTGTTCCTTCTTCTTTTAGATCATGGATATCTGTTATTATTGCTTCCATTTCCGTTTATTTTTGTACGTATTGAAACTATAGATATTTACGCTGTTTTCGTAAACCTTTCGATGTCTTTTTGGAACCCACAGAAAAATTTAGTCTTATACAGTGAAAGGTATTAAGCAAAATAGGCGCACGATAACATAAAGCTCTGCAAAAAAACTTGTTAAAAAATAACGGAAAAACTTCCAACAATGTACTGTACTGTAGCTTCTTTGAAAGCCAGAAATCTATCCTTTTAATACATTTTTCAATCGAGTTATATTTGTCAATATAGGTTTTGAAAAAATAAAATTCTTAAATTAATTAAAAAGTAAATTTTGTAATATTCAATTTTTTTTTTGAAACCAACTGAGAAATAAAACTCGGATGAAAAATGTATTAAAAACGATTTTCTGGAAAATGGATTGACTGTTTATGCAGAAAATCCCAAAAAGTGTAAATAATATTGTTTGCAAGAACTTTTACATTTTTTTTAATAATTTTTTTTTTTTTTGAAAACTGAATAACTCTAAAACGACCAAGTCGATTTTTTGAAACTTGGTCTATCATGATTTTTTAGAATGTCTTAAAAAAATGTACTTTAATGGAAAAATAACGGTAGGTACCTTCCATACAAATGTTAAAAATCGTTGAAGAAAATCTCATTTTTCTCGAAAACGACTTATACGATTTTGATAAAAAAAAATTGTGTGCTCAAATTAGAACGGACTTCTATTAAATACAGAAAACGTTTTATACTTAGCTGCTTTTAACAGTAGGTACCTCCCCTAGAACGCTATTATTGATTATTGATTTTGGATTTTTTTCATTATTGGATTATAGCCTATTGAATAGACCGGAAAATGAGGGGTATAAAGGAACAATTACGTGCAAGAGTTTTTATTATTGAATATGTTTGTATGGCACATAAGCATGCTTAAAACCGAAAATGCTACTAAATTCACCCATGCGTTTCTGAGAGAATGGTCACACTAGCCACTTTTCAATATTTTTGGTATAACTCGAAAACTAAGCCGAACTTGACAATTTTACTTATAAAACTTTTTGTTCAGAATTAAATTTTCTATTGGAATGGATTGTTTAAAAAATTTTATTAAAAAATTTAAGCAGGAAAAGTTAACAAAAACAAACCTAAAAAAATCAAAAAATCAAGGATTTCTAAATTTTTTAATAAATTGTGCATAACTTTTTTTGAAGCTAAGATAGGGTCAAGACATGCACGGAACAAATAAAGTAGAGATCAGAGGCTTTAATATCGCATGTTCAAAAATTAATTTTTGTTCAAAATTGACAGAGATATTCCTATTCAAACCTTAACATTTCTTAAAATTTTTCGTAGTCTTGGGCCAAAACTCCCTTTATCGCAAATTTCACATTCGTAAAAATTTTCGAAATTAATATTTTGATATAATATAACATTACAACTATAGAAAATTTTTAAAAAGTATGTAAGTTCATAATTTTGTTTTTCTGCTGTTTTTAAATGCTTTCGGACCTACAGATCGAACGGCTGGTCCGATTAACATAAGATTTGATATTAGGTGCTAAGAATGTTAAATTTTTCATAAAGTACCAAAAAATAGGTTTTCGGACAAAAACTGCGAAAAATGATAAGAAATGGTAAAGTTTGAATGGCTATAACACTGTCAATTTTCAAATAATATGGCGTTTTTAACATGTCATATTAAGGAATTTAGACTCTAATTTGCTTTGTTTATGCATGTCTTGAGCGTATCTTTGCTCTAAAAAAAGTTATGCGCAATTTGGAAAAAAATTTAAAAATCTTTGATTTTTCGATTTTTTTTATGTTGGTTTTTGTTTACGTTTCCTGCTTGAATTTTTTATAAAATTTTTTTGAACTATCCATTTCGATAGAAAATTTAATTTTGAACAAGAAGTTTTAAGTATAAAATTGCCAAATTCGGTTTGGTTTCCGAGTTATACCAAAAATATTGAAAAGTTGCCAGTGTGGCCATTCTCTCTGAAACGCATGATTGAATTTAGTAGCATTTTCGGTTTTAAGCATGCTTATGTGCCAAACAAACATATTCAATAATAAAAACCCTTGCACGTAGATAAATTGTTCCTTTTTAAAATGTCTATTCAATAGGCTACTAATAAATAATTTTGTTTGTACAAAAACTTCCAAAAAGTATATATAATAATGCATATCGAAATTACCAACAAATATTTTGTGAATTTAAAAAAGAAATTCAAAATATTTGTTTGAAAATTCGATATTTAAAAATCGCGTTGCCATTTTTTTGGAAAATTAAATTTGTATCTGTAGGTATATTGATAAAAACTTAAAGTTTGCATACTAAAATTTTTCCTTTAAAATGTTCTGAAAACTATACTAGGTGTATAAAAATTAGTTTTCTTAAAAACCTCTGCCACGATTTTCAACTTTGGCATTCCTTTTTTCACCTCAAACTAAAAGGAGTTGTTTGCGCGAATTTAAATCTGGATCTCATGCTTTTAAAGAATTTTCTCCCATAATTTCCATAAAAAAATATGTACATAAGTATAAATAAAAGATATTATTTTGAAGAACTTAAGAACACTTATTTTATTTTAATTTCGGCATTCTTTTTTTCACCACAAACTATAACAGGAGTTGTTTGAGCGAATTTAAATCTGGATCTCATGCATTTAAAGAATTTTCTCCCATAATTTCCATAAGAAAATATTTATATAAGTATAAATAATAAAAGATTTTATGTTAAATAACTTAAAAACACCTATTTTATTTATTTATTTACGAATGCATTTCAGAATCCATGCTTTTTGATTGCTATTAAATACATTTATAGGGCTATCATAAGACTTTTTGAAAAATGCATCGATTTTTTATTGGTCCATCGTAACTATTCATTAAATTATTTATGTATATTTTTAAAAATGTAAAAAGATTCAAAAGCATCTAATTCATAAGGATTGTTTACTTTACGAATTTATTTCAATTTTTGAAAGCTGAAATTAGGTTCATTATCCAGCATGTGTTGTGATACACTTGATTTTGGAGGTTCATTGTATTTCAACAACCTTATTTATTAGATTTAACAAATACTCGGTTTAACCTTGGAATAGTTAGACCAAGTCGAAGCATTTACTCCGCCCTTAAGCTACGTCAAACAAATCATTATTTATAAGATATTTTCTAATCCGTTTTAGCTATGTCCTTCTTACGCCAAGTATTAAAATATTAGATACGACAGTACAGAGTTATGTCAAATTGTTGTTGTGTTTAACAAGCCACTTTTTTTAAGCGAAGCGAACTATTTGTCGGCCAGTTCAATGTATTCATTAGCTTAAAAGTAACGTTACGGTATAACTACCGCAAATAGTTTAGATTTATGAGCTTAGGATAATTTTTGAGGATTTTGATATCAAGGTAGGTGCCTACTTAACTTTTTTTTACGTAGTGTGAATGGGAAAAAGTTCCCGACACAACCTGGAGGATTCTATCCTCAATATACTCATATTTCCACGTGAAACCAGATAAATCGCTTTTTATAATCCTGAGCTTCGAATACTTTATTATATTAGGGGTATTCACCATCTGGTGCAACAAGCCTAAGTAAAATTGTAAAATTTTAGTTTCTTGCAATCGATTGTGTTTATCTATACACTGTGAAAAACTCACAAAATTTCACAAACAAATATTAGCTGACAAAACAGACATTTGGCGAGCTATCAAATACACAAGCGCAAACTTTAATATGGTGTATTTTTCTATTACAATAGGGTTGGAGTATGGCAAAAGTGTAAAAGTGTAAGAATTCAACATTCAGTATATTTTGTTGTTGAAGTGCAAGAAAGTGTAACACCTTTACACTTTTGCAATGATACAAGACCAGTTACATCGGATCGTGAATACCCCTATTACGTATCCACAAAGTAGCTCATTACTAAAACCATTGTATAATAAATTGTATATATTATATACAATGCTAAAACTATAGATGAAACCATTCGGCACGAGGACGATAACTTTGGTGCCGAAAATTGAAAACGGGTTTTTATATAGGGGTCAAATAAAAGCATTTTTGACTATCGGAGGGGGTCTATCTCACCCCGCTTAGGAGGTAAGGGCGATTTTCGAAAAAAACGACTTAAAATGGATACAAAAAATATTAAAAAAAACAATGACAATACTTAAAATGCAAAACATTTAAATTTATATTATTTTTGTCAATAGTTTTCAAAAAATTTGCATTCAAACTCAAAATTTTGATAAAAAAAAAACGCAAACAAAAATATTTGAATCAATTTTTCTCAAAATTGTGAAATGGAAATCTTAATTTTCTTTTTATGGTCAATGCTTGTATTAATTTTGAATCGAACAAAAAAAAACAGAATGTCTTCTAACTTTTTTGAGATATTTTTAATTTACATCGCTAGGATTTAGGGTATTTGCGAGGTTCGGTGTATGCAAAATTTGATGTTTAAATTAAGTGCTAGTACCCATCATTACGGTGGCGTTTAAAAGTAAGGTATGTATGAGGGGGCATGCTGCCCTTCTGCAACCCCCCTGCCTGGACTTACTATAGGAATTAGGGTATGTGCAAGCTTCGGTGTATGTCAAATTTCGTTTGCGTTTAAAGAACTTTGAATGTATTCTCTGTTTCCAATGTCAATTGCTGTTCTTTATACATAAAACAAACAAAGATCAACCTAACACTAACATTAATTTTTATCAAAAAAAGATCACATTAAATATAAAAAGACAAAAAAGTAGTTCTCGTATTTTTCAATTTTCTCGAAAACTAAAAGACATAAAAGCTTTCGTTTTTTTTGTGTTCGATTCAAAATTAATGCAAGCATTGATCACAAAAAGAAAATTTAGTTTTCCATTTCAAAACTTAGAGAAAAATTGATCCAAACATTTTCGTTGCGTTTTTTCATCAAATTATTGTATTTGACCCCTCTACAAAAATCCGTTATCAATTTTCGGCGCCCAAGTTATCGTACTCTCCCCAACCATTCTATTCAAGGAGGATCTAAGGAAAAGTGATTTCGTGGAAATAATCCTTGATTGCTGCTTTCACCAACCAAAGTGAATACAGAGCTGGAATTAAATCTTCAGTTCAAGTACATTACCGCGTAGAAGTAAAGGAAAGACGCTGGTAGACAGAGGAAAAAAACTTTGTCGACACCTTGTGTCCTTTTAAGTACACATTTGTACCGTTCTGAGATGCTTATTTTGTGTGGTTTATATAAAAAATCACTGATTCGTTATAGAATTTTTGTTGTTGTTTTTTCACTTTTTCCTTAATATGCTGTTTTAATTTTATTAAAATAACATACATTTTTGCTATCGAATTTCAAATAAACTTTTTTTCAAACAATTTTATTTCATTGCAGAACACAAAATCAAAAAATTCAAAACAAACACTAACAAAAAATAACCAAATAAAAGATGCAAAAATAAAACAAAAAACAACTAAGCGAACAAAATAAGAAACTTAAAAAGTATGCAAAAAAAATATAATTAAATAAAAAAGAAGAAGAACAAAATCCTCGCTTCTACAAAAATTTAGTTAAAAAAGAGAACTGAATTTATTTTCATAGATATTAAGAGAGAGAGAGAGAGAAAGAAAGATATATAGAAAGAGAAATAAAGAGAAAGCAATATTTTATAATCTCAATAAAAACACAAATAATGACAACACTGTATTCGGACCTGGAACGTACGACTGGCAATGTCGGTGGATCATGTAATGCTTCAACAACGTCATTTTCAACGAGCGTTGGTGCTAGTTCGTCACAAACATCGCAACAACAATCAGCTTCTGCCGTATCAGCTGCCACCGCTGTTGCTGTAGCGGAATTACGGCAGCATCATCATCAGCAGCAACAACAACAACAATCCGTTGTAAGTTCTTCCCAAACGATAATAAATGGAAACTCATCATCCCTACCCGTATCCTCTTCATCGTCGTCATCGATGTCGTCATCATCGTCAAATATATCACCTATTTCGTCATCACCGCAATCGAATCCTAATAGTTCAATACGGACACCTTCGTTAACCGGTTCTCCGTCGTCTTCCACACACCTAGTCGGCTTAAGTAACTGCACGTCGAGTAGCAGTGGCATTTCTTCATTATCAGGCGTTAGTCTCAGTGGTGGAAATAGGGTTAATATGGGTAGCAATTCGGCGTTAATAGAAGATTCTAGAACACTTCAGCTAGCGTTAGAGCTGTCAATGGTAGGATTATCGGATTCAATGCAAGCAGCTGCTGTTGCAGCCGCACTTAATAGTGGTCATGGGCACACGCAACGTCAGCAGCAACATTTGAGTCATCATCTGCAGCAGCAACAACAACTTCAGCCTCAGCAACTTCAAAGTCAGTACGATCTGACATGTGGGCTTACGAATGCATCAACGGGCATATTGCAACCGACAAATGTACTTCCTCCAGGAACAACTCTTAATCAATTTGCTGCCTCCATATTGCCAACCTTAGAAGATCGTTCAAAAAAATCCCAAAATATGACAGAGTGTGTTCCAGTGCCTAGTTCGGAACATGTTGCTGAAATCGTTGGGCGACAGGGTGAGTTTTTTTTGTTTAGTTTTATCAAGTATTTTAAAGGAACTGAGGTTCCAAATTATTAGCAACAATGAGATGTTGGTACGTGACCCCAAAGTCAGGTAGATGCTATAAAGGTCTTGCGATAGCGAACGCAATCTGTATCGTAAATGTACTACACAAGTTATTATGAAAAAAAAAATACATGGTAAGATATTGAGCATATCATCATCCCATCTCTCTCACGCATATTGTTGCTAAGTGACGTAGGTTAAGTTTAGTTAAGTGGCTATCAGTCATAAAAACTGACACACTTAGACCATAAGCTGGTCCATTGTGATACCACATGAATCTGGGAAACCCTTTTCTCTACTCGGTGAACCATTTTGAGCTTCTTCTGAACCGTAACAGACTACCTATGTATACGTTTATTAAATAACTAGGATCATTGAAGTAGAAATCTCCAAGATGGAGTCTTCGTCTATGAGATCGAACAGGACAAGGGCATAAAAGATTCCTAGTCAGAAGATTCTTTCTCGTCCATACAACTTCTGTAAAAATCGTTAGAAAATCCGCGGTGCGTGCTTACCTATAAGACAGTGTCTGGTTATGACTCCTATATCATGGAGGTAATGTGCAATCTACTAAGAGATATTAAACTTTATTAAACTTAGATCGCTTTCAATCCATAACTTGCCAGATTTGTTTTGTTGCCAAACAACTGGTGAAGTTCTTCCACCTAAGGTTTGTTCTCTTGCCTCAGCATAAGAATAGTGAAGTAATTCTTGTACTCAAGGAACGCACATGCGCAGAACGAGAAAAACTCAACGATGCCTTATACCGTCAGTACAGCATTGTATATACACTAGACTGATTCAAAAAAATAAAAATGTCTTCGATTTTCAATGCCACTAACTTTTTGGTTAAAGTTTAATGAAATAATAATCCTGGCAAAATTTCAGCCCTTTAGGTCAATATTTAGAGGTCGCTCATCGATACTTTCTGTTTTCCATACAAATCGTACTGGAACTTTTTTTTGATTCCTTCTTTATTTTATAACTTTAGAAACGGTTATCATACAGAAATGATCAAGGCAGAATCTGAAAGAAGATTTGATGTTCTTTAAAAAAGGTCCTTACTTCTTATCTAATTAATGTACTCCTTCCAAAGTTATTCAAGGTCAGAGTGGTATTCGTGGTGAATTTAAAAGTTTTTTGGAATCCGTGTTGAAAAAATCTTCTATAATACAAGGTGTTTTGCAAAAGTTGTAACAAAAGGCAAGTGCGTGTAAGTTTCACTCAGACAAGAAAAAAATCATTTTAGAGTGGGGGTCTATTTCCCCCCATTTAGGCGGGAGGGGCAATTTCCTAAAAAAAATTGGTTTAAAAAAGAAAAAAATATTAAAAATCAACGGCAATACTTATAATGTCATGCTATTACTTTTTTAAAGCCAACAATCCATTATTTAATTAACTTTTTAAAAAAAGTTGTTTTTGTAAATATTTTTTGAAAAAATTAATTTCAAACTTAGATTTTAAAAATTAAAAAGTGATTTTATTTTTTAAATTTCTTTATGAAAAATTTTTCGTTATCAAGTACAATTTTTGTTTATGGATTTCAATACCTCCCTTAATTTTTAATCGGATGCTGAAAACCGCAGGCTAAAATGTTTTGTAGTTGCTAAGAAAATTGAAAATAACAAATACCAAGTTTCTTGTTATTTGACGCCCTGGAATTTAAATTGTTCCTTCCTACAAACACCCAATTTCCAGTAGTAGTAGTAGGTATTTTAATTTTCAATTTTCTCAGAAACTACAAAACATTTTGGCCTGCGGTTTTCAGCATCTGATTAAAAATTAAGGAAGGTATTGAAATCCATAAACAAAAATTGTACTTGATAACGAAAAATTTTTCATAAAGAAATTTAAAAAATAAAATCACTTTTTAATTTTTAAAATCTAAGTTTGAAATTAATTTTTTCAAAAAATATTTACAAAAACAACTTTTTTTAAAAAGTTAATTAAATAATGGATTGTTGGCTTTAAAAAAGTAATAGCATGACATTATAAGTATTGCCGTTGATTTTTAATATTTTTTTCTTTTTTAAACCAATTTTTTTTAGGAAATTGCCCCTCCCGCCTAAATGGGGGGAAATAGACCCCCACTCTAAAATGATTTTTTTCTTGTCTGAGTGAAACTTACACGCACTTGCCTTTTGTTACAACTTTTGCAAAACACCTTGTATTATAGCAGATTTTTTCAACACGGATTCCAAAAAACTTTTAAATTCACCACGAATACCACTCTGACCTTGAATAACTTTGGAAGGAGTACATTAATTAGATAAGAAGTAAGGACCTTTTTTAAAGAACATCAAATCTTCTTTCAGATTCTGCCTTGATCATTTCTGTATGATAACCGTTTCTAAAGTTATAAAATAAAGAAGGAATCAAAAAAAAGTTCCAGTACGATTTGTATGGAAAACAGAAAGTATCGATGAGCAACCTCTAAATATTGACCTAAAGGGCTGAAATTTTGCCAGGATTATTATTTCATTAAACTTTAACCAAAAAGTTAGTGGCATTGAAAATCGAAGACATTTTCATTTTTTTGAATCAGTCTAATATACACTCTATAGTATTCTCATGCAACACAATTTTGTAGGTTGACATTTCGTCGATAGGTTCGCTGCGATCGCCTTACCGAGATCTCTTAACAAAAATTAGGATTACATTTGGACACCAGATAGCCACGAACTTTTTGGCTTCATGAGAATACTATAGAGTTTATATACAATGAGTACAGCATAAAACAATAGGCGTTTTTATTTTAGAAAGTATAAGCGAAGTCAAATTTTCTTGGTAAACAAAAACAAAAGCAAGAAAGTATCGAATAAATTAACCATCTATTTTGAAAGTGGTCTAAGCCCACTTATTTCAAATTCAAGGCATACGTTTGCATTTGACTTGATTCAAAAAGTATGGGAAAGAACTGAAATAAAAGTGAAATATTTTTTCCATCTTAATATATCGTTGCTGTTTATATTTTGAAAACTGGCATAACTCACAAAACGCGATTTTTGAGTTAATGAACTTACTTCCCTATTTTTTCTGTAAAATTGGCATAACAGAAGCCCTATAAAATCTTGCCCGTTATTTGTTTTGCCAATCTTGACTTTGAAAAATACTTTACTGAAAAATGCTCTGACCCAGAGAATTGATTTTCTGAAAAATCCATCTTTTTGAGGTATGCCGATTTTCTTTAACAGTGACTATATGCATTTTGATAACCCGTTAAAAAAGTATTGTCGAAGAAAAAAACACGGTGTGGAGCTTTGAATGAAGTCCATTTAAGGCTCTAAAAACTATTTTCAAAATTAATGAAATCGTTTTATAATTTATTCAAAATGTATCAAGTTCCCTATAAAATAAATTAAAATATTTTTAATTCAGTACTGTTTTAGTCAATTTTTTAACTACAGTCAAGTAAATCTTTTAACTACACGGAAAGAATTGAAAAATTACCAAATGAAAAATTTGCAGTTGCAATTTACGAATCATGTTTTATTCGTAAACCAAGGCATTTTGATCCCAAATCAATACAAAAACCGGTGATTTAACATTCAAAACGTAGCAATTTACAAAATTTGTTTCTTCGTGATTTGCAATTAAAGTCCATGATTCAAGCTTGTACTTTTCTTAGCAAAATACAACTTTTTGGGCGTAATTTATTCTGTAAAAGAATAATTTCACAAACAGCATTTTAAAATATTGAATAGCGATTAATATTTAGTAATTTACCTTGCACAATCACTGATTTACGTTTTTTCTGTTGCAATTTTCAACTCCATGTGAATAGTTGCAAATCACCAACAAAAAATTCCTAAATCACGATGCATGCTCGCTCCGCTCCGCAACTGGAGGATTGCGAGTTCAAATCCAAGTAGAGTCAAGCGTATAGTATTTATTTCAAATAAATTAAATTAAATGTGTATACCTGCAAAATGGAAGGGTAGAGCAGGATTGATCTTTCCAAGTGGCAATATCACGAAATAAAAGTGGTGATCACAAATATTTATTGCAAATTTACAAATTGTACAATTGAGAAATATTTGGATCAAATTGCGATTTGTTGTTCGCAATTTTTCTTTTCTCTCGATAGCATAATTGATACTTAAAGAGGGTTGATTTACGATTTTTGAGTATCAATAACTTCATTTTGCTCAGTTTTGCAAATTGAATTTTTCGTAATTTGTAGCTCATTTTTATGATGATATGAACTCTTTCCGTGTAAGCATATAATTATTTAAAGACTAAACTTAAATGACTAAGACATCTATTTTTATAATTTTAGTAGTATGGAATACAAAAAGGAAATAATGTGTTGTTCAGAATATATTCTTTTTTTCAGAATTATTTAATAAAACAAGTACTTCTAAAAATAAGCTAGTTATCTTTCTTATTAATGGACTTAGCCCATTTTCAAAATATAACAGGCTCTAGTAAGTAAGCAATGAAAGTTGTTTTGTAATTTTGTATAGAGGGAATTTTTACTGCGCCTGCTATGCATTTACCAAACCATTAAGAGTATGGTTGCCGAATAAAGTTTTCCCAATACATATCGGGGAGTCAGGAACCTAAAATCGGGACAGATCGGGGCTTAGAAAAAAAAGCATGAAATTTGAAACATACACATAAAAAAATGGTTACTAGCGTGCATTTTATAACAAAAAAATAAGATTTTATCGAGAACTTTCATTATTCAGTCTCGTTACTAAATATCTGTGGTAAAATGCTTAAGGGATCACCACAATTGCAAAAACTGATCGCAACTCAGTTTGATTTTTAGGTGTCATGTGCAGGGGTGGACTAAGCTATTTTGCTGGCTCTGGACCTTTGGCACCTCATAAGGGAAATTTGATTTAAAAAAAAAGCCATCTTATTGGTCAGCAATTGGTCAGAAAAGGTCAACTGGTCCCAGAAATTGGTCAGCTTTAGATAACTTTTAATCAAGGCTAAAACTTTCTCAAGGTCGCTTAAGATCACGTGCGATTTTTGGCACCTCATTTATTGGAAATTTGCAAAAACTGTATACCATATGAAAGATTTCTAGATCGTGATAAAAGGTCAACTATTTTCAGTAATTGGTCAGCCATAGACTTTTTTCTATGAATTTTTGAAGTTCTTTTCAAGGACACAAACAAACTTTTGGCACCTCATTTGGGTATTACTTAAACTAGCTGACCTTTTATAAAGTTCTCAGGGCCTTTCTGATGGTATTAAATTTTTGCAAATTTCCTAAAAATGAATTGAATTTTTTTAATTCGTTAGAGGAAGTGTAGGTAATGTGGCCCCTGTAGGTAATATGGCCCCCCCAATTATGTCTTACGTCAATAGCTTCTTCTGTTCGGAGTCTTAATTTTTACAAACATCATATGAGGTGCCACAAATCGTTTTAACCTTGAATTTTTTTTTAATTCATAAGAGGAAGTGTAGGTAATGTGGCCCCTGTAGGTAATATGGCCCACCAATTATTTCTTACGTCATTAGCTTATTCGTTTGGGAGTCTTAATTTTTAAAAACATCCCTCCTCATATAAGTTAAATGGAAAATACTGGTCTTTTAGGTCCTTAGATGGCATTACATTTCCCACTTGAAGTTTAATGGCTAAAAAATACTTTTTTTCATCTTGAACAATATTGAACGTGACGGGTAACGTTTGTATAAATAAATTGTATATTTAAAAAGTATCAAATTAATAACTTAGCTGTTAATGTTACTAACGTAAATACTTAAAAATAAAATGCAAGCGTAGAAACTATTCTCCATTTTATAAAAACACTGACATGCAGCTAATATGGCCCCCTTTACATGTGGGTATTATACTCAGAAATTATTTACAAAACAACTTAATTCAGAAGATGGGATTTTAAGCTTTAAAAAAAGCTATAGTATGACAATGTAAATGTTGCCGTTGTTTTTTAATATTTGTTTTCTACTCTAAGTCTACTTTAGTAGAAATCGCCTCTTCCGTTCAAACGGGGGGAGATAGCCCCCCCTATCATACAATTTTTTCTTTTCTCAGCCCAACCTTTTAGTCGCACCTTACACAAAATACCAAGTACATAATAGTATTTCTTATGTTCCTCGGGGGCCATATAACCAGCACTTTGAAAAATCCCTGTTTTTTCGCTTTTTATAAAAATATTTTGAAATGCGATTTTTATTTTTGAAAGTTTTATATTTTTTCAATCAGAATGAAGCTGCTGGTTGCAAATAAAAAGTTCAAGTGCAGGTGATAGTTTGTGAGTTATTCCAGGAAAACAAAAGAGGGGCCATATTTGCAGCACTTCCTCTAAATATTCATACAAGAATCTTTGGTTGACCTATTACTGAAAATAGCTGACCTTTTACAACAGTCAAGAGGCCTTTCAAATTGCATAGTTTTCTTTTAAATGACCCAAATGTTTTTTTTTATGACCTTGAAACCAACTTCAAGAATTCATAGAAAAAAATCTATGGCTGACCAATTACTGAAAACAGTTGACCATTTACCACGATCTAAAAATATTTCGGATGGTAAACATTTTTTGCAAATTTCCCATACATGAGGTGCTAAAAATCGCGCGTGACCTTGACAAAAAGTTGATTAAAAGTTATCTAGGGCTGACCAATTTCTGGGACCAGTTGTCCTTTTCTGACCAATTAGATGGCTGTTTTTTTATCAAATTTACCTCATATGAGCTGCCAAAGGTCCAGAGCCGTAAAATACACCAAAACAAAACCTTCATCAGCGAATAACTTTTTCCACACAGTGAAATGAGCTGAAACGCAAATTGAACTAACCCAGGCTTAACTTGTTGTTCCAGCTGTGTGGTGAAGAAATGGAATAGTGTTAGTAGTTGAAATAGTTTTTGACAAACCCCAAGGCCAATCCCTTAAAATTGGATTTTCAACAGTTATGGATAACACCAAAATCCATTAGACCCAAAAAGTAGGTACAGCCAAGGCCGTTGCCAGGGGGGGGGGGATCACAGGGGTTTGATCCCCCCGAAATTTTTGAGAAAAGCATTTGTAAATCATACTTTCCATTTTAGTATGAATTTTGTACTCAAATTTGTGCGATGGTTATTAATTAATTAAATTTGATTTAAGGCCGTGTCCCAATTGCGTTAAAATTCTGGTTAAATTTGGTCCTAGTTAAATTTTATCCGTTTTTATAGGGGTGAATAAAATTTAAGGTTTTTGCTGTTTCAATTGAATTAAATGGGACTTTATTAAAACAAAAATATCCCATTTGTTTTGTTGTTGTATTTTTTTTTTGTAATGAAAGTTCGCTGAACAAATAATTCAGTTTGCAAAATAAATGATCATCTGAAAAAGTATTTTCAATAAATTTTATTGATTCTTTTGCATTTTGAAGGATTTATCACAGGTAATTCAAACAAACGGGGAAGAGAATTTCGAATTTTTGAAAGGAGATCATTTGAAGTGCCGCAAACATTTACCTACGCTTGAAAATTTATACTTTAAAAAGAACCATGAGACCCTATACAAATGAAAATATTGAATATTTCTTTGTTTTGATTTCTTGAGTTCATTATTCTAGGCCTTTGTCTATATTTCTTAATCTTTTCATTTGATTTTAGTTTTTTTTTTATCTTCCACGAAATGATTCATGACTTCATGACAACAAAATAAAATATTTATCTACATTCATCTCCCTCACTCTTTCATGAGCATAGACATGACAAAAATTAACCACTTGCTGAAATTTTAACGAGCTCCTGAGCAGGTTAAAATTTGACGTCTATATTCACCTCACTAATGTCAAAATTTAGCCATGGGATCAAATTTAACCAGGATTTTTACTGAATTGGCACACGGCCTAACTCACGTACTACATTATTTTTAATGAATATTGTAAAGGTACCTACCTACTTTGATGATTTCTTAAGTCAGCTTAAAATGAGATTCGTGTATTCTGGTTCCCTTAAGCTTTGGCAAAAACGAACAAAAATTTAAAGAAGAAAATTTCAATTTTGAAAAATTTTGGATCGTGACAATTTAAAGTTTAAAGACTGAATGCATAATATGGTAGACAAAATGCCATACATAACATGATTCACATACACAAGCTTATTAAAATTTTCGCGACTCTAACGGTTTTAACATGCATACCGGAAAGAACTTTTTCGACAGTGAAACGTCCAATGGAATTCAATAATTGTGAAAATCAACTTTTTGACGGATCCAGATAAAAAATAAATTTATTTATTTTGCCAATAGAAAAACCCATAATTATCATATCAAATTGCATAATGTTCTTTTCAAAATGTATTGAAAGTATCTACTTTTTTTCCGAGTCCGAACGACTAGATGAGAAGTACTTTTTCTTGACGAGCATACTCTTCGGGGATTTGTCAGTTCCTCGCAAGAGGCATAACTCGGAAAAAAATTCTTTTTAGGTGGCAGCGTTTGGAAAAGCTTTTCTTTTATGCTATTCTAATTTGATTTATGTAGCTACATATTCTTTCTGAACTTCTGTAGATACTATGAATTCCATTATTAGATAGATACTAAAGTAAATTTATAATACTTTACAAAAAATATATTAAAATTGAAGATCTCAAACTTATGTTGAAAAATAAAAACAACTGAAACCAGAAGGAAAACAATAATGTATAAAATAAATAAGTTAGTGGAAATAGAAACAATAATTAATAATTATTTACAAACGAGTTGTTGTTTTATCAAGTTTTTGCCTACTTGCTTAACTTCGATTGATAACATTGGAAAATTATCTTTTTTTTATCATATATTTGTACATTCTATTTAGTTTGGGATTCCAAGAGGATAACTTATTTAAGAACGCATTTTCGATAAGAGAGCTTGCCAAACTCTATCAAACGCTTTTGAAATATCAAGCGCAATAATCTTACTTTCTCCAAAACGATGTAAAGATTTTTTCCACTGCTCGGTGAGATATATCATCAGATCACCAGTGGACCTATTGCTAAGAAAGCCGTACTGCCGGTCATTAAGAAGCTTCCGTTCTTCAAGATATTTCTTGAGCTGATGATTAATCAGCGTTTCCATGACCTTGGAAAGAAGGGACGTAAGTGCAATTGGACGGTAGTTAGAGGGAGAAGAAGATTCGCCTTTTTTAGGGACAGGCTGGACAAATGCTGTTTTCCATCCACTCGGAAAGAGGCCAGTAGAATAGGACAGATGGAAAAGCTTACGCAGTGGCTTTGCCAGCGTTGAAGAACACGTCTTACGAACAATGGGAGGGATACTATCCACGCAAGCGGATTTGTGTACATCGAGATCTTTTAAAACTCTTGCTACTGCACGAGTGCGAAAGAAGATTTTTCCCATAATATCATTGGCGCTCTCAAGTACAGGCGAAGTCATGACACTCTGGCAGCGTCGAATTAACAGCAAACTGTGCTGCAAACAAATTGGCTTTTTCTTTTGAAAAGTCATTTTATACCGGCAGAAAATAATACCAACAATAGTTTTCCGCATTCACAGAGCTGTGTCAATCGTTCATTTTAAAAGACCGAATCAATCAATGATTGATTGGACCAAAGATTCGATCTTTTCAATCAATCATTTCATCAATCATTCCTTTAATTATGGCATATTAAAAAAAAAAAAATTCAATAGTACATAATTAGCCTATTGAATAGACCTTTTAAAAAGGAACAATTACGTGCAAGGGTTTTTATTGTTGAATATGTTTGTTTGGCCCATAAGCATGCTTAAAACCGAAAATGCTACTAAATTTACCCATGCGTTTATGAAAGAATGGTCACACTGGCCATTTTTCAGTATTTTTGGTATAACTCAAAAACTTAGCCGAATTTGACAATTTTACTTATAAAACTTTTTGTTCAAAATTACGTTTTCTATCGAAATGGAAAGTTTGGAAATTTTTTAAAAAATATTTAAGCAGGAAAAGTAAACAAAAACCAACATAAAAAAAATCGAAAAATCAAAGATTTTTAAATTTTTTTCTAAACTGCGCATTACTTTTTTCGGAGGAAAGATACGCTCAAGACATGCATTAACAAAGTAAAGTAGAGTCTTTAGGCCATACTATTTGAAAATGGACAGAGATATAGCCATTCAAACTTAACCATTTCATATCATTTTTTCGCAGTTTTTGCTCAAAAGCCTATTTTTTTTTGGTACTTTAGGCCAAATTTAACATTATTAGCACCTAGTACCAAATCTTATGTTAATCGGACCAGCCGTTCAGTCTGTAGGTCTGAAAGCATTTAAAAACAGCCAAAAACGAAATTGCGAACTTATATACTTTTTAAAAATTCTCTGTAGTGGTAATGTCATTTTATATCAAAATTTTGATTTCGAACATTTTAACGAATGTGAAATTTGCGATATTGTACCGAAAAAGGGACTTTCGGGCCAAAACTGCGAAAAATTATGAAAAAATGATAAGGTTTGAATGGGAATATCTCTGTCAATTTTGAACAAATATTAATTTTTGAACATGCCATATTAAAGCCTTTAGTCTCTACTTTATTTTTTCTGTGCATGTCTTGGCCCTATCTTTGCTTCGAAAAAAG
The DNA here is from genome assembly GCA_963921185.1 of Dasysyrphus tricinctus. Taxonomy (NCBI): domain Eukaryota; kingdom Metazoa; phylum Arthropoda; class Insecta; order Diptera; family Syrphidae; genus Dasysyrphus; species Dasysyrphus tricinctus. The sequence goes on from OY992534.1 coordinate 36,884,186, forward strand.
TTATGCACAATCTATAAATAAAATTAGATATCCTTGATTTTTTGATTTTGTTTAGCTTGGTTTTTGCTAACTTTTCCTGCTTAAATTTTTTTGTAAAAATTTTTGAAGTATCCATTCCAAAAGAAAATTTAATTTTGAACAAAAAGTATTATAAGTAAAATTGTCAAATTCCACTTAGTTTTCAAGCTACACCAAAAATATTGAAAAATGGCCAGTGTTTAATAGTTTAATTTAATAAACCCGAAGATGGATTGTAAATACGAAACGCGTCGCTAAATTTTAATTTAATATAATTTTAATGTTGTGATAAAATTAAAGCTTAATAAATTAAATACAAGAATTATATATTTTTAAATACATTTTTTATTTTATTTTCATTTTTTTTTAAATTGGCCTTAACTCAAAAACACAAAAACTTTCACCTTATTTTTTTTTTTTTCAAAGCTTAAAAGTGCTAACGAGTACTTAAAATAATTATTTACTTTAATAATTTTCGTGAAATGCAAATGCGATTAATTAAGAAAGAACTGCATCGTTGTATTCAATCATCTCTTTTTTATAAACAAAGATCTATTCGTTCACAATGCCAATGAGATTGATTTGGTCTTTGTCCACAATGGATCTCAATTCCAATCGGTCAAATCTCAAATGAACATATGAACGAAATGAACGATATCGTTCAACTCTCAATACTCTATCTCAATCAAATGATTCCAGAACCAAATATTGCTCATAGTCGATAGAGATATAGACAGAATTCATAATGAATGAAGACAAAATGAACACAAATACGAGAAAGAGAAGAGAAAATGAGGTGTAGCTAATCTGGTAGATACAGATATATGTATATCAATTTATGTTCCCGTCTCCTGTGGTGTGTTATTTTTTTTTATTGAGAATGAGTGGAATGAACGAAACATATCTCGCTCTTTGAAAACTTAAATGATTCTTAAGGTAGAACTAGAATAGGTGGAAGCTGTCGGAAGCTTATGTCAAAACCGACCGAAAAGTACACTCCGCTTCAACTGAATAGACACACACATTTTGAAATTAACTTTGTTTTTGTTTTCTAAACATTGTGAACTATATTTAAACTTATTGTTTGTTTATAATGTTGGAAACATAAATCAGAAAGAATTATTCAAAAAGCACCGTTATTTTTTCTGCGGCTCTCTTGCAAAGCTTTTCACATCGAAAAATGCAGTTTTTTTTGCGTCAACTGAATAGACACACGTATTGAAACTGGTTGTAAAAGTTAATGGGAGGAAGTAAAACAAGTTTTTTTTGAAAAAGTATTTTATTGAGCTATTCTTGTAGTGGAGAGTGCCACTTTTTTAATCAAAACTTCATAAATTTGAACCGGCATGGCATCGCAAAGTTTCTCTATGTAATCCAGCAAAATTTCGATCCAGGCAAATTTCATGGCTTAAATTTTGGATTTTCAGAATGTGTGTGTCTATTCAGTTGAAGCGGAGTGTAGCTTCCCGAAACGTCAATTTCACAAGTGGCCCATAATGCACTTAAGTGGTTGGAAGTGAACAAAAATTAATAATTGTCTATTCAATGTTAATTTTCTCATAATACTTTTTCACAGCGCAGTGATAGCTTTTAATTATTTATTTTGCAAAACCACTAAAATTCTATGTGATATAAATTAATTAAAAGAAAATTGTTTTGACTTCTCTCATTCATTCATCAAACAGAAAAAAAAGTTGAAAACTTTGCACAAGCGCCAAGTTCTTGTTAGTTTGCTTCCACCATTTTGATTTTGCATTCGCCCACTTACGAAAGAGCGGTCGTTGAGCGCTATCACTTCCGACGGCAAAAGTTAACGAAAACTAAACGAAAAGTTCCACTTCGCAATTATGTGCGCGTCATATAAATTTCTTGTTTTCGCTCGGTTTCGTACGACCACTTAAGTTGGCTTCCGACTATTCTAGTTCTACCTAAATTCACATAAGACATCTGACCGTGAGCTGCTCCGGTTGTGGTGGGTCTAGGAGTAATGGGGTCTTGAAGTTGTAAAAAAAATTTAGTTTTCAAGTCATTTCATACCGCTCCAAAATTTGTGGGATAGTTGATCAGATAATGCTGAATCAAAAAAAAAAATCGTCAGCTGCATGGGAGGCGGGGGATTACACGTCAGTCAGGTGCATGAACTGGTAATTAAAAAAAAAAATAAAGTCATTTTATACCTTATGAAATTTATGGAGCTGAATATTGATGTTTTATAAATAATGAAAACAACCGTCAGTTGTTTGGCTAAGGGGGGAGAGACCGTCAGTCGGCGTCTTAAACATTCTTCGCTTATAGCAGTTCTGTGCATTTCACAATCACTATAACATATAAAGTAACGACCTTTACCTCCACAAACATTCAACTGATACCGGTTTTTATAAAAAGTTCGTTCCGGAAACCGAAACCATTGATGGATACAGAGGTTCATAGAAATCATAACCCTCCCCCCTTTCCTGGGACTTTTCCGAGTTATAAATGCATTTAAAATATGTATAAGAAATCAATTTTGATTTCACCACAACAACTTAATTAGGTACATTTTTATTTCGGCTGTCAATAAACCATTATTTGTACATATTTTAAGAGATAAAACCTGAACGTTCGAATGAAAAAAACCTTTACTAGTTAACAAAAAAAGTCGTAATTATTTTCCTCCAGAGAAATAGGAATAATTTTCTTTTGTGGATAAAGTTGCAAGCAACAATTGCGGTTTTTGTTCAGTTTATCTTACTTTACAATTAATTATTAGTTTGTTTTAAAAAATATAGTCCAGTCAACGAAGGAAAAATAAATGCAATAAATCATGCTCTTTGGGTAGTTATTTTATGCCATAGGAGTGACCCCAGGTATCGTATAACACACAAAAAGTCCCCTTCTCAGGGCCGCGAGCTTAAGGTAGGAGTTGAGTTGGGGTTAAAGGTAGTTTTTCGTGAATATTTTTAAAACTTAGGGTATTAGCGGTAAAGTTTATACTACGAAATGAAAGACAATTAAATCTCCTAAAGAAAAAAAATTATTCATATTTTCGATAAGAGCAGGGTTATGAAAGGTCGAAGGCGTAGAAATGTCAAACATTTGAAAAACAATGTTACTGTCCTATATAACTGAAAGGTTGTAATTCTTAAAGGTCTAAGTGAGAAATTTTATTATTAAGAGATATACAATAAAAACAATAAAAAAAACCATTTCAATTAAATAGTCCAGTAACCTTGTAGTTTCATAGAACTGAGAACTTGCGTCAGTTCCGGTAGCTCTGATTTTTTGCTGAGTTGTTTATGACGTTAGCCTCGAGCGGCAAAAACAATATTGGTAAGAACCAAAAAAAAACGATTTTTTCACGGTTTTTGAACTTATTGGCCATTTTAACCATTACGCCTTAATTTCCGAATAAAACATTGCTCTAGGATTTCAACCTTACTAACTTTGCTTCAATTTTAGTCCAAAACAGTTTTCGTATACACAACAGTTTCCAAGGGACGGCTTTTCAAAATATAGCAATAAAAATTTAAAACAACAAGTAGTACAGTGGACATCCAGTATAACGAATGATATAATGTAAGAGGTCATTCTCTATATCGAGAGCGTTCATTATATCGATCGCCTTTTCCTTTAAAAAAAATCGTAATAAGTGATTGAAACATTTATTTACATATACGTCCTTTTATATAGGTAGTGTTAAACTGACTTGTCTAATCGATGGTAATACGGCGCTGAAGAGTATAAAGCCATATCCGAAAATGATGCGTTTTAATGAAGTGGGTTACCTCTGGGAAGACACAGTTCCCCATATGAAAAGAATTTTGCAATGTAAAATTTCCCATATTGCCGCGATATATAGCATAATATTTCATCAAAGAGTATAAAATCTTTCAGAGAAGTGGTGATGCCTGGATCAACGCATTAGACGTTTTTCTTTTTTAGTTTAGAATAGAGCTATGAGCATTTCTGGCATGTTCTGAACATCATCTAAACTAAGCGTGTTCCGAGCACTCTGTATAATTTTTGAAACATACCTGAACAACTAGTTGTGACATTTCGCATTTTAAATATGCTTGTGTTCAGCATTTTACTCTGTCTGATAAGTTATTTTATTCTGAGCTAATAGAGCGCACTCTGAACACGCTCAGAGCATGCTTAGAACGAAAAAAGAAACGCCTAATCGAAGCTCTGAACGCTTTGAGCTAAACAAAACGCATATCTTTTGATAACACGGGTTCTTCTTCAAACTAAAAAGAAAAACGCATATTATGTCACTAACTTTTTATTACGAGGGCAAATCAAATCGAAATCAAATCGCAGAAAAGTGTATCTTACTTACATCCTGGTGAATGGCGATACAAACGAAGCAAACAGTTTGAGCGCAATAAAAGCTAACTGTTGCAACTGTCTCGTTGGAATGAGGACTGTCGGTTGTTGCGCTCATGTAATGAGCATTTTATTGTATTTGGGCTATGCACGACACTAGGAAACAATAAGCATACCACCAGCCCTATTTTTGGATGGTATTTTGATTGACACTTTGAACGAAGACTATTTTTTTTTTTTTTCAATTTATTAACATTTATATATTTTAAATATCATATAATTTCGTAAAAAAAAGATACATATTTCAAATGAAACATTACTTTCGTTTTTTAACATAATTTTTATTTGAATTTATCCTTTTAAAAGACAAGTGTTAAATGGACGGCATTTACGCAATGTATGATAACTTAATTGTATATCAAATTAAAGCTTATCAATCAGACATTACAGTGGTGTAAAAAAAATATAGGTCATCACTGATTTTTTCGAGATATCGACTTTCGAAAGTAACTCAAAAAATATTTTTTAAAAAAGTTTTTGGCTCGTTTATTCAAAATATATTAGGTATACAAAAAAATGTTTAACATAATTTGAAGGATATTTTTATGATCTTTCATTTGATATCAAAATATTAATCCTACGTGCTATACTTCAAGATTTATAAGTAATTGTTTGCAAAAAAGCCAGATTTTTTTAATTTGCAAAGCGTCGCCCGAGAATTGTTTTGTTGTATACGCCAATTTTACGATTTTGGGAAATCGCATTTAAAGGTTTGCGTTCATATAAAAAAAAATCTGAACGATAAAGTTTGTTTTTTCTTTTTTTAATAATATTGTGTGGAATATCTTCTTTTGATTAATGTATTCAAAACTGTCCTACCTGTTTTAGTTTTCAAATTATTAAGGTTTTTACCCAAAATGAGTTTGTCGTATACGCCACCAAAATGAGCATTTGTTTCCATCCCATACACGTACGACAAAGTGAACGCACGTACGACATTCCAATATTCAAACCAAATAAAAAAAAAAACTATTTTCAAAGTTTATAGCATTTTTTTTATTTAATAAACATAAAAATACATATGTAAAAACAGTCTTTTTGTACTAAGGCAGTCTTGGCATACAAAACATTAATTATAAAAACATAAACGGTCAAGTCATCCTATGACTGTGAAATCTACAAGTTAGCAAAACAATAACACAAAAGTCATCCTATGACCATTGTATATCCAGTCTATAGTATTCTCATGAAACACGATTTCTTAGGTTGACATTTGGTCGATAGGTTCGCTGTGATCGCCTTACCGAGATCCTTTAACAAAAATTAGGATTACATTTGGACGCATAGATGGCCACGAGCTATTTTTCATCATAAGAATACTATAGAATTTATATACAATGCTATGACTATCAAAAATAAATGTATAAGGCACATTTGCTGATACGAAACTTTAATATTTAAGTAGAACATAAGCGTTAATGTGATAGTTTAAGCAGAGGAAAAAATAGAACATAAGCCTTAAAGTAGAACATAAATACTTCAGTATCGTATCAGCAAATGGGCCTAGATCTATTAAATAACATTTTGTTTAGTACAATATATAAAGTCATTCTATGACCATCAACTTAAATATGTAACTAAAAAAATTACACTGGTCAACAAAATTTAATTATTTTCTTGTTACAGAAACCAAAATATACTTTTCCGTAGATTTTTGGTGTGCTGAACTCGAATCTGAAGTCAGAAAAATTCTATCAGGCCACGTTTTTGAGATATTCCCGTTATAAAATCGAAAAAACCGTTTTTTTTTTACTGTTTTCGAAGTTTTGTATTGTAACGTGAGGTAAATTGTTTCAACAAAATTTTTAATGGTTTCTGAAAGAAGTAATTTTTTTTAAATCAGTTTAATCCTTCCGATGTCTCCTTTCATCTCTGAGAAATCTTCAGTTAATTGTAGGCCTTTCATTTAAGATATAAGTACAATGTAAAGGAGAAGGAGCAAACATTTATCAGAAATGGTCCATTTTTCAATACGAATGTTTCATATAATCGTTGAAAAGGTTATTCTGGTACATCATTTAATTATATGGCTGTTAAACTCTAAGCCATGGGTTTCGCGAGAATATAAATATGCAACTCCATATTTGGACATTGTGTTCCTAATCAACATTAGCCGAATATCTCATGAACCCCATGGTTTAGAGCTCAACGGCCATATAATGAAATGATGTACACAATAACCTTTTCAACGATGTATGACACATTCGTATTGGGAAATGGACCAGCTCCCATAAATGTTTACCCATTCTCCTTTACATTTTCTCCGAGAAAAAAAAGAGTTATCGGGAAGGTTTAAACTGATTTTAAAAGAAGAAAATTAGTTCTTTCAGAAACAATTAAAAATTTTGTTGGAACAATTTATTTCACGTAACAATACAACTTTGAAAACAGCCAAAAAACGGTTTTTTTCGATTTTATAACGAGAATATCTCAACAACGTAGCCCTATAAAATTTTTCTGACTTCAGATTCGAATTCAGCACACCAAACTTACGGAAAAGTATATTTTGGTTTCTGTTACAAAATCCTTGTTGACCAGTGTTATTGGAAATCAATAAGCAAAATAAAATCATAATTAAATTTATAATTTTGTTCTAATTTTTTGATTTGAATAAGGCTTCATAATAGACTTGGTCTGCCTTAGGCATAAAAACAAAGAGACTTTTAAGATCACTAATTTTCTCTTTTGATATAGGCTTCGAGTTGCTTGTGACTTGAAGGCATTGGCTGAACAAATTTTTTGGAGTTTTCAGATTAGATTTGGTTGATTTCTCAAATATTGAGGCATTTCGAAATTCCATTTCTCTACCACTTGTTTTGTAAAACAATGTAAAGAGATCGGTATTATTATATTTCAGAAATTTTATTTTACTGAATGGAATAGCAGAGAAATAATTTAATTGACCCGCTCTGGCAGAAAATGCTTTAAAGTCTATTGGGAGCATTTGGATTATTTTTAGTGTTACAAACCTAACCGGAATATTTTGTTTTCCATTTTTGTTGTATGTATATATGATCAGTCTTACATTCTCTGTGAAATTCATGCCAGTACGACAAAACAATTTTAAGATTTTATTATAAATGTTCTGTCGTATGTGTTAAGCCTATGGATATGCGACAAAACAATAATAAAGAAAAAATTGCGTCAAAACACATAGAATTTTTGTCGTATATGCCAAAAAGTGGCGCTTACGACAACCCAAAACTAAGGATATGCTTATTTTGTGGATATACGACAAAATGCATACTAATTATCTCAGCAACGGTAAATGATAGGTCAATTCTGATTGCAGAAATAGAAAGAGGACCTTCGAAAACATACTACTGCATACCCACTTTAAAAAAGTGCATTTTGGCGTTTACAACAAAACAATTCTCGGGCGACAAAAGGTCAACTTCAAGCTCAATTATCTAAAAATCTCCGGAGCCGAATTCGAAAATATTTGGCTGATAGATTGGGCTAAACGTAAGCTTTCATTTGGTACTAGTCTCATTAGTGTACGCTCTGGGCCAAAAATTGGTCATCTCCTTTATGAGTGGCCATAATAAGTCATAAGTTGTAAGTGGCTCACAAAACATAACATCTTCTCTCCACTTAAAATGAATTCATAGCACTAAACAGAGAAAAGAATGAAAAAAAGAGGGAGCATGCGTTTATCACAAACCATCTGTCGCTTCCTTTTTGGTTTCGCCAGTGTCGACAGAATGAAACAGAAATAAGTTTTGGTGAAGCTCCAAACATTGATTGTCTTGTTCAGTATTCAGACACATTCACAATGCATTCATACAATGAATCATGTTGAAGTCAAACATTTTCTCAAACGAATGTGAGCTCCATTCTGATTCGTTTATGAAAAGCAATACAGTTCTCGCGTTCCAATGTTTATTCGCTATGCTATCTATAGTTATCCCAAACATTTTGAGATAACTTGAGTTATCATTGCGTCAGCGGTTATGAGCTGTTGTTTAACAAGGGATTACAACAGCACAAAGCTATCCGAATAATTGAGAATAACCATCGGAACCTGCCCAATGTAAGTGTAGATCACAACAAAAACATAAATGTTAAAAAAAGGAGCCAAGTTCTTATGTGTACAAGAAACCTGTGCGTAAAAAGTCAGCCAAAAAAAGTAATGAGATCTAAAATATATGCCAAGTTTTAAGTTCATGAAATTTAATATCAAATATCTTAAATAGAGTAATATCGAAACAATTCCAAATCATGACAGAAATTTGGTAATTAATGATTACTGATTAAAATTTGGTGGGTTCACTGGTCAAGTTTTCATACATTTTAAATTTGTGATTAAGTAAATATTTAACAGAAAACCTGCCAAGTAAATCCACCAAATTTTAATCAGTAATCATTAATTACCAAATTTCTGTCATGATTTGGAATTGTTTCGATATTACTCTATTTAAGATATTTGATATTAAATTTCATGAACTTAAAACTTGGCATATATTTTAGATCTCATTACTTTTTTTGGCTGACTTTTTACGCACAGGTTTCTTGTACACATAAGAACTTGGCTCCTTTTTTAACATTTATGTTTTTGTTGTGATTTCACTCCTTTTTGCAAAGATTTATTTTGCCAGGTGAAAGTCAAGCCCTACCGCTCTACAAAGTTTCATAATTCTACGACATCCGAAAGTGCTCCATATAATCTATACGAATTTTTAAGAATGTGGGTGGATGCCACGCCCCCTGAACTGAAACTTCAAATTTACGATTTTTTTTCTTCTAAGTACTACAAGGCCTACCGACCTACCAACTTTCATCGTTCTACAACAATCGGAAGTGCTCCATATAATCTATACGAATTTTTAAGAATGTGGGTGGATACCACGCCCCCTGAATGGAAAATTCCAATTTTGCAATTTTTTTATTTCTATGTACTTCAAGCCCTAGCGACATACCAATTTTCATCGTTCTATAACAATCGGAAGTGCTCCATATAATTTATAAGAATTTTTAAGAAAGTGGGTGGATGCCACGCCCCCTGAATCGAAAATTGCAGATTTTCGATTTTTTCCTTTGTATGCACCACAAGGCCTACCGTTGTGCGAAATTTCAAGTTTCTACGATGTCGGGAAGTACTCCATAATTTTGATGATCTGTCAGTGAGTCAGTGAGTCAGTCAGTTACGGTTTTTGCGATTTTTGAAGTCCTATATCTTGGGAACTACTAATGCTAAAGAGTTGAAATTTGATGAGCCACCTGTGTTTGATCAGTTCAGCAAATACTGCGAATTTGAAGTTTCTGACTTTATTGGTACTGAAGTTAGAGGGGTGTTGAAAATCGCCTGAGTTTGTTCCTGTAAAAAGGGTGTAGTGCCGCGAACTTGGCTGGGCACTACCGTGCCCTTTGATTCGAAACTAATTCTGAATACTGTGTAAGGCAGTGAATTTTGTGTGTGGCTCGTTACTTGCTGCAGTTCGCTGGTTACGCATGATATAGAAAAGAAGCTAAGCCTTTCTTATTGATGGTTTACGTATTGCTTTTTTAAGTTTTTGCTGTCTAGAAAAACTTTTTTAGGTCCAGTAGACACAATTTATTGCTTGAATTGAATTCCCCGACCCTAAAAACCCCAGATTAAATACGAAAATCATTGTTTTATTGCAAAAATTACAAAATTACATTTCTGTATTTAGGTGGCACGGCGCCGCCGGCCGGCGTGGAATCGAACCCACACCTTCTGCATGACAGTCCAACGCACTAACCGTCATGCCACGAGGTACTCTAGTTTAGTGATTTGAAGTCTAATGTCTCAAGACCAACTTGAAACGCCATACTTGACTATTTTAATAACTTTATTGATATTGAAGTTAGAGAGTGCCCCAAAATCGCCTAAATTTGTTTCTGTAGGGTGTAGTGCTAATACTTGGCTGGGTCCTGCAATAAAGCTTAACGTGTATAAGAAACTACAAAATTAAAATGAATATAAAGGGTGATTTTTTAGCTGGTTTGGTTTTGGCAACACTGGTTTTGACAGCTGACGTGTGTTTAGTACCTTGTGTCACTGTCAAACAGCTTCAGTTTGGTTTGCAATTTAACCATGGATCGTCTTACAAATGAACAACGCTTGCAAATTATTGAATTTTACTATCAAAATTCGTGCTCGGAGGATCCGCTTTTTTATCGAAAAATTGTGTTCAGCGATGAGGCTCATTTTTGGTTGAATGGGTACGTAAATAAGCATAATTGCCGCATTTGGAGTGAAGATCAGCCAGAAGCATTGCAACAGCTACCAATGCATCCCGAAAAAGCCACTGTTTGGTGCGGTTTATGGGCCGGCGGCATTATTAGGCCATATTTCTTCAAAGATGATGCGAATCGCAGCGTTACTGTCAATGTTGAACGCTACCGAGCGATGATAACAAACTTTTTTTTGCCCGAAATGGAAGTTCTTGACTTGCATGATATGTGGTTTCAACAAGACGGTGCCACATGCCACACAGCACGCGAAACAATGGCGCAATTGCGAGGCGAGTTTGGTAAACAGTTAATTTCACGTTTCGGGCCGGTCAATTGGCCGCCTAGATCGTGCGATTTGACACCATTAGATTAATTTTTGTGGGGGTATGTCAAGGCTAATGTCTATAGGGACAAGCCCGCTTCGATTGACGCACTGGAAGCCAACATCCATGCATTCATTCGTGAGATACCGGCCGATATGTGTGAAAGAGTGTGCCAAAATTGGACTCAGCGGATGGGCTACCTGAGACGCAGCCGCGGTCAACATTTGCATGAAATTATCTTTAAACATTAAATTGCAAGGTTCAAACTATCGATTCAAATAAATATTTCATTCATTTTTTCGAATTTTTTGTGTTTTTTTTTTTAAAAAGTTCTAAACCTCTTAAAAAATCACCCGTTATTATACTGTACTTACATATACTATTATAATACTAATGTCGTTTTTCATTGCTGAAATGATTTCATCTTTTCGCGAAAAGATTTGCACTTTTCCCATTTTTCTTGATTTACATTTACTCAAACATGCAAACATTCTCTTGCTAAACGCAAAATCGAAATGGGGCAATTTGTTTGTTTTGTATTATTTTTGCCGTGACGTACAACATTTGTATGTGTATGAAAATTGAATCTACTCAAAAATGTGCCCAGATGTTTCATTCAAGACAGCAACTCTCGACTTTGAAATCAAATCTTACAGATTTGAATAAAAAACAACATACAGTCCGTAACATTTGGATACCCTCACTTACATTTACAGTAGACGTTCGATTTAGTGAATCTCAAAATAATAACTATACACAAAATAAATGTATTTTGTATAAAAATGCCTAACAAGCATTTAAGATTACTTGAGAACACTGACAAATTGTTTCTGCTTTTTATTAAACCGGAAAGAAAGCTCTGTTTGACGCTAAAATAAATATACAAACATTCACATCGAACAAAATGTGAGTTTTGGATCAAACTCACCATTAGATAGCCTTTTAAAACGGGTTGGCTACGATATCCCGCAGCACAACATCTCGCGTTTCTACTACAATGCGACGGCGCATAAAATTTATAAATTTTTTCTTTCCATAGGAATTAGTGCCTTGATTGAATGAGAATCAACAGGAACGAAGTTTCCTACTATCTCGCTTATTTTTCAGTACCCAAACGACTTCACATTATTTTAAATTTGGTACTCACTGTTTTGGTCCCTTGAAGGATTGAGAAACAACGAGAACGAAGCACAACCCATAAGTCGTCACGAAAAAAGTATTTAAGGAAGTGTTATTCCGAATTAAATTTCAGTTCTTACTTCTTATCAGTAATCGTAAGAGGCTAGTCCTCGAGCTCGAGGTGAGATAAAAACAATAAATTATTGTAAAGGGATAAAAACTGAATTTTCAATTATGGGTCTGACTGGTTCTGGACTGACGACTATGGTATGGATTTGGACGGACGACTAACTATGGGTATGGAACTGGATCTGGGTCTGGATCTGGGCTTCCGACGACATCGATGTCGCCTCCGACGGCGACGATGGTAGGTATGACGGGGTTGGGTGGGACGGAGGTGGGTCTGGAACTGGGACTATTGCTCTGGAGGTGGGTCTGGAACTGGGACAAGAAAATTATAGAAAAAACAACTTAAAAAAAAAAATTATTAGAAAATTTCATTAAATAATAAATAAATAAATTGTGTGGCGCAACAGCTCATGGAGAACCAGGGCCTAGCGACTTACAACTCACAACCATTCCTGTGTGCGTGTTTGTTGGCAGGAATGGAGGGGACCTACAGTTTTTTGCCGAGTCCGAACGGCTAAATGAGAAACACTTTTTCATGACAAGTATACTCTTGGAGGATTTGTCAGTTCCTCGCAAGAGGCATTACCTCGAATAAAACAATTCTGTTTTTAGTTTGCACGGCTGGGAATCGAACCCACACCTTTGGCATGACAGTCCCTCGCACTAACCATCAAGCCACGAGGTACTAAAATTTCATTAAAGAAAAACAAAAAAGGCTCCTTTTTTAATTTTTCAAAAAAAAGTTTAAAGTTTTGAAAAAAACTTTGTTTACCAACTTTTTTTATTTTTTGAGAACTGGCACTGGCACTGGCACTAGATCACGAATATACATTTTATATGTCACTAAGACGCTTAGTTTAGCCGCAAATCAAGCTTAAAGGTGTCAACTTTGATGTCTCTAGGACGCTTAGTTTAGCCGCAAATCGCGTTTAAAGATAAAAGTCGATTTTTCGTATAATGCGATGCATCAATTGAGCGCCAGAGTCAAGTTTCCTTGACAAACGCTACCTTGGGTGGCGAATAAAGGCGGGTAAACAGTGAGGTATGTATGGGGGCATGCTGCCCCCCTGCAATCCCCCTGTCTGGGCTCACTTAAGGATTTGGGGTGGGGTCGAAGCTGGGTGCATACAAAGTTCTTTTGCATTTATGAGTCGCTTGGACACTTAGTTTAACCGCAAATCAATTTTAAAGGTGTCAACTTTGATGCCTCTAGGAAGCTTAGTTTAGCCGCAAGTCGCGTTTAAAGATAAAAATTGATTTTTCATATAATGCGATGCATCAATTGAAAGGTGGCACTTCCTAGATTATGAATATGGCGCTAAAAGTGAGTTTCATTGCCAATGTCAAGTTTTCTTGAGCAACTGTACCTTGCTTGGTCCGCTTCGCGCGTTCTCAAGATTTTAGCCCTCCTTTTTGGGTCCTCTGTCCCGCTCACGCAACTCCGTTGCTCCGCTTCGGGTATTTAAATTCGTCTTGCCTGGCCCGCTTCGCGGGTTTTCAGGATTTTAACCATCCGTTTTGGGTCCTCTGTCCCGCTCACGCAACTCCGTTGCTCCGCTCCGGGTATTTAAAGTCGTCTGGTAGGCGCCAATTTCAAGTTTTCAAGAGCAACAGTACCTTGGCTGGCGAATAAACGCGAATAAACAGTGGGCTATGTATGCAACCCCCTTGCTTGGGCTCAAGCTTTGTTTAGCCGCAAATCGCGTTTAAAGATAAAAGTCGATTTTTCGTATAAATTCATTCCTATTTCGAAAAAAATTAAAAGAAGAAAAAAAGTTGAGAAAAGTTTTATTTTTGATTGAAATTTTCAAACAAAAGAGAAAAAATCATTCATATTTCGAAGAAAAACGAAATTTCTATGAACTTCAGTTTTTCTTCCAAAAAAGTAAAAAAAGTTTAGGAAAAAGGTTGTTTTTTTCTAAATTTTTCAAAAAAAAGTCGAAAAAGTTTTTTTTTTTTTCAAAAAAAAAATCCTACCTCTTTCAGAATAAAGACCCACCTCTGTCCAGATCCAAACCCAAAAAATATAAAACCAAATTTAATCGGAGAAAAATAAAATCTCCCGACAAAATTGAAAAAAAATTTTAATCGAGAGAGCAACGAAAAATTCTTCTCTCTGCTAAATATATTTAATTCCAAAAAATACTTAATTTGAAATCACCAACAATATTCTTCCAATTGTATTTTATTTTCAAGAATTGATTATCCCGCCAAATAGTATCATAGTACTGCCGGCGGGATGTCTGAACTGTGGAATATCGTTACCGTGGGATTGTGATGGCGGGATATCGTTATTTTCCCTTGTAAGACTCCCGACTCGAAAAAGTGAACAATTTCGATAGAGTGAACAGGCTTGGTTTTTATTACTTCACTATATCGAGCGTCTACTGTATTTTTATTTTATATTAATACTAACTGTTTTTGGCACAACGGAACCATTGTATATCCAATCTATAGTATTCTCATGAAACACGATTTTGTAGGTAGATAGGTTCGCTGTGATCGCCTTACCGAGATCCCTTAACAAAAATTAGTATTACATTTGGACGCATAGATGGCCACGAGCTTTTTTTCTTCATGAGAATACTATAGAATTTATATACAATGACGGAACTGTGTATTGAGCCACAAGTGAGATAGATTTCCTGAGATGATTTTAAGTTTTAAAGGATTTCTAAAAGCTAATGGAGTTTTCTAAATTTAAATGATTTACGGTCACTAAAATTTGTATTTTTTGTAACATTAAAAAAGCCTCACCCAGTTTACTGAAGCCAATAAAAGGTGCTGCTTCTCATAGTGTTAAACTTTATGTCTTAGCCAATTCAACACATTTTCAATGATGCTCAAATCTAGAAGTTAGGGTGGGAAGGTTAGGTTAGGTTAGGTTGATGGGCTGACGGTGGATCTTGTTCCCGTCACACTTTGATTAATGTTGATCCACTGTGGTACCCTGATGGATTGGACCATCCCTTTAAAAATATAACCTATGAAATCCTATGGAGCATCGAACCATTTAGAGCAGCGGTTCCTAAAGTGTGTTCCGCGGAACCCTGGGGTTCCGCGGGAGAGTTTTCAGGGTTCCACAAATTTTTTGAAGTATAAAGAGTAAAATACAAACAATAAAAGAAAAAAATTCCAAAAAAAAAAAATTTGAACAAACTTTTTTTTAATCGAAGTGTGAACTTCAGGGTTATAAACTGTTTCATGAGTAAACAAATCATTAATTGGGGAAAATGTATTGATATATGCAGCGGCGGAGCCGCAGCAATGGTAAGAATGGTTTAAGGGGGTTGTTTCAAATACTAAAAACTTTGCTCCTAGAAGTACCAGCAGTCACTGTATTTTCCATCGCTATGCACTTGTTATGAAAATAATGCCAACTGATTTAAAAAATAAAATTCTCGGTGAAGCTGTGAAAATAGTAAATTTTGTAAGGAGTCGTCCTTTCCAATCGTGATTGTTTAAATTTGTGTGTAAAGATATGGGCAGTCAGTACGAATCGCTTCTTCTTCATACTGAAATCCGATGGCTTTCCAGAGGGAAAGCTTTATCCAGGTTATTTCAACTTCGTGATGAGTTGAATGTGTTCAAACTGGAAAAAAATATGTCTTCAACTGCAAACTTCTTTGATGTATTGCATGATGAGCAATGGATTACGAAATTAGCTTATATTGCAGACATTTTCGAGAAGATCAACGATACTGCTACAGCTCTGCAGGAAAAATCAAATACAGTAGGTATTTTTTTCGAGAGACAAACTGGCAGCTTGAAAAAGAAAAATTAATTTCTGGTTCTTAGTCCAGTTAATTTGTGCTCAAAAAGGCACTTTGCGAGCAAATTGCGGGGTAGTTTTGATTTTGTCCTTCCTTTATGTTTTCGGGGGTGCTGACTCCGAATCTGAGGTTTGCCAACAAAATTTCGTGACGTAACATGGAAACAAAAGCAAAAAATGATATAAAAATGCATTTCTTGGAAGTTTTTCACGAATGGCTCGAAAACATGACATCAAAGTACCATTAAAAGTATACACAATTTCCAATAAATCTTTATTCAAGGTTTTTTTCTGCGACAGCCCATTTGGACTCAAGCGCTAGTCGAAAATTGACGTATTTGTACTGTTTTCGGTAATCCACTCGACAGCGCTAAGAAATTATTTTGTCTGACAAAATTTGAACTTTTGTCTGTAACATGAACCAAAATATACTTTTCTGAAGGTCTTTGATGCGTTGAGTTCGAATCTGGCCTTGGAATTGCTCTAGCACGTTACGTTTTTGAGATATTCGAATCTAAGGATTTAAAAAAATGCATTTTTTATGCAAATTTGAAGTTATATTTTTTCTCGAGGTAATTTTTTTGTCGAAAAAATGTTTATGGTTATTCTGAAGTGTGAACATTTTACTTCAAAATTGTTTTTGAATTATTCAAATACCTCCATTCGTCTTCGAGAAATCATTGGGGATTCTGTTAAACGAATTTTGGATTGGTATTAAGAATGAATTCCTTGAGCTTGCCAAGAAAGCTTTATTGAATTTGCTACCTTTTGTTACATTGTACCGCTGTGAAGTAGGTTTTTCAGCGTATACTTACACAAAAACTAAATACAGATCGAGGCTGGACGCTGCCCGAGTATTCGAGTACAACTTTCGGACATAAAAGTTAATTTAAAAACAATTATAAACCAAACAATGAAACAGATTCATTCTTCACACTAAATAAAAAATTGATTTTGAAATGTGTTGTTTTTAATTTTTTGCTATTGTCAGGATGGGGTTCCGAAATATATTTGGGCATTGTTTAGGGTTCCAGAGCTTAAAAAGTTTGGGAACCGCTGATTTAGAGGCGTTGATGAAGTCCATTAAACTTGAGATGTTATTGCCTGTTGACTTCGATATGTCTGCTACATCATTGAAGAAATAGCTACCCAAACATTTTTTCCTTATATTGCAGAGTGCCGGACATTGACCTAGGAAGTGAAGGGTGTCTTCCTCTACTTCTACGTCACCGCAACCTCTGCATAGGTCTTCAGTACTTAGTCTCATCTTTTTCTTGTGGTTACCTAAGAGATTATGTCCCGTGATAATTCCTTTTAAAAGATTCAGGGATCTCTTTTTCAGGTTTATGATATGGTGCATTTTTTTTTCTTATTGTAGCCAGGCCACAAATTCTTTGTAGTGGTACAAGTTGCGAGTGAGTTCCATCTGTCATTGGTAAGTTCCACTTTATTCTTACCAATTGTCTGTTTAATGGCACAGGATGGAATTTTAACACCGGAGTCCGTAAGGCTTTGATCTAACGATGAACCAGTCCTTGCCAGTTCATCTGCTTTTTCATTTCCTAGAATTCCACAGCGCCCAGGAACCCAGCAGAGTCTGATGTTGTGCTGTGTGGCAAGAACCTTTAGCTCTTCGCGACAGCATGAGACCAGCTTGGATTTTATTTCTGTTGCAGAGATAGCTTTAATCGCTGCCTGGCTGTCAATGTAAAAGGTGATATCAGCCCGTGGTATCGCCAACATTGAGATCTGTTCGGCAGCCTTAATCACTGCCAGAACCTCCGCTTGGAAGACACTGCTATAATCAGGGAGTCTTTAAGAGTTCGCTAAATTGAGGGATTCTGAAAAGAAACCCGCACCTACTCTCGTATCCATCTTTGATCCGTCTGTGTAAATTTCTACCATCGGTGTATCTGATTGTTGAAAACCAGCTTCCCATTCTTCTCTTGTGGGGATCGATACAGAAACGGTTTTTCAAAATTTGTACGGGGTGTTGTGTAGTCTGTGCATACATACTCCTCCGTAAATTTGTTCATAATTTGTGCATGACCTACAGAGTTCTTTTTCCAGCTATCAGTCTGGCTTAATCTTAGAGCACCAAAGGCTGCAGTTTCTTGTACGAATAGATCTAGGGGTCTTAGATTGAGTATGGCTTCCATTCTCGCAGTGGGAGTGGACCTCATTGCCCCTGTGATTCCTATGCACGCTAGTCTTTGAACTTTGTTAAGCGTTTTATAATTACAATATTTATCCATCGCGCTCCACCAAACCAGGCTACCATATGTGAGGATCGGTCTTATAATGGCCGTGTACACCACATTATGATTTAAGGGCTTGGACCTCAGGTCTTACCAAAGATCCTGTTGCAGGAGTAAAAAGCGATCATGGCCTTCTTGGCTCTTTCTTTGATGTTCATACCCCAGTTTAGCTTTTTGTCAAGAATTACCCCTAAATATTTGGCATGATCTGCTAGTCTAAGTTGGGTTCCTTCTATTGATGGTAGGACAAATTCTGGTATTTTTCTTTATGTTAGTAAAAAGAACCAGTTCGGTTTTTTGTGGGTTTACCGAAAGTAAACCGCCCAGGTACAGACTTTTGACAAAACGTAACTAATCTGTTCGCTGGTTGTGGAAATAAATTTTCCGGTCGCTAGCAGCGCCAGGTCGTCTGCGTAGGCTACTACTTTGACACCGCTATTTTTCAGTTCAATCAGGATTTCGTTCATAACTAGTATCCAAAATAGTAGTGAGAGAACTCCTCCTTGTAGAGTCCCCCTAGATGTGGATACTTTGATCCGTGCGTCCCCTAGTTCTGAGTTAATCCGTCTGTGTTTTAACATACAGATAATCCAGTTTACGAGGGAATTATCCACATCAAGGTCTACAAGTGCTCTTTTTACCGCATCATTTTGTACATTATTGAAGGCGCCTTCAATGTCCAGAAAAGCTGCTAGAGTGTACTCTTTGTCCTTGAGTGATTTTTCTGCTATACTTACTAAGTTGTGAAGGGCTGTTTCAACACCTTTTCCTTTCATGTAAGCATGTTGGGCAGGTGACAACACATTCGGTTTTATATTACTTCGTATGTGTATATCTATTAGTCTTTCGAAGGTTTTTAAAACAAACGATGTAAGACTAATGGGTCTAAAGTCTTTAGGTTCCGTGTGGCTTGGTTTCCCAGCTTTTGGTATAAAGACTACTTTAACGTCACGCCACGCCAAAGGAATATATCCCCACTTAAGGCTGCTTGCAAAGAAGCTCTTGAGATGTTGCGTAACGTGTTTAGTGTTCTTCTGTAGCATCATGGGGAAGATGCCATCTGTTCCTGGAGATTTGAAGAGTGAAAACGAGTTTATCACCCAGTTAATTTTATCCTCCGTTATAATATCTGGTGGCACCGTGTGCTCTGTTTGTACTGCATCCTCCAAGTTGTTAACGTCAAAGTTACAACCAGGAAAATGAGTTTTGATAAGGAGCTCCAGTGATTCTCCACATGATTCAGTCCATTGATCATTAGGATCTTTAAGAGACCCTAAGGGGACTGATTTCTTTTGCTTAAACTGTTCTTAGTCTCGCTGATTCATTAGTTCCTTCAACTTGGTTGCAGAAGGTTAACCACGAGCTGCGTTTCGCCCGTTGAGTTTCGGCTTTGAATTTTCTTTGACTGTTTTTGTACGCTTCCCAGTCTAATTCGTTTCTAGTTCTTTTGGCCGTATTGAAAAGTCTTCTTGTTTCTTTTCTAATAATGCCAAGTTCGTGTGTCCACCAAGGTGGTTTCTTATTACCTGTCCTTACCTGTTTAAGGGGGCATGCTTTTTCGAAAGCCTTATTTAGAATTTCTGTGAATTCTGTGGTAGCACTATCTAGGAATTCAGGTCCATTTAGTGAATTATTTTCAAAGGATTTAATCCTTGTTTCGCTATTGAAAGTATCCCAGTTAGTATTTCGAAGATTTCAAAACAGTTTCTCGGAGGCTATTGTGTCTGGTATGAGAAATTCAATGATTTTGTGATCAGAGAAAGATTGCTCTTCTGACACCCTCCATTGTTCTATTGGTACTGTACTTGAGTTACTTGTTATGGTAATGTCAAGCACCTCCTTACAATTTTTTGTGACAAAAGTTGGTTCTCTACCCCTATTTGCTACTAATAAATTGTTCTCAATAAGAAATTCAAAAAGAGACTCACCTCTAGTATTGATGTTAGTGCTACCCCACTGAGAGTGATGCGCATTAGCATCGCATCCTAGCACTAGGTCGAGTTTCAGCTCCGCAGCATGTTTAACTAACTGGCTTGTTAGGTCAGCTAGTGGTCCTTCCGTCCCGTCGTGAGGCATATAGCATGATGCTATAATGAGCGGTGGTAACCCATCTCTCTCCAACTTGACGGCCGTCTGATCTAAATTACTGTATTTGGATAGAAGAAAAAGGTTAAACTGTTTTCTAGCTACGATACAGGTTCTAAAGCTACTGTTTGTTCCCACCTGAGCAGTTTTGTACAGTATAGTTCCTTTTGTATTCAGCCCTCTGATTTTTCCACCTGCTAACCAGGGTTCTTGCACGAGGGCGACGTCAATTTGTCTATTCTCCAGGAGGTAGACTAGGTTGGCACTGGCAGCTTTACTGTGATGAAGATTTATTTTAACAAATTTCATGATTAGTTTTTAACTACCGACCCCCTATTTACCTCTTTGTTCTGATTGGCTATTAGCCTGAGTCTGCATCGGTTTGTACCAATGCGAACCTTGAAGCCAATTTTTCGCAGAAGTAGCAGAGATTTCTGGCTGAGTAGCACCGTCACTTCTGTACCTTCGGCGGTCTGCTCTCCCACATCGATAACATCCCAGTTTTGACTGAGCTGGTCGGTGTTTAGGGACCTAAGGTATCTTTCGATACGGTCCCTCGGGATTACAGGTCCTCTAATCACCAATTTCGCTTTAGGCCGTGTAATGTTTCTGATATCAGCATTCTGCCAAGGAACATTGGTGTTTCTTACAAAATCTTGGAGCCATGCATAGGTATATTTATCCTCGCATGCTAGAAGCTTGAAACCTTGCACGGTTTTGAGGGTACCGTTTACCGCGTCAAGGATTCTAGACTCCAAGAGCTTCCATTGGTCTTCCGTCACCTTCCGCGATGGGTTTCCAAAGTCAACAATTGCCGCCTGTTGGCCCTCCACGGTCACTTTCGAAAGCCTAGCTTTTTTCCTCTTATATTCCGGTGAGGAATTCTTCGTCGAAATCGTGTCGTCATTCCTTACTCTTTTGGATGACCCTGCAATAAGGTGTGAGTCAGGATGGGGCGGGAGGCCCAGCTGCTCTTTCCCCAACACCGTCCTTTGGGTCACTTTGGAGTTCGGTTCGTTGTGTCCGTCCTTTGTCGTGTCCTGTAGTTGCTGATACGATCTATCCAGGGCTTCCTTTTCTTTTTTCGTTAAGGACTCCGGATTTCTTTTACTTAGCCGCCGAATGATCTTCTCAGCATTTCGTTTTTGTCTGCGCTGTATTTCTCTGTCGCTTAGGCGACCCTTTGCCTTACGTCACACTCGCGTTACAGATACCGCGCTGTCTTTAGTCCTGTTCCTGCTGCTTGGTTTGAGGAAATTACTCGTATTTGGGTTGCATATAGGGCTATGGCCCATAATGTTTTCCGCATGCTTATCTTTCCCTCTGGCCTCATCGTCAATTGTCTTCTCATCTACGAGACACGTAGGAGCGAGAGGCTCCATGCTTTGTCTGGTCTTTGAGAGAGACAAATCGTCGATGTGCATATGTCCTATGGCATTGCTACATCTGGGACTTGGGGGGTTCAAAACCCCTGGGTTGTATGGGAGGCTATGCCCTGCATGCTTCCCAGGTGCACGGACTCCCCGAGACTCCCACCCGAGCTAATCGTCGCAGGGTGGGAAGGAGATTAGCAGTCTAGTTGTGTTTTCCAAACAAGTTTTACTTACACCTTACCTGTTCTGCTGAAAAAAACAATCGACAATGGTCAAAAAATATCCTCAAACTGCAGCAAGGCATGTTTCCAATATGGTCTTGTACCCATTGTCATTTTACAGTTTAGAAAAACTAAATTAATTAGTCTATAAAAGTGATCGCAAAACTTGTCCCTCTTAGCTTTGATAGCGATGTAAAATCAACTTCATCATCATCATCAAGTCCTGTAACCCCGGTTGGGGCATAGGGCGCCAACAAATCGTTTCCATCCTTCACGGTCTGCAGATAGATATTTTAACTGTGGCCACGTCTTTCTCTGGGAGCCTGCTTCTGCTAGAACTGTTGATTTCCATGTTGTTCTTGGTCTTTCAACCCGCCGTGCACCCTGAGGATTCCATTCAAATGACTGCTTTGCAATTTCATCGTTTGGTTTCCTCAGTGTGTGACCAATCCATTGCCATTTACGCTTTCTTATGTCAACGTCCAGCCGCTCTTGACTTGTCCTGCGCCACAATTCCTCGTTTGATATAATTTGTGGTCAGCGAGTTTTTAGAATATGGCGTAGACAACGGTTCACAAAAGCCTGCAATTTCTTTGAGATGGTAGTCGTGACTTTCCAGGTTTCGCAAACATATAACAGCATGGATTTGACATTGAATTCGAAGAATCTCAACTTAGTGCGCAAGGAGATTTGACATGATTTCCAAATTTGGGGGAGAGAACCGAAGGCTGCGCGAGCTTTTTTTATTCTACTTTGAACGTCCAGATCAGTACCACCATTTGCTGAAACAATACTTCCAAGGTAGTAAAATTGTTCAACCTCTTCTACTTGCGTCTCCTGTATTAAAATACGCTGATGTGTGGAGCGGCCTGTGAGCATTATTTTTGTCTTTTTGCTATTTATTTTAAGACCACTCGCCTCTCCTTTTACCTTCAGAGCTTGACACATCCCGTTCAGCCCGCTGATGTTATTTGCCAAGAGACATATATCATCGGCATAGTCTAAGTGGCTAAGCCTTTCAAACGGTCTCCATTGAATGCCTTTCCTCTCTGCTGTTCCAACGCTGGCCGTCAAAACATCGTCAATCGCCAGTAGAAAGAGAATTGGCGATAGAACATCTCCCTGTCTCACACCCTGCCGCACTTCGAAAGAATCGGATAGCTGCCCATTGTGTAAAAAAATCAACTTATTCTTTCTTAACTTGTGCCAATAGTATTTTACCTGCCTCTTGCTTCCTAATGTTGAACTTTATCCACCTGATATCAGCATTTCATGGAATTAGGTATGTTGTAAACAAAGAAGATGAAGATAAGATAAAGCACACAGATAATCGGTTGTTTTTTCTTTAAGTTTAGGCTCTTTAGGTACTCCGCACTTGTAATTACTCAGCTTATGGTCATTCAGCTCACTTCTAAGTTCTTACCCAGTTTTCTATCGTACCTTGTTCAGAGAGTCGGTATTGTTGCTTGTTTAACTTATGATTTTCCGTTTTTCTCGTATAATGGGATAAAAGACACACAGAAAACGAATCTTCAAAATAAATAATACCAATTTTTGGTGTCGATTAAATTTCTGAGCTTTGAAGAAAAAAGAAATTAATTTTTCGTTTGATTCCCTCGATTTTGCCCAATTCTGGTGCAGCTGGCGAAATTTGTCTTTTTATTTCAAAAGATAGAATAAAAAAACACAAATCATTATGGTCTTACAACATTCAAATTCTATTTCGATAGCAAAACTAACAAATTTCCCCTTAAACTGGCAAAAAACGCCACGTAAGGCTGTTCTAATGCTACAAAAGAAAATTGTAAATTTTAGTGACCCCAAGCCATATAAGCTTAGAAAACTCCATCAGCTTCCAGAAATCAGTTAATCTTAACCTAATCTCAGGAATTCTATCTCATCTTGTGAATTAAATTCCAGAAGAAGTGCAAAAAACAGTTAATTAAGTGAGTCTGACAGAAAATTGTGAAAATTTGCAAGAAATTTTCACGTTAACAAACACACCTAATGTGCGATGGTTTTAGAACCAATCTTAGACGGTGTCCACATTGGGTATGAAAAAGTGGATTTTTAATGACTTTAGTATTCATATCTCGCTCCCACTCCTTCATTGAAGTGAGATGTGAATACTGAAATACAAAAATACCAAAAAATGCCACTTTTGCACTCACGGCCTCAATTATCTCATGAAAAGTAGAATAAGTAATTTTTAATTTTCTTAAAAACTAGAAGACATAAAAGCTTCCGGTTTTTTGTGTTCGATTCAAAATTAATCTGAGCATTGACCACAAAAAGGAAAATTAGTTTTTTATTCCGCAATTTTGTGAAAAATTGATCCAAAAATTTTTGTTTGCGTTTTTTTATAAAAAAAAATTTGAGTTTAAATGCAAATATTTTGAAAATTATTAACACAAATAATTCAATTTAAATGTAGGATTAAAGAACAAATTTCTGACTTTTAAAACTGTTATTGTTTTGCATTTTAAGTATTGTCGTTGATTTTTAATATTTATTTTTCCATTTAAGTCGTTTTTTTCGAAAATCACCTCTACCTCCTTAACGCAATTTTGTGAAAAATTGATCCAAAAATTTTTGTTTGCGTTTTTTTATAAAAAAAATTTGAGTTTAAATGCAAATATTTTGAAAATTATTAACACAAATAATTCAATTTAAATGTAGGATTAAAGAACAAATTTCTGACTTTTAAAACTGTTATTGTTTTGCATTTTAAGTATTGTCGTTGATTTTTAATATTTATTTTTCCATTTAAGTCGTTTTTTTCGAAAATCACCTCTACCTCCTTAACGGCACGAGAAAAACGGCAGATTATACTTTTCCCGTTATCCTAGAATTATTTGCTTCACAATAAAAAAAAATCAACCGCGCTCGAGAAAGTCCAGGTGACAATTTGTTTTTGCAAGTTTGTATTACCCTCCCACTTCCTTAGGTCACACTCAAATCGTCAGATTATTGAAATACCCACTTTTCAGCATGTTACTAACCTACCCTATCTTAATCTGACGCGCTGGAGTATTTCGAGCTATCGATTTTTTTTTTACTAATCTGACAACCTGCCCTAGGCGCCTGGCCCTACATAGATGACTGATATATGGTGGAGGTACTCAGCAGGGTGCCAGGTACCCCCTTTATACTAATCTGACGCGCTCAAATAAATCCCAAAATCCATTAGTGGGCTCCCTTACTATTTAAGCCTAGTACGCTGCCGATGCGAAACAAAATTTTTAGTTGGTCTCCAACAAGACAACGAAATGCTTACGAAAACGAAGCGGAAAAATATTCATTGACAGTTGCACAAATTCAAAAAATTAAAACAAATGCAAATGCAAAAAAATCACAAGTAGCCATGCTGTAATGAAAGAAACAACAAAAATAAATACGAAAAAACACAAATGTCATTTTTTCGCACACAATAAATGGTCTGGGTAATTAATTGAGTGCGAAAAAAGAGTGTAGACATCTCCAAATAATCTGCTACAATTATCAATTTCGCTCATCGAACAGCGTACTACATCGTTGTTTTTAGTTTTTTATTCCGCAATTTTGTGAAAAATTGATCCAAAAATTTTTGTTTGCGTTTTTTTATAAAAAAAATTTGAGTTTAAATGCAAATATTTTGAAAATTATTAACACAAATAATTCAATTTAAATGTAGGATTAAAGAACAAATTTCTGACTTTTAAAACTGTTATTGTTTTGCATTTTAAGTATTGTCGTTGATTTTTAATATTTATTATTCCATTTAAGTCGTTTTTTTCGAAAATCACCTCTACCTCCTTAACGGCACGAGAAAAACGGCAGATTATACTTTTCCCGTTATCCTAGAATTATTTGCTTCACAATAAAAAAAATTCAACCACGCTCGAGAAAGTCCAGGTGACAATTTGTTTTTGCAAGTTTGTAACCCTCCCACTACCTTAGGTCACACTCAAATCGTCAGATTATTGAAATACACACTTTTCAGCATGTTACTAACCTACCCTATCTTAATCTGACGCGCTGGAGTATTTCGAGCTATCGATTTTTTTTTACTAATCTGACAACCTGCCCTAGGCGCCCGGCCCTACATAGATGACTGATATATGGTGGAGGTACTCAGCAGGGTGCCAGGTACCCCCTTTATACTAATCTGACGCGCTCAAATAAATCCCAAAATCCCTTAGTGGGCTCCCTTACTATTTAAGCCTAGTACGCTGCTGATGCGAAACGAAATTTTTAGTTGGTCTCCAACAAGACAACGAAATGCTTACGAAAACGAAGCGGAAAAATATTCATTGACAGTTGCACAAATTCAAAAAATTAAAACAAATGCAAATGCAAAAAAATCACAAGTAGCCATGCTGTAATGAAAGAAACAACAAAAATAAACACGAAAAAACACAAATGTCATTTTTTCGCACACAATAAATGGTCTGGGTAATTAATTGAGTGCGAAAAAAGAGTGTAGACATCTCCAAATAATCTGCTACTATTATCAATTTCGCTCATCGAACAGCGTACTACATCGTTGTGTCATTTTTGTATGGGATTTTTCGTTTCGCATCAGCAGCGTACTAGGCTTAAGAAGAAATTATTGACTAAAAATATTTATCTATGAGGAAGGTAAGGGTACGAAATCCCTAATGCCAAAATCCCGTAAAACAAAAACATGAGAACCCCGAATGCCATAATCCCGAATACCCAAAATGCCGAATGCCAAAATCCCGAATGGACAAAATCCCGAAAGCCGAAATCCCGAATGGACAAAATCCCGAAAACATTCGGGATTGAATCCCGAATTTCAATACTATTTTAATACTATTTCAGTACTTTCAAAGAAATCAAACTGTTTTATATGTTTTTTGACTTCTGCTCGCTTTGACATCATGAAATTAGCCGTTTTCCTTTGGAGGTGGCGAAGTACTTACGAGTAGATGAAAACCCTAATCTAGTACTACCAACTGCACATGCTCTCATGTGCGAGTAGATACATTTTACATGGGAAAGCAGTTTAATGTGTTCCATTGAAAAAAGCTGGCAAAGTACTTGCAAGTACTTCGCCACCTCCAAAGGAAAACGCCTATTAAAAGAAATTTAAAAATAAATAATCACTTATAAATCTTGATATATAATATCACAACAAAAACATAAATGTTAAAAAAGGAGCCAAGTTCTTATGTGTACAAGAAACCTGTGCGTAAAAAGTCAGCCAAAAAAAGTAATGAGATCTAAAATAAATGCCAAGTTTTAAGTTCATGAAGTTTAATACCAAATATCTTAAGTAGAGTAATATCGAAACAATTCCAAATCATGACAGAAATTTGGTAATTAATGATTACTGATTAAAATTTGGTGGGTTCACTGGTCAAGTTTTCATACATTTTAAATTTGTGATTAAGTAAGTATTTAAGAGAAAACTTGCCAAGTAAATCCACCATATTTTAATCAGTAATCATTAATTACCAAATTTCTGTCATGATTTGGAATTGTTTTGATATTACTCTACTTAAGATATTTGGTATTAAACTTCATGAACTTAAAACTTGGCATTTATTTTAGATCTCATTACTTTTTTTGGCTGACTTTTTACGCACAGGTTTCTTGTACACATAAGAACTTGGCTCCTTTTTTAACATTTATGTTTTTGTTGTGATTTCACTCCTTTTTGCAAAGATTTATTTTGCCAGGTGAAAGTCAAGCCCTACCGCTCTACAAATGGACAATTCCAAATTTTCGATTTTTTCCTTTCTAAGTACTTAAAGTCCTACCGACCTACCAATTTTCATCGTTCTACAACAATCGGAAGTGCTCCATATAATTTATAAGAATATTTAAGAATGTGGGTGGATGCCACGCCCCCTGTATGGAAAATTCCAATTTTTCCATTTTTTTCTTTCTAAGTACTTCAAACCCTACCAACTTACCAATTTTCATTGTTCTACAACAATCGGAAAGGCTCCATATAATTTATAGATTATTTAAGAAAGTGGGTGGATGCCACGCCCCCTAAATAGAAAATTGCAGATTTTCGATTTTTTCCTTTGTATGTACCACAAGGCCTACCGTTGTGCGAAATTTCAAGCTTCTACGATGTCGGGAAGTGCTCCATAATTTTGATGATCTGTCAGTGAGTCAGTCAGTCAGTGAGTCAGTGAGTCAGTGAGTCAGTGAGTCAGTCAGTTACGGTTTTTGCGATTTTTGAAGTCCTATATCTTGGGAACTACTAATGCTAAAGAGTTGAAATTTGGTGAGCCACCTGTGTTTGATCAGTTCAGCAAATACTGCGAATTTGAAGTTTCTGACTTTATTGGTACTGAAGTTAGAGGGGGGTTGAAAATCGCCTGAGTTAGTTCCTGTAAAAAGGGTGTAGTGCCGCGAACTTGGCTGGGCACTACCGTGCCCTTTGATATTAATTGAATTTTTCTTTAAAAAAAAAACAATAGTTTCCAATCGGAACTTTTATTTAGTTTAAGTGATATTCAAACGAATCTATGTTTATTAGGGTGGTCCTTAAATTGGACATTGTCTTGGATAGCCTTCATTTGATTCAAAACATTGAAAAACAATTTCCCTAACCTTTTCAGATTTTTATTTCACCCCCCTGTTCACCCTTTTTTCATTTCAAGGTACAAATAGTGGATTTAGGGTGATTCTTATAACACGCGAAAAAAACCAGAACTTATAGATAAGATTGAGACGAAAAACAAATTGTATTGGAGGGGGGTTTATTTCCCCCCCGTTCAGGCGGGAGGGGTAATTTTCTAAAAGTTTGACCTGAAATAGAAAAAAAAATTATAACGGGACCACTTACAATGGCATATGCTATAGCTTTTAAGTCATGAATCCAGTCTCTCATATGTTTTTTAAATCAAGTTTTTATTGTAAATAGTTTTTGAAAAAATAATTTTCAAACTTAAAAATAAAAACAGAAATAATAATGTTGTACGTTTGAAAATAATTTTTTTCAGAAACTATTTATAATAAAAACTTGATTTAAAAAACATATTAGAGACTGGACTCATGGCTTTAAAAAAAGCTATAGCATGCCATTGTAAGTGTTCCCGTTGTTTTTTAATAATTGTTTTCTATTTTGGGTAAAATTTTTAAAAAATGACCCCTCCCGCCGGAACGGAGGGAAATAGATCCACCCTCCGATACGATTTTTTTCCGTCTCATTCTAATCTATAAGTTCTGATTTTTTTCGCGTGTTGTAAGAATCACCCTTACTTCATTATTTGTACCTTGAAGTGGAAATAAAATGCACGACTGGATCGCACGTACTTGCTCTTATGTTCAAGTTGTGTGGAATTTAAGAACTTTAAAAAATATTCAAGTAATTATAGAAAAAGTATAAAAAAGCATTTAAATCGTTCTTTTAATTGTTTAAACAGCCTGATAAATAACTTAGAGCGCCAAAAAAAGTATGCCATTTGATTACTTAAACAAATATCAATAGATGATTGACATTTGTTTAGCTGTCAAGTAAGTTGTGAAAATAAGAGCTCTGAGAAAATTTCAAAAAAGTTAAAGAAAGAACCGTCTTTAAAATCATTTTTTATCAAAAGTGATAGCTTACAACCTCTGCTCAGCAAAAACATAAATATACTGAGTAAGTTGTAGAGAATAAGACAAAAAAATCACCAAATAAAAATATCGCATCAAAACTCTATTCTTAACCTCAATAAATGAACAAGAGGGGACTCGCAGAAACTTCTCCAGACAATTTTGATGCATAAAAAAGAGGCTCTAGCTATTACAATATGGCCAAAGACAACATTGGATTTAGTAGAGAATTATTGAAAGAAATTCTGCGTGAAAATAACGCTGAGCTTATTCAGGAGCTCCCTACCAAAAATGACTTCCAGCATCTATTCACGGAAATAACCACGTTAAAGGCAAAACACGATGAAATTTCAGCCAAAGTCGTTAAATTGGAAGACCGAAATAAAGAACTAGAATCCCAAATAGATAAGTTGATGCAAAAAAATACAGAAAAAAATCTCGTCGTACGCTTACCTGTTGAGAATGAAGTTGACATGACAGAAAAAGCAGTCTGTTTGTTCGGGTCTACTCAACCTCAATACAAACAGTGAAATCGAAAACGCATACAAAGTGCAAAGTCGAGATATCGACAAATCCACTGTTATAGTTCAAATGAAGTCTCGAGAAATAGCTTCGAGAGTACTGCGTAACTCTGGAAAACTCAAAATGGCAGGTATTTCCATAAATAAGGATCTTCCATTCAATGTGCGCCAAAGGAGGTCCAAATTGTATGCACTGATGAAACCATTGCGTTTGGAATATCCGAAGAAAAAGATTGTTTTGAGAGACGATAGGTTACATGTTGAAGATAAAATATTTACATGGGATGTGTCTGAAGGTTTAAAGTGCGGATTGCTAAATGGAAGTCAAGTTTTATGCGAAACATTAGGAAATATATCAACAGGTGTGAAAAATACAATCATTAATTTAATGAATGGAAGCGAAACCAATGTTCCGCGAGAAGAACAACTGTCAAACTCGGTATTAGCTTCAAGTTCAGGGTTGGCTGGAGTTAACCATACAAAATACAAAACATCCGCTGTAAATGTAACTGGGGTTTCTGATGGGCCCATTTTCTGAGAACAAGCCGTCTACCCGAATCAAGAAAATATAATATTTAAAATTTTAAGTTATAATATCGCTGGAATGAAAAATAAATTGCCTATTGTAGATTTTATTGATTATTTAAAAGAATTTCATATATTTCTGTTATTTGAAACACATTTATTAAATTTAGAAGAAAGTAGATTTGAACACTTTTTTATGAATTACGAGTTGAAATGGATACCTGCTGTAAAAAGAAACTTATTTGGGAGAGCAAGTGGAGGAGAGCTGTTTGCGTACCAAAAAAATTTGGGAATAAATTTGGATTTTGAAAAGATACGTGATTCTTACGTCGTTAAACTTAGAATTAAAATGAACTGTTTTTATATAATTCCTATTTATCTCAACTGCAATCATTGGCAACGTGACTTCGATACCCTAACCGACCTGTTATTTTCATTGAATTCAACAAATGTATTAATTATTGGAGACTTCAATTGCCGAATAGGAAATTCTCAAAACAATTTTATTACCGGAATAAACTCAACACTTATGAATACGCATCAGCAATCCAAAGATGAGTTATGCGACAGTAAAGGCAGTAGATTACTTGAACTCACAGATTCTCTCGACTGTCATGTTTTGAACGGAAGTTGCGATGGGGATGTATGTGGCGAATACACATTTTTGAGAGGCACATCTTGTTCTGTTATAGATTACTGCTTTTTGACTGGAGGTTGGCATAACGTTCTTTCGGACTTTCAAATAGGAAAACAGACTTTCTCGGACCATATGCCATTGGAAGTTAAATTCGAAGTAGAACTTGATGGGGATATGAGCAACACAGTTGAGCTATGCCTTTTACCAAAGTTATTCTGGAATGATAAAATGTTAAATTCTTATCAAGTTAATTTACGTCTTGAACCTCTTCGCCTTTATACAGTGGACGCAAATCCGAATTTCGATCAGCTTACAAGCATCATCAAAAAAGCAGCTGCACTAACGCCAAATCAAGCAAGAAACAAGAGTGGGCAAAATAAACAGAAGTGGTTCGACAAAGACTGCATGAAGGCAAGAAACAAGTCGTTCGCTTTTCTTAAATTGCTACGAAGATACAATACAAACATTTTTAAAAGACTTTATGGAAAAGCAGATAAAGAATTCAAGATTATCTGTCATTCAAAAAGGTTAGCATACGAGAAACAGAATATCGCCAAAATAAATAATTCCAGATCTTCATCAGACTTTTGGAAAGCCGTCAAATTGTTAAATGGAAGAAAAACCAGGATTGCTGCTACTCTCCAAGCCCATGATTTTCACATGCACTTTAGTACACTTTTAAACACTACACAGACATCTCTCAACATTCATTACGCAGAACCTCAAGTTATCGATGAATACCTAGATGCACCATTTGAACTCTCCGAAGTGCTTCAAGTCATCGAAAAAGCAAAATATAACAAAGCCCCAGGAGAGGATGGAATCCCTTTCGAATTTTATAAGAACTGTCCAATCGAATTCACACAAGCCCTTACTGATGAGTTTAATCGACTGTTTGAGAGCGCAGAATTCCCACAAAGCTTTAAAAAATCAATTATATTTCCCCTTCATAAAAAAGGAGATTATGCAAATCCAATAAATTATAGGGGAATATCCTTTCTAAATACTGCATCAAAACTATTCACAGCTCTAATTTTTAGCAGACTTACGAAATGGGTTCAAAACAAAAACATCTTACAAGAATTTCAAGCTGGTTTTAGGGAGAATTATTCGACGGTAGACCAAATTTTTGTCCTATTAAATATTGCACAAATATATAAGCAAAAACGTAAAAAACTTTACGCCATGTTTGTAGATTTCAAATCCGCTTTTGATTCTATTCCACGCGAAGCACTATTTTACAAATTGCATAGAATGGGTATAAGCAGCAAATTGGTAAATATCATAAGAGCTTTGTATGAAAACAATAATGCTGCGGTATGGGATGGCCATTTTTTGTCTGATGATTTCCCAACGACAATGGACGTGAAACAAGGTTGTATTTTGAGTATGTTACTATTCATACTATTTATCAACGACATAACAGATGATGTTACGGGTGGAGTAGAAGTTAACCATACAACAATACCAGGTTTAATATTTGCCGACGATATTGTCTTTCTGGCTGATACAGTTAATAGTATGCAACTCAGAATAAACAAACTCGAAAAATACTGCAAAGCTTGGAATTTAACGGTAAATCTAGAAAAGACGAAAATTTTAGTCTTTCGCAATGGAGGAGGGAGATACTCGAGAAACGAATCCCGGACTTATAAAAGGGACCCCGTCGAAGTTGTCAAAGAGTACAAGTACCTTGGCGTTCTGATAACTGCTAATCTCAACCTGGAACCCCACTTAAAAATTAAATTATCGGAAGCCAAAAGAGCCGTAAATTCAGTTTGGAATACCTGCATTCAAAACAAGTATGTAACACACAGCTCTAAACAAAAACTTATACGAGCGACTGCCCAGAGTGTTCTTTTGTATGCCGCGCAAGTTTGGGGATATGCTAGTTTCGATACCGTAGAAAAGTTTCAACGTTATTGTATAAAACGAATATTCAGATTGCCTAGCAATACACCAAATTATATGGTGCATCTAGAAACAGGTTGTTCACCACTTCTTTCGGTGACGTTAAAGCTGCACTTTGACTATATAGTAAAAGTTATGGAAATGGAAGAAAACCTCCTCCCAAAAATTGTTTTAAAATATATGCTAGCAAATAATGCTCACTGCGTCAAGGAATGGCAAGAACTTGCGAGTTGTTATGGATGCGTCCACAGATTCTATTCTTGTGATGGACCCGTTACACTGAGAAGAAAATTTCATGATATTATGGAAAAATCTGGACCCTATATTTACACCAAATATGTAAATGAAGCTCAATCTTCACAGCACAGGATGTACTATAGTAGAATCAACTATAATCTAGAAGGACATACATACTTTATGGATACCAATAAGTCTGAAATGATAAGAACTATTTTTATGATAAGAGGTGAATTGATAAACATAAACTATGTGCCACATCGACCCGAGCTTCCTATATTGTGTGATCTTTGCAACCGTGATGAGAGGGAAGACATCTACCATTTTATTGCCGTTTGTCCCATTTTAAAGGGAATTCGAACTATGTATTTTGGTGTAAGAACGCTGGAAAAGGAGGATTTGATGGGTGTTCTGAATGGTGTTTGTGGCTGGGATATTTTATATAAATATACTATAAGTGCTCTAGAGTATAGGAGGAAAATTAGAGAAGGGGATTTTTGAATAAAAAAAAAAAAAAAAAAACATATATCAGAGTAATTCATTTATGAAGTCAACTTTTACAAATTTAGTTTCAATTTATGATAAATCTTATTTTACTTATGATTAAAAATACAAAAATGCCAATCAGGTAGACGGCTTATAGCCAAACCTAAAGACTTTGTGCTAAAAACAAATATTGTTAAAATATTGTATTACTCTATTTTATTTTATATATATTTTAATAAAAAGTCATTAAAACTAACTAACTATGCAAAAAAAAAATTAAAATCGTTGGAGCCGTTTTCTTAAAAATTAATTTTTTATAAGTAAAATGTTTGTAACATTTTTCAAAAAAAAATTTGGTATGCCAATTTTGAGTATATATTAATATACATTTAAAACTGAAATTTCAAAACAATTCATAAACCCGTTTTTGAAATATTGAATTTTCAAAAAAAAAAAATTGAATCTTTTTTTAAAAATCCAAAATTTATTTTTTCAAAAATTTTGGTATGCAGTATTATTTATATTCTAACAAAGCTTTTGTGCAAAAAAATTCATTGAAATCGGATGAGCGGTTAATGAGAAAACCAAAAATCAAAAAAACCGTTATATGACAGGTACCGTTAATAAATGTTTTTGGTGATTTTCTTTTTCTTACTTAAAGGTATATCATATCTACAATAATACACTTATTTTTTTGTATCAAAATCGTTATAGCCGTTTTTGAGATAAATAAGCTTTTCCTTAACGGTTGTATGGCAAGTACCGTAATTTTTGAGCTAAAAAAAAATTTCAATTTCCCCTCTGGAGAGTTACAAAAAAACCTTAAGTTCAAAATTTGAAGAAAATCGCTTTAGTGGTTTAGGCTGTAGGTTGAGGTACGGACAGACAGGCAGACAGACAGAATTGTGCCACCCACTTTTTTCGTGTTCTCTATCATCGTAATGTCATGTTTGATTGTTATCTCGAAATTTTTTTTTTGCACGAATCCAAAACTTGCCCTATGCTATAGTACCTATATCGCAAGTAAAAAGGAGACCAGGGTGGTGAGATAAAAATCTGAACAAAATTAAAACATTTTTTTTCTCTATTTAGGCCGTGTGTCAATTGCGTTAAAAGTATGGTTAAATTCGATCCCATGGCTAGATTTTGACATTACTGAGGTGAATATAGACGTGCGAATTTAACCTGCTCAGAAGCTCGTTAAAATTTTAGCCAGTGGTTGATTTTTGACATGTCTATGTTCATGAAAGAGTGAAGGAGACGAATGTGGATAAGTATTTTATTTCGTTGTCGTGAAGTCATGAATCCTATCGCGAAAGATTGAAAAAAACTTAAATCAAGTTAAAAATTAAGAAATATAGACAAATGCCTTATTATAAATTTAAGGATGATCATAAGAAAATCAAACAAAGATATGATCATTAATTTGTGATGCAAAAGAATCAA
This sequence comes from Dasysyrphus tricinctus, assembly GCA_963921185.1. Taxonomy (NCBI): domain Eukaryota; kingdom Metazoa; phylum Arthropoda; class Insecta; order Diptera; family Syrphidae; genus Dasysyrphus; species Dasysyrphus tricinctus. Next base: position 36,919,370 of record OY992534.1, read on the forward strand.
TTAAATTTATTGAAAATATTTTGTCAGATAATTCATTAATTTTGCAAACTGGATTGTTTGTTTGGCGTACTTTAATTACTGAAAAAATGCAACAACAAAACGCATTGGAAATGTATGTTTCAATTGACACAGCAAAAACCTTAAATTTTATTCACCCCTATAAAAACGGATTAAATTTAACTGGGATCAAATTTAACCAAATGTTTGACGCAATTGACACACGGCCTTAGATTCATTTGATGCCTATCCAAGTTGGATTTTCAAAAAAAAAAACAATATAAGAACCACCCTAATGTCTACTCTTTACAAATAATGAGGAGATAATGTTCTTGTTCCGCTTTCGTCCTTCCGTGTAATATCTCTTGTTCTTAAAAACGCATCGCCTACTATGATAGTTGAATATGGTAATTCAAAGGTGAAATGTTAAAAAAACTGGGGTTGGGTACGATATCCCGCTTTTTATAATCCTGTTTTTTTAAATCCCGGTTTTTTAATCCCGCTTTTTATAATCAAGTTTATTATAATGCCGTTTTTTATAATTCCGCTTTAATAATCCCGATTCTTATAATCCAGTTTTTTATAATCCCGTTTCTTATTATCCCGCTTATCGCGAGATTTTTTAAAATAAAACAACTAGTTTTGATTGCAAAAGCGGAATGATTGATTGCAAAAGTGGGATAGTAAGAAATTCGTGAAATATATAGAAGTTTTGTAATGCAACGTATTTCATATTATTTTTTAACGTATAAAGCAAATACTTAGCAACTTCATAATATGCAATATTTTGCTTAGCTAATCGTTACTGCAGTTTGTTGATAGCGGGGAAACTTTAAAATGTTACTGTTAGAGCTTAATTTATATAATATTTATAATGCCATTTATTAGATCTCCTTATAGAAAGATATCTAGTTCAACAACACTATCTAAATATGAAGATCAAACTAGTTCTAACATGTTTTATTTAATTAAATTAAATGTCACTTTTGTCAAGGTTTGGACAACAAATAAAAATGATTTGTAACTTACAACTACCTTTTTCTTGGACAGAGTTAAAACATCGCTGATAATTTATTTTCATCTGTTATAATAGTCTTTCAATTCATTAAATTTTGTGAGCATACAAAATGTATACCTACCTACAGCTAAAATAAAAAAACAAAACACTCAAATTTTCAAGGCCCCTTTGCTGAAAAAACTTGAAATTTTAAATTCAACATAAGAGCTTTACAGCTTACGATGAGGAAACACTAAAACATAAGAGTGAAAATTGAACATAAATATAAAAAATTCGTTTCAGTAAGGCTAGGACCGCACTTGCGATTTCAATCGCGCGACTGTTTAGTCGCCAGAAATAGAACACATGAATTTGAATAAGAATGAACGCACATGCGACCTAAAAATCGCGTTGATTAAATGTCGAAAATTTGTTCCAATTTTCTGGCGATGCGATTGTCGAAATTTAAAATGAAACAAGCGGACTTAGATGGTTGTGCTCACACTTGCGATTTAAAATAGTGCGACTAAAAACTCGTAGTCGCAACTAGAAAAAATTATACACGCACTTGTGATTTTTAATCGTACGATTATTTAGCCGCAAGAAATGAGACACATGGTTTTAAATGTGAGTGCACACATACGTAACTAGCCTTAGTATTAAAGTCGAATTATTCTTTGGTTTTTCTAGGTACTTAACTTTTAAAAAATAATAATATAAAATTAACAAAATAACCAACATTATGGCTAGGACCACACTTGCGATTTCAATCGCGCGACTGTTTAGTCGCCAGAAATAGAACACATGAATTTGAATAAGAATGAACGCACATGCGACCTAGAAATCGCGACGATTAAAAGTCGAAAACTTGTTCCATTTTTCTGGCGATTGTCGAAAGTTAAAATGAAACAAACGGACTTAGATGGTTGTGCTCACACTTGCGATTTAAAATAGCACGACTAAAAAATCGTAGTCGCAACTAGGAAAAATTATACACGCACTTGTGATTTTCAAACGTACGATTATTTAGCCGCAAGAAATGAGACACATGGTTTTAAATGTTTATGCACACATACGCGACTTTAAAATTGCAGCGATTGAAAACATGGAACCAGATCTATTTTTTTTGAGCGTTTTTTCTGTCGCAAAATTAAATAGACGCATGTGCGTGCATTCACATTAAAAGCTTTATGTTCTATTTCTTGCGACTAAAAAATCGCGCGATGGATAGCCGCAAGTGAGTACATGGCAATTATTTGTTGCGACACTGATTTTTTAATCGCACCGACTGAAAATCGCAAGTGCGGTCCTAGCCTAAATCATTAAGATTAAACTATGAGTTCGAAAAACAGGATTATCGGGAAAAGACGGGATTTTAAAAAGCGGAATTATAATAGATTGGGATCTTGAATAAACGGGATTTTGAAAAACAGTATGTATTTATTTTAGTAGACGGGATCTTAAAACTTTTTTTCGGGATTTCTGAAAAACGGGATTTTAAAAAGCGGGATTCCGATACGTTTCCAAAAAACTGACCAACTATTCACTGAAAGTAGATAATGTTCTTTCAAAACATTATAAAATGCACATTTTGAAGGCTAGAATCTCGAATGGCTTAGTACTTTTTTTGGTACCATTTGGGATTTTGGCATTCGCGATTTTTGCATTCGGGATTATGGCATTCAGGATTTTGGCATTCGGGATTTTAGCCATTCGGGATTCTGTCCATTCGGGATTTTGCCCATTCGGGATTTTGTCTTTCGGGATTTTGGCCTTTCGGGATTTTGGCATTCGGGATTTCGTACCCAACCCATGGGGAATAGCGATTAACTAGGTCATTCAAGAATTTTAAGCTTTAGGCCGTGTGCCAATTGCGTTAAAATTCTGGTTAAATTTGATCCCAGTTAAATGTTATCCCTTTTTATTGGGGTGAGTAAAATTTAAGGTTTTTGCTGTGTCAATTGGATTAAATGGGATTTTTTTTTAACATTCACTTCCCATTAGTTTTGTTGTTGCATTTTTTCAGCAATGATAGTTCGCAAGCAATTCAGTTTGCAAAATGAATGAACCATCTGAAAAAGTATTTTCAATAAGTTTTATTGATTCTTTTACATTATCAAAGATTTATCTCAAGTTATTCAAACTTCTTCTTGAGTGCATACTAAAATTTATTATAAGGTCTTTGTCTATATTTCTTAATCCTTTCATTTAATTTTAGTTTTTTTTTCCATTTTTCATCTTTCCCGATAGGATTCATGACTTCATGATTGCAAAATAAAATATTTATCTACATTCATCTCCCTCACTTCTTCATGAGCATACCTCGCGTTCGGCAGGCTAAACGATAGGCTATCCATAATCCAAAAAATTTTCAAATACCTTGAGTTGTTTTTGCATCAGCTGAAATCAGCTGTTTTTTACAAGGGCTTACAACAACACAAACAAATCCGGATCGCTTAAGATACGCAGCCGAACGCGCCCATAGACATGTCAAAAATTAACCAACGACTAAAATTTTAACGAGCCCCTGAGCAGGTTAAATTTTGAAGTCTATATTCACCTCAGTAATGTCAAAATTTAGCCATGGGATCAAATTTAACCAGAATTTTAACGCAATTGGCACACGGCCTTAGAACATGTTTTGGGAAAAACTTGTTTGTGAATTATCGTTGTAATGTTACGTTGTTTTGTGAACAAAATATAAAAGAAACAAACAGAAAAGTTAATCGCATTTGTTGGTAAATAACACTAGGTGGTATTTTTGAAATGTTTGGTAATATACCAGACCTTAGGTCTTACAGGCATATAGTTAAATTACAAATTATAAGGCTTCATGTCTAATGGTATAGGCCCAAGATTACCTCTGAAATTTTAGCTCAAAATATAAATTGTAACCATTTAATGAAAATAGTTGCACCTTTATTGTAGAGTAATCGAAATATAAATACAAATGCCATGCTTATAAAAGAACACAAAAATTATTTTTAGAAATATGTATATTGTGTGAATGCTATGTTTCCACCAAAGGTTTATCTCAGTTCAGATTAAAAAAGTCACACAAAAAGATTTAAAAAAGATTAAATTTGACAGCACCTTCAAAAATGCAAATGGCGTTCCAATTTTTCTTATGAAGTGCGAATGAGACAGAATGTTTGATTCGTGTCAAACAATGGAGAACTGAATGCGAGTCTCGAATGAATCGTTCAGCACCATGCAAGAATAGGTTAGTTTGATTTGTAAAACTATTTGTCCTAGGAAGATTTAACAAGATTAATTTCTAATCTTCAAGATTTAAGAAATAAATTTGTATGGTAAATCTCCGTGATTTGAAGGAGATTTGAGGTAAATCTTATTAAATCTCAGATTAGCGTTAGGTGGAAATGTAGCATAATTAACATTATTGGCTTAAGGTTTTTTTTTTGTAGATAAAAGGAATAGTGTTTATCAGTTTGAAGATCTATTTTCTAGGGCAAAACAATATTATATCTGGTAATGGGTTAAGTTTTTATTTTAAGTTCTTAGACTTTTTGTGTAAATCTGGTATTTCCCTACCCAAAAATTTCAAAAATACGTATAGTTAGATACTCGACCGCTTAGCTTCAGGGCTCATTCGCTTCGTGGTAAAAATAATAGGGTTGGCTACGAAATCTCTCAAATCAAAATCTCGCATTTGAAATCTCGCATTTTTTTAAAAATCTCAAATAACGAAATCTCGCAAATTAAAAATCTTGTTTTTCATTATCTCGCAGGATCGAAAGAAAAGAAAGAAAAATTAAAATCTTCACTTACAAGCAGTTTAAATGTTTGGTGCCTTTTATCTCTTATGGCAAACAGTTTCCCATTCTGCTTAACGCTGTGGCTCCATTGGCAATATTTGAGGCGATGGCTATTGGAATAGGAATGGCAATTTATGGCTTGGGTGGGCATTTTCATTGCCAGGCAATTTCAATTATAAAATGTGTGTATAGAAATATTTGACTGCAAATGCAGTCAAATGCTGTTCTAATCCCCTGTTTTAATTAAATTTAATTTTAATTCACTATATTTTGTCATGTGCGTTCTCATATTCTACGATTTAATTGAAAAAAATCAATAAAGAAGCCATTGACAATTACGGGGAACCCCATTTTTACTCAATTTATTGCCTTGACTATGGAAATCAATAATTGCTTCTCATCTTCTAGGCAATATTGCCATTGCCATTGACAAAGCGTCTCCATTTGCAATATTAAAGGCAATAGCAATGAGTGAGGCAATTTATTGCCTCAAATATTGCCAATGGAGCCGCTGGGTAAGAATATCAAACACAGGGATGGCTCAATTTTTTCTTTTGTTAGGTTTCCAGCTATGAACTTCTTATCTAATACCTTAACATATGTATTCTTATGAGCAAACCTTGTGTCTTGTACTGGCATTACCCCTATTGCTATCTCACTTGCACTGGTTAAACTTTTTCGTTCAGTTTTAAAATCAAATGAAAAATCCATGGGTGGTTCACAAACTGCATCTTAGTTAAAAAATGTGTAGGCATAGGCAGTGGCGGACTAAGAGGGGGCGGTACGCCCGGGTGGTAGAATAATAGCGGGTGCCATCAGTAACAGCGAAATAACTATTTTGCACATTACATAAACTAAAAACACAAATAAAACAGTAAATTTGTTTCCCAAATACCTACATATAGGTATTTGCTCATGAATTTCGTTTCTGACCTATTCCCTTAGGCCAAGATTACACAAGTAAGTTTTACTTACCACTTATGTCTTACAAAAGAAACTTTCAAGAAGTTTTACCATATAGATAATATTACAGTACGAAATGCTTTTGTAAGTTTGAAAACTTATCACTGCCGGCCGGTTGAATAAACTGTGAGAGTTCCGTAAAGTTGGAAAACGTATTTATACGCTTTTCTTTCAACGAACAGCTTACGTAGGTTCATAAATTTACTGTAAATCTCATACAGAGCTGTTTACACTTGTAATGTTATCAAAAGTTGCTTGCCTAGGTAACTTCTGAAAGTAAAACTTACATGGTGTAATCTTGGCCTTAAGATAGGTAATATGGAAATAAGAAAACCATTATCACCCAAGAGTAACAACTAAGCGAGCCGCGCAGTCCTGTTCTTTTTTCATTACTGTTATGAGTATTTTTCTTCTTTTCGTTTTCAAATAACGGTACGCGGTTTTTATCGCATTTAACTTCTTGATGAAACCGTGAAAAAGGCCGTAATATACGCAAGAGAACAATATACTGAACTAGAAATTTCATTTGAAAGGCGGGAAGAAAAAAAAAAGAAGAAAATTATGCCAGGCGGAAAGGCTCAAGATGCTGGATTGACGTTGGAAGTGGAGGCAGGAGGATCCATGCAAGAATGTCAGGATATATTTTACACTGAAATTATTCATCGGTCTAAGGCCATGGAAGACATTGCATCCGTTTCCTCAGTTTTTCAACCGAAAATATTGCTGTATGAAATGGAAAAGGAACTGCGTGCTGTTGTTCCAATGGTAACTTTGACATTTATAGAGCTAACAGACAACAGTATCATGTTGGAAATCGGGTGAATAATGCGTCACATGGTAGCTGCAAAAATTAATTGAAAAGGTGCCGACATTTGGACAGCCTTCGAATTTTTAAGCTCCATTGTTAAGTGGAACTTTTCAGACTCGTTACCGAGTCTGTCATTGGCATTAAATAAATTAACAATTTGCGTCTCAGTGGAATCGTGTTAAAGAAGATTTTCAAAATGAAAATTAACTAAGACTTATCTAAAATCAATAATGAGCCAAAATAGGTTGACAAATATGGCTTTACGTACTTCCAATGAAAAAGGAGCATAAGAAATATAGATTTTAATGATTTAATCGATACATTAATTCATAAAAGCTCGAAAGCATCTTTAAATGAAATCTTTTTCGTGTTTTTCTTCAATTTTTTAAGGAGTGTAAGTAGGGTTACCAGATTAAAAATTACGACAAGGGGGACATCGCGAAATTTCTAGGGGAAGAAGTATTTAAAAAAGGGGACAAAACAATTTTTTGAAAAATATAACACCAGAGTAAGAAAAAGTGAAATAAAAAGTTTCATTCGATTTTTTATTATAAAACCCATTCACAAAAATCAAAAATTATAAATTATCAACTAAGATAAACATATTAAAATCAAAAACAACAAAAATAAATGACTAAATAAGGGAGACTAATAGTTTGTATACGGGTGATAAACAGCATTTTCCTATGAAAAAGGGGGACTGTCCCCCTAAAGGCCCTAAAGGGGGACGTCTGGTAACCCTAGGTGTAAGCTTTCCTTACAGCCCCGGGTGCCACTGCCTCTTAGTCCGCTCCTGGACATAGGACATTTGTGCAGCCCGTATAAATTTATCCCGCCGATAAATTTAAATTGAAAAAAAAATTCAAAAGAAAAAAAATCTTCCACCACCGATTTTTTTAGGGACTCTTGATTCTTGGGCCTATTGACAATTGAAACTTATGTCCATTGTACATATTATGTATATTTCTAGTTTCATTTACAAACCATTATTTTCAAAGGGGTTTCGGTACTTAAAAAAAGTCATCATTACACAAAAAGGAATAAAACTTCTTTTAGGATAGTCGTATCATAATGTTATTGTTGTCTCAAATAATTTGAATCTGGCATTACTAAAATTAAAAAGAGGCTGGGAACGACCCACACTGGTAACTTCCCATTGGTACCCTTTAGAGGCCCCTCGTGATTTTATTATTAAAGAATCACAGGGTTATGCAGTTATGCTTCTCTCCCCCAAGAACCCAAAGAGGTACGCAAGAAATTATAAGAAAAGAAAGAAATATTTGCAGTTTCCAAATATGGTTTCTATAAATTAATTTTATAGAGTATTTACTTGCTATGAAAATCTTATTTAATTTTAAAAGCTATAATTTTGACCTTGAAAAAAGTTCAACCCCAACCCTTTAATATCTAAAAACAAATTTGGCGATATATTTGGGACAAATGGAACTTTATTCCCAGAAAATCAAATCCAACAAAAAATGAGAAAAATCGTGAACTAAGCCTTTCATTAATATTATAATGATTTAATAGTAAGTACTATTTGGGTGAATTACCCCGCCCCCCAAGAAATGAAGCTGAATATGCCTAGGGTTGCCAACCGTATTCTTAAATAGAGTATTGTAGTTACTATATTTTATGAAAGCGTACTCTATGATCTATGACTCCATTAAAATCCTCTTTAATACTTTAATTAAGTTTCTCCCCAAATCTCTTTTTCCTTCAAATATTTTTCTATAACGTAGGATTTTATTAACTAAATTTTCACACCATCCATTTACCTGCGTTCACAAAATGGTAGAATTTTTGTATCTCAATTTGACAAGTTTGTGTAGCTTAGAAGAAGAAATATAACGAAGTTGAAAAAAACTGCGGCATTTTTTCATAATACTAGATTTGTTGGATGTCAGCACTGGGGCGCACTGGGTCGCCCTGAACTCGCTTTCATATTATATCTTATGTGACACTTTTTTCACCCCAGTTTATTTGCACTGTGTTCGATGTGTGTTCGGGGTAGCACTGAACTCGCTCTTACACCCCGACTCCACAAGACATACAGATGCCCAACATCACAACCATATTCCAATCAACAATCAGCAGATTTTTTCTCGCTGGGCAAATCATGTCATGTCGTTCCATTTCCCTCTCACCACTACTTCTATCTATTGCAATAATACACGCCCTTTAGACACCCGATAACAGTAAAGAGACTTTTTTAATATCCAGCTACCTCGAGATACAACGAAAACCAGAAAAAAAAACTCACACGCACGTGAAACGTTGAATCTCATGGCCAAGCTTTTAAAAGCGTTCATGTCATGTTCAAAAGTTGGTTTTCTTCGACATGTCGTCGACAAGACATGGATTTTGCTGGCTCCATTGGATTTTTATGAGACATGTTCATAGTCTTGGCATCGTTCATGGCAGGTAGAGCCAGCATGTTACGTACCCCAGGTTTTTTCTCAGAAAGAAAAAAGAAAAGTTGAATGTCAGCATTAACTTTGCGAATTTTTATGACCATATAAATGGTAAATGTGAAATGTTTTGCATGCTATTTTGTTACTTTTTATTAATTTATATATAAAGAAATGGAATGCTAAGGAAAATATATCGATACCTTCCCGTAAGAACGTATTAAGCGAATGTATTAATTGCTTTTGCTTTCTCTATCTTCGAAAAACAATGCCACCGCTCATTTGCTTCAATCGGTAATTAAAAAACGCAAAAAATATAGCAATTACTAGAAAATTTGAAGTCTGCTATTTAGGTGACTTTAGAACATTTGCTACGGATATTATCGTGAAATATTTTTTTTCTGACTTATAAAATCATTCAATTTAATTAATTTAAAAGAAAATACATTCAATTAAATGTTTGGTATTCTTGATCTTTTGCGTCAAGATGAATGAAATAGGTTTGCACATCATTCCGCTCTTACCGGCAGTAGTTACAACAAATGTTCGTGAAAAAAAATATAGACCAAGAACTTTTGGCGACGATAAAAATGCTTAATAAACAATTATTGATCAATTTTATAACTATAATCCACAAAATAGTGCATAAAAATGAAATAAACGTGAAATAAAACAATAAATATAGCTTGGTAGAATGTTTTTGACAAGAGTATCTCTTGTATTCTATTAAAAAATAATCTATGAAATTGCCGATCTCTTTATGATTTTCGTTACATTTTATCTACATGAAGTGTTAAGAGCCACAAACACCATGGCAAATGTAAAGCAATTGCTAAGTTCGAATTTTCGAACTAACTTAAGCAAGGTAGATTTTTATTAATACTAATATAAAGCAATTGCTAAATGCTTTTACTTTGTTACGGAGTTTACTTCAAGCAATTGCTCTGTTTTATTAATACGACCCATTATCCTATTTTTTCAAATTTTCACAGCAAACGGACAAAAGAATTATCTTCACCGCGTGAATTACAAAAAGAAAAAGAAAATTCCTGAAGACAAAAGGAATTACAATATGGGTGCGTGGGAGACTCATTTTTGTAAGGATCCAAAAAGTACCGACAAAATGAGTCAGTGAATTTTCTTGAAGGGTTACTTCGAAGGTTTTCGAATTAGTTTTCGGGGAGAGCACTCATAACTTTATGAGTGGTCAGAACCACTCATAACTTTTATGAGCGCTCATAAGTATTCACTATTATTGCTTGGTGAATAGGTTTATGAAGCTCTTAAGTTATGAGCGTTCGGTGAATACCGGCCTAAAAGTATTATATGTGATCAACAACATGGATTTGTGAGAAGAAAATCAACCGTAACAAATCTCCTTACCTTTTTGCATAAATGTTCTTATGTATTAGAAAACGGGAATGAAGTTGATTGCATATACACTGACTTTTCAAAAGCATTCGATCAACTGAGTCATGAAATTATTGTATTCAAACTTAAAGCCTCTGATTTTTCCAACTTTTGTTACATCATGGATTAAGTCATACCTTGAAAAAAGATCTTACCAGGCAAAATTCAGAAATTGTCTTTCAAGCCCATTTAGTGCTCACTCGGGTGTACCTCAGGGAAGTCATCTGGGCCCGTTTTTGTTCATTGTCGCTATAAATGATGTTGATGTTCAAAGGTTTCATTGATGTAGTGGATGTGCAGCGCGTTGTAGGATGTAGCTCGTTGATCAAATGGATGTTGTTGTTTTGACATTTATATCATTTGTTTTTTTGGAAGCGAGTTATTTTCAATTTTCAAAGAGACACAAATAAATAATTTAAAATAAATAAAAAATAAATGGATTTTGACATAAATATTTTCGCCCATAATTTTGAATTCAATAAATAATCAAGGCTACTCATGCAAGTCGTACTTAGTATTGTAAAGTTTTAAACTTCGTAATTCTGTCACAATTTGTATGGAAAATTTAACAGATGAATACCCTTATTGAAAGAAGACCGAAAATATATTTATAACGCATCAATTTTAATATGGAATGCCCTAATTTCGTTGAAAGATTCCAAAAATGTATACTCAATTTTTGGTTGAACGCTTGCATTCATTGCACATCCAATCAATTATAACCAAAATACTTACATTCGTATATTTTCTTTATATCCAGCCATTTCCCATCCTGCTACAGCAATCACAGCAAATATTTTTACTGTGAGAATGTAACAAGAATTTACAGCAAGTTGTACTACAACAATGTAGTAGCAAAAGCTGTGAAACAGATCGATACATTTCTCCAATACTTCCAATCGATTCTCCAAAGCTACATTGATGTACTACACCTGAAAAACCAATGTATGTTTGAAACAGAAATTATGTAATACAACTGTTATACTACTACATTGTAGCTGATGTAGTAGCGCAGAAATAGGTCCCAGGACCATATTCTCTTGCAGGCTGATATTGACGATTTTAATATTTGGTGTGGTAAAAACGGCCTTTCTCTTAACCCTCTTCAATGCCAAACTATAACTTTTTCAAAGAACGAGTAGTGAGTGCTTTTGACTATTCCATTTCACAGCACACACTCTGTCGTGTTTTTAATTGCAAAGACCTGGGTGTTCACTTTAGTTCTGATCTAGATTTTATAGTACATTATAAATTGTATTATAAATAAGGCGAGTTCCATGCTTGGATTTATAAAACGCTGCGCAAAAGAATTTAACGATCCGCATGTTTCTCTTTCCTTATACAATTGTTACGTAAGACCCCATCTTGAGTACGCCTCCCAAGTATGGACTCCATTTTACGAAATTCACAAGAGCCGTATTGAATCAATACAACACACTGATCTCTATAATACTTACTTACTTACTTACTTACTTAAGGTGGCGCTACAGTCCGGGGTGGACCAGGGCCTCAACCAACAAGCTTCTTCCAGCCGGCTCAGTTTCTAGCTAGCTGTCTCCAGTTTCGCACGCCAAGTTGGTTGAGGTCCTCTTCCACTTGCGTGCGCCACCTTTTACGCTGTCCACCTCTACTGCGTTGTCCCACGGAGTTGGATTCAAAGACTTTCCGGGCCGGAGCATTGGTGTCCATTCGCTCTAAGTGACCCAGCCATCTTAGTCGTTGGCTTTTCACTTTTGTGGCTAGGTCGGTGTCGCTGTACAGCCCATACAGTTCGTGGTTGTATCTTCTCCTCCATTCGCCATCTATGCAGATGGGACCAAAAACCACCCGGAGAATTTTCCTCTCGAAACAGCCTAACGCGTTCTCATCCACCGTTAGCAGTGTCCATGCCTCTGCACCATACATCAGGACCGGGATGATAAGCGTCTTATACAGGGACAGTTTAGTTGCTCGAGAGAGGGCTTTGCTTCTCAATTGCCTTCTTAGCCCAAAGAAACAGCGATTGGCAAGAGTAATTCTTCGTTTGATCTCAGCACTGGTATCGTTCGCTGAGTTTATAGCGGATCCTAGGTAGACAAAGTCTCTGACCACCTCAAAATTATAGCTGTCTATAGTGACGTTCTGTCCTAGACGTCGGTGTTGGGTGTTCTTTCTTGTTGACAGCATATACTTCGTTTTGCTTTCATTCACCGTTAAACCCATCTTCTTGGCTTCCTTCTCAATGCTCACAAAAGCACCACTGACATCACGCTTTGTTTGTCCCATTATGTCAATGTCATCAGCGTAAGCGAGTAATTGGACGGACTTTTGAAAGATTGTGCCTCTAGTGTTGACGTGAGAGTTTTGCACTATTCTTTCAAGAACGATGTTGAAGAAGTCGCATGACAGCGCGTCGCCTTGCCTAAAACCTTTTTTGACATCAAAGGTGTCGGTGAGGTTTTTGCCGACCTTGATGGAGCAGCGTGCATTCTCATCGTCATCCTGCACAAATGGACGAGTTTGGCAGGGATGCCAAAACTAGACATTGCTCTATATAGCTCGTCTCTATAGATGCTGTCATACGCGGCCTTGAAATCGATAAAAAGGTGGTGGGTATCGATTTGAAACTCCTGGGTTTTCTCCAAGATCTGCCGTAGTGCGAATATTTGGTCGATGGTGGACTTCCCTGGCCTAAAGCCACACTGATATGGACCTATCAGGTTGTTGACGAATGGCTTCAGGCGTTCACAAAGTACGGCAGAGAAGATCTTGTAGGCGATATTAAGAAGGCTGATGCCTCTGTAGTTGGTGCAGTCCAGAGGATCGCCTTTCTTGAGGATCGGGCCAACAATGCTGGGGATCATTCATCGGGCATGCTTTCCTCCGACCATATTTTACAGATGAGCTGGTGCATACTCCTAACCAATTCATCGCCAGCCGCTTTGAATAGTTCAGCCGCAAGGCCATCAGCTCCAGCAGCTTTATTGGACTTAAGTTTAGATATGGCTATCCTCACTTCGTCAAGATCGGGTGGACGGAATTGTTGGCCTACGTCGTCCAAGTTGAATGGTGCAATTTGCATGTTAGCGGAATTCGGTTCGTCATCGTTGTTATACAATTTGCAGAAATGATTTTTCCATATCCTCAGCACCGACTGCGATTCCACCACGATGTTCCCCTGATCGTCTTTGCAGGCTTCGGTTCGGGCCTTGTAACCTTGGGAGGTTCTTTTTACTTTTTGGTAAAACTTCCGAACTTCATTCCTGCAGTGGCATCTCTCTAACTCCTCGATCGCGCGCTTCTCATGCTCTTTCTTCTTCCTTCTAAGAAGCTTGTGTTCCTCTCTCCTCTTCTACTCGTAGAGCTCGCGAGCAGCTCTGGTCCTTCTATGCAGCGCCGCTTTGTATGCCTGTTGTTTGGCTGCATGTACTTGCCGGCATTCTTCGTCGAACCAGGGGTTTCGCTGTGGTGGTCGTGCAAAGCCCAGCACGTCAGAGGCGGCATCTCTGATGGCTTCCTGGCAGTTTTTCCACTGGTTCTGGATGTTTGCAGATGGCGGCAAAGGACTAGTTAAGAGGGCGCGAGAGACTCGATCGGAAAAGGACCTGGCGATTTCCTGCGACTGTAGCCGTCCGACGTCGAACTTCCTCACAGTATTTCCCTGTTTTGGCTTTGGTCTGGATATCCGTAGCATTACCTTTGCTACAACGAGGTAGTGGTCCGAGTCAACGTTGGCTCCTCGGAACGTTCGGACATCCTTGATACTGGAGGAGTGCCTTGCGTCGATCGCAATGTGGTCAATTTGGTTGGCGGTTGATTGACCAGGAATTCGCCATGTCCCCTTATGTATATCGAGATGCGGGAACTGCGTACTAGCTACCACAATGTTTCGCCCCGCAGCAAAGTCGATTAGCCTGAGTCCGTTATCGGAGGTGGTGTCGTGCAGGCTGTATCTTCCGATTGTGCCACCAAAGACGTCTTCTCTTCCCAGTTTGGCATTAAAATCACCCAAGACAATTTTAATGTCATAGCTAGGGCATTGCTCATATGTCTTGTCCAGGAGCTCGTAGAACTCGTCCTTGGTGTCGTCATCTTTCTCCTCTGTGGGGGCATGCGCGCATATCAGGCTGATGTTTGCGAATTTAGCCTTGATGCGAATTGTCGTGAGGCGCTCGTTCACATAGTTGAAACTCAAGACTTCTTGCCTAAGTCTGCCTCTAACGACGAATCCACATCCAAAGAGACGCTGCCCTTGAGGTCGGTAACAGTCACCGTAGTAGATATCGCAGTCTTTCAGTTTTCTCTTGCCCGGCCCATCCCATCGCACTTCTTGGATGGCGGTGATGTCTGCTTTGTAGCAGTCTAGGGCCTCCGCTAAATGTTCGGCTGCACGTGGTCTATAGAGAGACAGAACATTCCACGTGCAGATCCGCTGTTCGTTGTCCTTATTTCGTTTGCTTGGTTCGTCAACAGTAAATCCGTCCGTATCCGAGGCTTGTTGGTGCTTCGCAACAAAGATAGCTTTACGTGGCCGGGAAGTCACCCCGACGGCACGATCCCCAACCTGGAGGACCAGACCCTTACAATATAACTCCAAGGGCGGGGAGCCGGATTAACCGCTCCTTATAGGCCTGAGCTCCGAATATGTCGTAGTAGCCCGTATATGGTGTTCACTAAGTAGTTCAGCCTAACTGGAACTGTAGACGCCACCGTTGATTCCATCTTGAGAATTCTTCCGCTGCCGCCTGGATGAAGGAGAAGTGCCTTAGTGGGAACACTCCTTCCCCCTCTCTCGTTTGCTGCCCCCTAAAACCGTCCACAGGGATTGGAACCCCATCTTCAGTTAAAGGTACTAGGCACCCGATGTTCACCACTTGGAGGTGAGAGTAGGAGTTGGTAGACAGAGGTTCGCTTTGAAAAAAAGCTTGTGGACGCTTGTGTCCTCTTGAATGCACCGTGTCTACCCTTTGAACATCTCTATAATACACTGGGTAGTGTATCGATACAAAAATATTGCTTCCATTGTTATATTATGAAGCCGACCACTTTTGTGTATACCAGTATAACTGTATAACATGTAATACAAAGATAATCCATTAAACAGACATCAAATCTCCGTTCGTTTCACCCCCCGATATCTGTTTGCTAACATTTGTTGTGTTCGTAATTTAAATTCATTCACTAATTAGTAAATGAAACGGAATAACAAACGTAGAGTGTGACAAGGAGGTAAAATCATTTAAAAAAAAAACGCAGAATATGCAATCGCATCCTCCTCATCATAATTATTCATTAGCT
The DNA here is from genome assembly GCA_963921185.1 of Dasysyrphus tricinctus. Taxonomy (NCBI): domain Eukaryota; kingdom Metazoa; phylum Arthropoda; class Insecta; order Diptera; family Syrphidae; genus Dasysyrphus; species Dasysyrphus tricinctus. Next base: position 36,935,009 of record OY992534.1, read on the forward strand.
GTGTTGCTCAACTTGTTCGCAAACTGCAATGATTTATCTCATTCCACTATGTAATTATACTAAAAAAAATATACCAAATGCACACAGTGAATAACTTAAAGATAATAAATAATAAAACAAACTTCCACAAAAGTTTATATTTTCATATCATGGTCTGTTTCCCTTTCTTCAGATAGACAGCTGGAAATAGGGATGGGCGATTTTAATCGATATTAGCAAAATATCGATAATAAAGATTTCGATGTTTTGCAACATAGATATTAACATCCAAAACATCGGCCTAAAAAAACAAACAAAAATTTAGTACGAAAATGATTGATTCTGCTAGTAAAATCTAGATGGAGTGACTTTCATAGTTTTTAAGTCGTCTGTAACATTTGGAATTTTTTGAAAAAGGAAATTATCAAAGGATCTTTCAAACCAAACTTCAGAACCACAACGAAACTTTCGATGTGCAAAAAGGCACAGATATAAGTTTCGACATGAAGTGCCTATCAATTTTGCTTCCATCAAATTTGGTATGTGTTTATTTGTGCAAAAGAAATATTTTTACATCGATATTCAAGCATTAATATCATCGATGCGCAGCAAGACGCATTTAAAACAAGTTTTTATACACACTTTTGTAAGCAAAAATATCTTGCAATATCGTTAGATAACAGTGTACTCATGAAAAGCTTGCAATATTGCTTCTATAAAATCTGTGGACGATATATTTTGCAAAATACAAATTTTAGCATCGTTACCACGCATTGAAATAATAGATGCTCAGAAAGACCCAATTTACACCAATGCAAGTTTTTGCACACACCTTCGTGTTTTGCAATATCGATATATTCCAAAAAGCCATAGAAAACAGTTTACAGAAAATTCCTTGAAATATTACTGCAAAATACATATTTAATATCGATTTTCACGAATTTAAATTATCGATGGTCAAAAACACGCATTTTACACCATGCAAGTTCACACGTTCGTGTGAAACAAGATTTTGAAATATCGGATTTCAAAAAGGGCACACATAACAGCTTAACACCATGAATTGCCTTGCAATATTGATTTTATTAAATTTGTTGATATTCATTAGTGCAAAATACATATTTTAACATCGATTTTCACCCATTAAAATCATTGATGCCTAGAAAGATACCATTTACACGCGGTTTTAGCACACAAGCTTCTGTGCATAATTATTTTGCAATATCGATGTTTAAAGTTGAAATGCCTTGCTTATGACTTCATATATTTCATTTGTATAAAAACTTAATTCAATTTTAAAAAACTAAAGCAAAAATAGCCGGCACCAGAAATTTTGAAAGAAAAAATACATTAGTGCATAGCATGACGCATTTTTTGCTTTGGGCAAACAAAAAACTTAAACAAAAACACCTGAAAAAAACATCGATGTTTAGTAGCATCGATGTTTTCGGTTCTATATTAATTGACATCGATGTTTGGTCTTCGATGTTGAAATCGATGTTGTTTCAATATCGCACATCCCTATCTGGAAAATACTTATTTTTTTTGTGTAATTCAGACGTCAAATTATGAAGCCGACCACCTAATTGTCATCTTCAAATGAAAGCAAAGAAACTGTTATATATTATAAGGAATGCACTATCCAGTGTATTATAGAGATCAGTGATACAACATAACTTCATTCGTTTTGCTTTGAAAGGTCTTCCTTGGGCTGAGCCGTATAACCTGCCACCTTATGAAAACAGAATCATGCTTCTGCAACTTCAAACTTTATATCAAAGGCGCGTTAATAATGATTTACAGCCCTATTCTCCCCATCATCACTGATACCTCACAAGTCACAAGAAGTGGTGAAACTGATTGTCTGATTTTGTGACTTTTTCGTATTCCCCCCAAAAGTCACAACTTGTGAGAGTCATAAAAACAACCGAAACTGTGATCTCCTCCAGAGCAGGTCACACTCACAACTCACAATTTACTTGAGTTTCTACAAATCATTGAATTATATTTTTTCTAAGGAGGCGTTATGTTCTCTGTGCGAAAGAGACCAAATTGTGTGTATTCTTACATTTCTTTAGCAAAAGAATATTACAAAGGCGCGATATTCTTTTGCTTTGTATTTATGAGACAGATAAACTGAATACATATTGTGGGTGTGTTGGTTGAACTCGTTGCGTTTATACTTGTAGAGTTGTTTATGTGTGCGCTCATCGGTCAAGAAGCTACCAACAAAATGCTGTGGGGAATTTCGTTGTGAGTTTTCTTGTGACTACTAGGGGGATAATACCTAAATGGTATCGAGTCACTACAATCCTCACAAGGAGTAGTCACAAGAGCTTGTAACTTGTGATTCCTCACAAGGGGGAGCATCGGGCTATTAATATTTTTTCATCAACTTATCAGTGGCGAAATTGACGCTCCTGACTTATTAGCCTGTATAGGTATTAACTACCGCGGGGGATCCCACCACCTACGAAGCTTTGAACTTTTTCACGTTCCTTTTCATAGAACCAATTATGGTAATCACGAACCTCTTAATCGTATGTGCAAACTTTTTAATTTAAACGCTGCCTCTGTTGATTTTAACATAAGTAAAGTAGGATTAAAAACATTGTTGCGAACCAGTGTTCCACTCTTGTAAATGTCTATGTATGGGTTTAATTGTTTTATACTATATTGTGTCTAAATTTGTTTATTGTTTAATTTTGTTAATTTTTATTTATTTATGTGCTTGTGTTAGCTTTGCTTAATCTACTAACCACTAACACATGCGCTTATGATGAGCCTCTGATTGTAGAACACAGCTTGCCTTAAGCTCACTACAACACAGAATTCTGCAGTGTTATAAAAAACCGATCGTGAAAGGATCGTGAATGGTCGATAGGTACAAACATTAACAGTTCATATTCCGAAGTTAGTTTTTAAAGAACACCAGGGCGAATAACTAAACTACTCAGATTTTATTCAAAAAAATACTGCAGAATAATGGCAATTAATTTTCAAAATATGACCTGACGAATTTATTTATTTAAAATTTATTTGAGCTATATAACTAGCCTCTTACCATTCCATTTCAGCACAATCTTTTTGAATTTAGGATGTGTGACCATCAAGGCCTGTTTTTGAAAGTCAGGAGTCTGTTCTATTATCGAGTTTTTAAATCAAGTATTTTCTACCAATAGTTTTCGAAAAAAATACTTTCAAACTCAAAAATAATGAAAAAATGTAAAAAAAAAAATATATTAAGTCTTCTAATTGTTTCACTATTGTGTTATATAGTTCTAAGTTGGCCTGTCAATACACTGCCTCTATTAATAATGTATCAAACACTAAAAACCAAACAGTTCTATCTTTTCTAGTTTCGGAGAAAATTGAAAATAACTGTATAAGAATTTTTATGTTTGAATATTTACGTTTAATTTTCTTGAGGTGAAACACGGCCTAATGCTAATAAGTACATCAGTAATAAGACCTGTGAACGTTCTCCTTTTTTCATTCTATGGCAGGTTAGTTCAAACAAAACTTTGATGTTGTTTTTGTTGCTGTTATTGGTTTGATGTTTATTATAAAGTTACTTATGTAATTACAAATAAAAAACAAATTATTATATTTTTTTTTTAGAAAGTGAACATAAAAAATTTTGATTTATAAAATGTAATGAACAAATAAAAATAAAATAAATATAAAATTATATGCAAACAAAATTCATTTTCACTATTCAAATATTTAATTGTGTTTAGATCATTAAGCGAATGCACAAACCCCATTCAATTACTGTAATGAATAGACTTTGGTTTTTTCAACTATGTAGGTAAAAGTTTTTAAATACCACAATACCAAGTTTTAAAAGAAATAATTAAAGTTAAACTATACTTAATTGAATGGGCTTTATGCATTCGCTTTATTATCTAAACACAATTAAATATTTGAATAGTGAAAATGAATTTTGTTTACATCTAGTTTTTATATTTATTTTATTTTTTATTTTTTCATTACATTTTATAAATCAAAATCTCTTATGTTCACTTTCTAAAAAAAAATATAACAATTTGTTTTTTATTTGTAATTACATAACGTCGGCTTAGAGTGAAAAGTGGCTAACTTCACATTTTTTGACCATTACAGACAACTTCAAAAATTGCTAAAAAAAATACAAAAGTCAATCAAATCTTTTCAATTTCACTGAATTTAGCAAAAACGAGCGTTGAAAAATACTTAATGCAATTTTTGTTTTATTCAAATAATGCGAACATTTTTTTTTAACTAATTTTTTGTAAAAAATGCAAAATAGGAGCTAGGTGCTTTTCACTCTAAGCCAGCGATAAGTAACTTTATAAAAAACATCAAACCATTAACAGCAACAAAAACAACATCATAGTTTTGTTTGAACTAACCTGCCATAGAATGAAAAAAGGAGAACGTTCACAGGTTTTATTACTGATGTACTTATTAGCATTAGGCCGTGTTTCACCTCAAGAAAATTAAACGTAAATATTCAAACATAAAAATTCTTATATAGTTATTTTCAATTTTCTCCGAAACTAGAAAAGATAGAATTATTTGGCTTTCAGTGTTTGATACATAATTAATAGAGGCAGTGTGTTAACATGCCAACTTAGAACTATATAACACAATAGTGAAACAATTAGTAGACTTAATATATTTTTTAACATTTTTTCATTATTTTTGAGTTTGAAAGTATTTTTTTCGAAAACTATTGGTAGAAAATACTTGATTTAAAAACTCGATAATAGACAAGACTCCTAACTTTCAAAAAAGGTACAAATCATTTTTGTGAGTGCTGCCATTTTTTTGTAATATATTTTTCATTTCTTAAAGTACTTTTTTCATAAAATAGACCAAAACACCACTTTTGCGCTCGATTTCGACTTAGCTGCGATATAATGAAATAAAGTACTCCTCATGACCTTTCAAATGACATAAAGTTTCATTACTGTTGAACAATGTTGAAAGTAGGACCAAAATGCCCATGGTCCTTTGTACTCAAATTTCTGCGATAGTTATTAATAGTTATTAGTTAATACCTACCTTGATGACTTCTTAAGGTTAAAATGAGATTCGTGTGTTCTGATTCCCTGAATTCTTGGCAAAAATGAAAAAAAAAAAAAAAAAAAAAAAAAAAAAAAAAAAAAAAAAAAAAAAAAAAAAAGTTTGACGTTTAAGCATAGTTTGCAGTTCCCATGCAAAAGAAAAATCAAATTTTTTAAAAACAATTTTCCACCTATTCCTTGCTTAATTTGTATAATATTTCAGACGCAAAATATTTGCCTTTGCTTAAGCCACCCATTGAGCCCATTGAGTCATTAATTAATCCCTAATTAATAAATTATAGGCCTAAAAATGGAAAACAATAAGTTTTGAATGCCAAAAACCATTTGTTTGGTGAATATATTTTTTTTTTTTTGGAAGTGCAAATAGTTTTTACTCACTACACTTTATCCCACGCGAAACAATTGCCCTATTGTTTTGTAGTTCTATGACAGCTATGGTTCCTTTTTGCATGAAACTGTAAACCAATCATGCAAAAAAGTAATTTTGTATTTCACCTCAATAATTTTTGACTTAAATAACTAAAATAATTTATAATTTTAGATTTTTGCACGGGAACTTGTAAACTAGGTTTATAAGGACATATTTATTTTCGCACGAAAAATGTCACTGACATTTTTTTGCCAAAAAATAAATGTGTTTGGAATTTGTATTTTGCTTCAATTAGTTATGTTGTATTTGCTTTAAGTTTAAATGAAAACCACATTTGCTTAATTTTTAATCTTTTATTTTATAAACGCAAACGAATACTTAAACGACTTGACAAAAAAGACATAGAAAGTCGACTAACTTAAAATAAATTTAAAGACTAACTTACAACTTGACTTACAATCTACGCATACGATAATATTAGATCTCTCCAGCCTTATCTTTTAAAGAAGATAAAGCTGGAAAGAGAAGATGATAATTTAGGTATCGAATAATGCACTCTTAAAGTTTGCTTTGCAGACAACAAGAAGTGTGGCGATAAATGACCTCTTAGACGGTGTCTACATTGTCTTTTTACTGAAAGGCATATTTACGATTTTAAATGCGTGTAAAAGAGAAGGGTTCTCTTTCTTATGGATGTAATATGCCTTTCAGTAAAAAGACAATGTAGACACCGTCTTATGCTTCGTGGGTGGGTTTCGCACTAAGGTGTATTTCACTATGTAACACCTCCCCCAATAAGTATTTTTGGTCTCCAAAAATTTGAACAATAAGTAGGTAGTTATACAAATATAAATTTTCTTTGTTACACTTTCCTTAGCTACACTTTTTTCTTTTCTTTTTTATTTAATTTATTTATTTAGTCGTTTTACATTTATAATATCTTTTTTTTTTAATTTTTTTTTGTTTTTTTAGTAACACCAAACAGTTTTTTTTTAAACTGTTGGTTAGTTTTTTAGACTTTAAACCGAGGTTAAGATTTTTCTTTAATTTGCAATGTTAAATAAATGTCTTTGATTTTAACAATTTCAATTTTTGTTTTTTTTTTTTGTGTCCAATTTTATATTTTACTAGTTTTATGCCCAGTTGCACCAAAATTCACTAAAAGCGGTTTTTGCTAAAATGGAATTGAAATTTATCGGACTGATAAATTTATTTGAGTTGCACCAATCCTTTTCGCGCATTTTTTAGCTAAAATGCTGTTCGTGAACCACCCCTGGATTTTATCATCTGTTTATAAAACTGAACGAAAAAATCTATCAAGTGCAAGTGAGAAAGCAATAAGGAAAATGTGAATACACAATAAACAGAAACTAGGTATTCTCATTAGATACAGCCAATGCACCATCTTGGTGTTTTTTATTATTATCTATTTCTTTTTTTTAAAGAGCAACAATGAAACTATTGCAATAGATACCAACTAATACTAATATTTTTTCGACACACTGCTTTGAAATTATGAACCTATAGTTCGTTATCAGATGAGTAGGTACATGATGACCAGTCTATTTTGGAATAATTTATTTGTTTGAGTAGTGAATTATAAATAGGAAACGTAGTGCCTTCACCTATTGTTTTCGTTATTTTAATTTGGAATCATATTCCGTCAGATAAAATGTAATTAATTTTGTTTGTAGGTAGTAAGATATGTTCGTTTAAACTTGCTTTTAAAATTTATCTGGAGGAAAATGGAACTTTAGTTTATTGGTTCGTTTATTGGCCTGTAAGATTTAGAAGTGGTTGGTGCAACCGATAAATGTCATTTTAAAATTAAACGAAGCAATAAAAATTTAAAAGCGGTCGGTGCAACTGGCCATTATTCTCACATTGTAAATATCCAATTATTAAATTAACAAATTATTTAACAAAATCAATTTTTTTTATTTTATTTGTATGTTTTTATTTAGGTACAATAGTATTTCTTTTGCTATTTCTTATAAATCTTATACATGCTAAGAATAATCAATTTTTGTTTTAATTTACAATCAGATAATTTTGTTTTTGTCATAATTTTGTTTAACAAATAAAATGTCTATTAATTGCTACAATGTTGGATTTACTTTTTAAATCTGTTTTCGATATTTTGTATTTATTTTGGACGAGAGTATTCCATCAACAACTATTTGTCATGAACTTCCAGATGACTTATCATTTTCCTCAAATTATCTCCAAAAGTACTGACATTTCAAGTCAATTTCTATTCATTAAAATAAATCTAACCAAATGTGTAAATGCTAACGATTTGCTACGTGTGAACAACAACCTCTTAATCTGTTTTTACTCCAAAATGTAAACCCCATCGTTTTCTGAATACTTCCTAACACATCTGTCAGAAGAAAACTGATCTACCTGAACGCTACCAAGGTGACATTTCAGTTTCATTTTTGTTGTGAATATGTGAATGTCAAAACAAGATCGAAGATGTAAACAAAATCAATGGAGGAAGGAAATAATAATCTAAAGAAATCAAAAATGGACATCCGTTATGGTTTCGAACAAATTAAATTTTATTAAAAGAAAAATTTGAGATTTTTAATGAAATTGAATCATGGATTTATGCCGAAAAGAAGGTTATTAAGCTACTCAAACCTCAGAGGATAAACAACGAAATCCGAAGTAAGTACATACCTACCAACTTACATGGTCTGGAAATGTATGTAAATTTGTGTAGTTTATAAATGTTGATGTTTTAATTTTCGCTTTAATTGTTTTTTATGGTATTTTATGTTACGTTTTGTTGATTTATCAACAACATAGTTACCATCATGCTCAAAATTATTTAATTTTTTATATTTTGGTTTATTTTTGAAGACTGTTCTATTTTGAACAATGTTTGTACATTGGTCGGTGCTCGTGGAAGGTTCTATATTTTTGTTTTTGTTATTTATTCTTGTTTCTTTTTCTTTTTGAAAACGATCTGCAAGTGATGCAATGTCTTCTTTGCTAATGTTTCTGCGAATAAAATCTATTGGTTTTCATTTGGTCGTCGAGTGGAAAGTGTTATTATAAATCGAGATTATTTTGAATAATTTCTCATCTAACTCGGAATTATCTTCGGCTACATTCATTATCCTTAAGTGCTCATTTAAAGTGCCGTGTAATCTTTCGACGTTTGCATTGTCTGTTTTAAGGGATGCTGTTGTTTTGTGGAACTCGATTGTTTTCTTTCAGAAATTGTTCCACTGCTGAGTGCAATATGCAGGTATCACCATCTGAAACAATTTTATTTGGTTTTCCAAGAAATTGGATTCTCTGCTTTATTGCACTCATGCCTTAAACAAATATGCAACAGGTCTGCATGCATCGCTGCAAGTAGAGCTGCACTCAAAACACATGTGCGTACACTAAAATATTTATCTTACAAAGGACTCCATCACCCTTTTAGTATCTATGAAATTTTTCGGTATTTCAAAATAATTTTTATACACAAATGTAGTTTTGTATTTTAACTTTATTTAAATATCTTAATCTTGTAGATCCGAGCATCAGAAGTGAAGTTATAATTTTTTAAGCTACGGCGATCGAAGTTTTTTCAAGACTGTTATTTTTTTGGATTGAAATCAATTTTAAGGTGGAAAATTTAGATAAGTGGCCTTGCAGCCTCTCACGTTGCATTTAACTATAAACAACTATTTACATATTTGTAGAGGAGGATTGAGGCAATAACTTTTTAAATATAATTTTTCAAAACTATGTAATTTTTCATTCACATTTGCATTTTGAAAAGTGAAACTCAAACCGATGTCGGACTCAATCTGCATTCTAGTATAAAATAAATTAAACATTCTAAAAAAAAAATTATACAAAAATGTAGCCTGACATTTATCCTTTCCATAAAAGCCTTAACTTTGAAGATCGGACAATCAAAACCGAAGTTATATGCTTTCCAATCGATCAACTTGAACTTGAAGGCTATTTGTGCAACACGGAACTTTTCTCCACTGAACCTGGTCAGCGGTCGACGAACAACCACTTATTGCTGCGGAGCTGCGCAGCAAATTTAGAAATAGAGACATCGTGCAGCTCTGAGCTGCATGCAGCTCTTGAGTTTTTCTGCTCCCATAAGAACCTGTGTTATTTTATTTCGCTGCATGAAAAAGGCTGCACGTGTGTTTAAGCCATCAGAATGGCAATCCAATTCCTATCTTGCAATGCGTGGATAGTGGCATATTTAGAAAATTTATCTATAGTCGTTAGATACATTTTTCCTCGTTCGGGAAACCAAATATCCATGTGAATGATGTCATTGAAATGTTTAGGGTGTTCTGTAATTTGCATTTGTATCTGCAGTGGACGTCGGTTATGTTTTGCAAGATTACAAATCTCGCAATTGTTGATGAATTTTTGTATTTCAACTTGTAATATTGGGTAAAAATACAAATTTTTTAATTCCATGAACATTTCGTTAATACCACGGTGGTTTTTGCTTAAGTGTTCATCCTTTATTATAGTCATTAAATGATTTTTATCCACAATGTCTATCAATTTTATGCTAGATTTTAATAATTTAAGATTTTTGTTCATTGAAAAATATTTAACATACAAATTTTGGAAATGAAGATACAACGACAAATCATCGCAATATATGCAGATGAGTCCCTTTGGTATTGAAATCCTTTTCATTATTTCTCGTAAATTACTATTAGGGGTATTCATGCAACTGCGTAAAACACTAGATAAGTTTACGATTTGGTTAATTTTATCTTTTGGTTAACGAACTGTCAAATTTTGTATGGGAAATGGTTTACACAATTTGGTTAATTTTATCCAAGGATATAGCTGCGGAAGATTAACCAAATATTTGGTTAAACTTATCCAAACGTCATTGTGACTTTTAGAGATTGAATTAGGCGTGTTTGTGACTTTTAGAATTAGGCATGTTTAAAAACATGATATTAATGATATCTCGGAGAACTAAAAAAGCTCTGAATTTGTTCTGTAATTATTGCATTGCAATTAGTTGGTGATAAAAGTTGTGAATTAAAACGTAGTTTACACAAAAAAAAATAGTTAGAAGGTCTACATTTACTCAACGATTAAATGCTCTGCCCAACCAACGCGAAATTATAGCGAAGCATTCACAAAGACAGTTTTTGTTGTTTTTTAGTATTGAGATCATTCTTTTTAATTTCATGTTGGTTCGGGAGAGCTTTTAGGAAAGCTACTTTTCGTAAATTATTATGGTAGAACTATAAATTCTCACCCAAACCAATGCGAATCTTTCGTTGACGACGAAGAACGTGTTGTTTTCATTTACAACAACGTGTTGTTATTAATGTTTTCGTTGTGATCAACGAATGATTCGCACTGGTTTGGAAGATTCTAAATAGTCGGAAGCTGTTAGAAACAGATTTCATTAGCCAATGCAAAGTATCTTTCTGAACTGTCAAAATCAGAACTAAGCCATAATTCACTTTTCCTCTTTTTTTCGTTCCTACCTCAACAAATTTCAGTTTCACTTCCGTGAAGTGTACTCGGGGGCGCTCTATTCACTTCTGAAAGCAAAAGTTAACGAAAATGAAGAAAAGTACATTATGGGCGTGACATATGATTTGTTTGTATTCGCTGATTTTCATCCGACCACTGCCGTGAGCTTGCGACTAATATATTTCGACCTTACAACGCGACTGTTGTCATGTATATTAAGGTAGAACTATAATAATTATTGATAGTTTACTGAAGTGGTCGGTTAAAAATGAGCGAATACATGAAAACCATACTCATCTCACGGGAGTGAAACTGACATTTGGTGAAGTTGGAACGAAAAAAAGAGAGGGATGATTCATTTTACTTAAGTGGAATATTCCTCACTTCTTCTTTTGACTGTTTGGAAAGCAACTTTTCGTGGGTTTTTAACCCATTGATTTTGACAGGCAAAAGTTTCGTTGTCGTTCCAAATATTTCGCAATGGTTCGAGAAAGCCTTAATAGTTCTAGCTTTACATTTTGTTTTATCCTTCCGAGTTTCCGACTTCACGTTGGTTCGGGAGAGGTTCGGAGCTCCAGGTTTTTTGTCACTTGAGTTGAGTTGAAATGGTATTGAGATTCCAGCAAAATGAATGGCATTGATGTATTTATTTCAATGCAAAACAATTATAATTGAATTACCAGGAGTAGGTACTTACTACACGTATCTATTAAAACAAATATATTTTTGGACACACACATGCAAATAAACAGACCATAATGCATTAGCTATAAAACCAACTCCACGACCCAAGCCGAACGCGCCCAAATATTTGACGTTTAACGAACAGCTGATTCAATTACACAGCTTTTAACCAAATTAATAAAAAGGTCGTTCATGCAAACTTTTGCGTAAACTTATCATTTTACACAATTTGTAAACTTATGACGTTGCATGAATACCCTTATTATCTTTTTTGATTTGGACAATATTCTGAATTTTTTTGTGTACAATTTTCATTGAAACTCTTTCGTAGGTACCATAAAATAAATAAATTTGATTTTTAAAAAGATTCACATGTTTTTCAGTTATATAAATGTGACTAGTTTTATCTTCCCTTGCGCTATGAATAGTAGCACCAGTGGAAATAACTTCTTCATTATTATCCAAAGGATCTGGAAAAATTACTCCTTCGTCATCGTGTTTTTCGCTAATATATATCTCGTTATTGAAGAGGTCTACTAAGCTAACTTCGTCGTTAGCTTTCGACTTATCTCCAGATTTATACTTGTTTGTCAGTATACCTACTTAACCCATCCGCTACGCAATTCTCTTTCCCTTTAAGGTACTCAATATCGAAATCATATTCGTTGAGTATGATTTTCCAACGTTGGAGCTTCATGTTGGGTTCTTTTATACCATTGAGCCATACAAGGGGTTTATGGTCTGTTCGAACAACGAAACGTCTCCCATACAAATATGTCCTAAAATATTTGATAGACCACACCACTGCAAGAAGCTCCTTCTCTATAGGGGAATAATGTATTTCGTGTTTGTTAAGCGTTCGAGAAGCATAACTAATCGGGTGGTTGTCTTGGCTCAAAACGGCTCCTAGAGCATAACCAGATGCGTCCGTGGTGAGAACAAACTTTTTCGTAAAATCAGGGCTTTTTAAGATGGGATCAGAGGTTAATAAAATTTTTAGCGTATTGAATGATTTGACATATTTAGGGTCTGTGATATTTAATCTTTCAGACTTTTTAAGGTATTTGATCATTGGATACGCAACCTTCGCATAGTCCTTAATGAATTTCCGGTAGTAACCGGTTATACCAAGAAATCGTTTTATACCTGTTATGGTTGTAGGCAGTTTCATTTCTGTGATTGACGTGACTTTATTCTCATTTGGTTTTATACCATTATTTACTATATCGTGACCTAAATAGTTGGTTGACAAGTTAGCGAAAAGACATTTATTCATTTGAATTTTTAAATTACTATCTTTTAGTTTCTGAAAAATTTTCCTTAGCGAATCTAAATGTTCTTCAAAGCTTGTAGAGAAAACGAGAATATCGTCTAGGTAAACGATACAGATTTTATTTATAAAATCTTTCAAAACATGATCATTAGTCTTTGGAATGTCGCTGGGGCATTCTTTAGACCGAACGGCATTCTCAAAAACTCATAGTGCCCACTTTTAATTTAAAAAGGCTGTTTTCGCTCTATCGCGCGGATCAACTTCGATTTGGTGAAAACCTTTCACCAGGTCGATCGTGGAAAAATAGTTGCACTTTCCTAGCTTATCAAAAAGGTCATCGATGTTGGGCATAGGAAATCTATCATCTACAGTCTGTGTGTTCAACTTTCTGTAGTCGACAACAATTCGCCATTGTTTTTGTCCATTTCTATCCTCTTTTTTAGGGACTACCCAAATGGGCGAATTATGGGGACTACTACTGGGTACAATTATTTTCTGCCGCAACATTTCAGATATCTGTTTATCCACCTCATCTGAATGTATCTGTGGATACCGGTATAATTTACTATATATGGGAATGTCATTATGTGTTATAATTTGGTGTCTTATTTCATTCGTAAATGATAGAACATCCCCTTCTTTATAAATAATTGCCTTAAATCTATTTAGTAAAGATTTTAATTTTGAAACGTCAGCGTTGTTCAAATGATTTGCGAAAAGGTTATTGGGAATTTCAGAAATGAAGTTTTCACTACAAAAAATATTCAAAACTTCTTCGTTTTGATGAACATGTTTCGCGTATATTTCTTCTTCTTCTTCGTTGAAATATATGCGAATTTTTGCATTTTCTGTAATAAGTAGTCTATTTTTATAGTCTATTATGGGGCTTAGATCCAGCAGAATATCATTTCCAATTAATCCGTCAAAACGGTCATGAAACTGGTATTCCAAAAAGTTTACGAAATAATCGATTTTATTGAATTCATTAAATAGGGGAAACCATAATTCTACATTTGCATTTACATTACGGTCGAGTACTTTTAAATTATGATTTCCGGATGGAATTTTCCATTTTGGATTGCATAAATTTTTATTAACTATGCTGTACTCTGCACCGCAATCAATAATAAATCTTAAGGGTCTTAAATGGTTTTTATGGTTATATAGGGTAATTGCTTTGGCGGTTTGTTGAAAAATTTGAATGGTTTTGATTGGAATTTTGGTTGTTACTATCATTTCCACTTTGATTAACGGTAACATCCATTGGTTCATTATTATAATTTTGAGATCTGTACCTATTTGATCTTCTTGTTTGGCCACTTTGTGTGTTACTACGCATAGTTTGGTCACTTCTAGTGTAATTTTGATTTTGTTGAGGTGTATTATTACTATTTTGTCTTGGTGTTTGATTGTTATGTGAATAAGAGTTGTATGAATTACTATTGTGTGGACTATTATTGTATGGATTGTTATAGTTTGTATTATTATTGTTTCTAAAGTAACTGTTTCTATAATTATTGTTATTGTTTGTAGTATTGTTTCTAAAATTTGAATTATTGCTCTGGCTATTATTTCTATTACTATAAGTTTGATTATAATTATTTTCCTGCCTGGAAAAGTTTTGAATACGGTTTTCTTGCCTAAGGTTTTGAAAATAATTTTGATGCCCAAAATTTTGGTGATCGATTTCTAAAATCACTTTATACGCTTCATTTAGTGTTTTTGGATTCCGACTAAGCACAATGGATTTAGTGGGCTCAGGTAAATTATTTTTAAAAGACTCTAGGGCAATTTTATTGTTAGAAGCAATAATTAACTCGTCATTTTGATTATTTAATAGAAGTTTATTATTAACTCTACTTAATAAATAATTAATATTGCTGCAAAATTCTGATATTATGGTTTTAACTCGTGCTTTTCTTATTTGGTCAATCAATTTGTCAGTTGAAAGCCTTTCTCCAAAATTGTCTATCAAAATTTGCTTAAGTTGTGACCATTCACTAATTCTACCATGCTTCTGGAGTTCGACCCTAGCTTTTCCAACAATTTTGTCCCTGAGAAAACCTGAAATGACTATCAAGGAACCCTCATCAAGTGTTGACAAAATAGGTGCCAACGAATCTACTCTGTCCAAGAAATGTACGAGGCAACTTCGATTATCATTAAACTCTGGAGTTTTATTATTTAATTCTAAAACTACTTTAAACTTATCCACTGCATTTAAAATTTCCATTGTGGATTGTTGATGTTACTCACTTGATGTGTTTTTGTTGTTCAGTTGCCAGCTTCTTTTTGTCTTCTCTCTCATAGATTATAGTTGTTCGATTTAGGTGTATTCGTAGGTACAGTTCTTCCACAGATTTTTGTATTTTATAGTTTGTATGAATGTTTTTATTTTGTGTAAGTTTTTGTTTCAACAGCTTATAGCTTATATTTTTGTTTTGTTTTACTAAGATTTCAACTTATTTTATTTTTCAATAATATTTTTTTTTGTATTGTTTTATTAATTTATAGTTGTTTTATTCGATAAAGTTAATTTTGTTTTTTTGGTTCAAAATTCTTTACTTACTTCATTAAAGCTTTTTACTTACTATAGTGCTTATTTAAGTTTGAGTATTCGTTAATTTTGAAACTTGGTTTTTGTTTTGCTTTGGTTCATCATTCTTTAGCTTATTTTCATTGAAGCTTTTTATAGAAGGTTGTTTTTCATTATAAGTGTTCGTTGATTTTAAACTTGTTCTTTTTTGTTTGTATTTATTCAAATTTAAGTTTAGCTTGGTTCTATAGCGAAAGCGTTGTTTGATTTCGGAAAGTTTTGGTGGCTTGGTTTGATGCACTTGCTTTCGAACTCTTTATTTTTTGTATGCTACATGAACATAAAGCTTTGCGTAGGGAACGTGTATGACGGATTTGTTTTTGAACTATTTAGGACGCCCGCGTCTCTTTTTTTATATCTGTTTTAATAAGCACTTAATACTTTTTGATTGAGTATTTAATTAAAATCTTAATAATTTTTACCATAATTATGATTTTAAATACATTTATTTTAACTGATAAACTTTTGTTGATTATTTTTTTTAATCACTTTAGGTTCTTAAGTGGGTACATAATTTTTATAAATTTGTTTTTGGTACAGTTTTTATTTAATGACGCGGTAGCTTTTCTTTGCTTGTTAAATTTTCACATTTTTTTTAAATAGGCAGTTCTTATTTTTTTTAATTAGTTAAACCCGATTTTTTAAAAAACCGACTGCACCAGTTATGTTGTATTTGCTTTAAGTTTAAATACAAACCACATTTGCTTGATTTTTAATCTTTTTTTTATAAACGCAAACGAATACTTAAACGACTTGACAAAAAAGACATAGAAAGTCGACTAACTTAAAATAAATTTAAAGACTAACTTACAACTTGACTTACGATCAACGCATACGATAATATTAGATCTCTTCAGCCTTATCTTTTAAAGAAGATAATGCTGGAAAGAGAAACTTTAACAGATGGTTATTTAGGTATCGAATAATGCACTCTTAAAGTTTGCTTTGCAGACAACAAGAAGTGTGGCGATAAATGACCTCTTATACTTCGTGGGTGGGTTTCGCACTAAGGTGTATTTCACTATGTAACAATATACAAAAAAAATCGTTTACAGCAAGGACATTTTTTCTTTGAGTAAAATTTTTTTACTCAAAAGAACTGTATATTTAGCTTAAATGGTGAAATATTTTTTCGAAAAATTATCCTCTGAAATAATTGTCTGAATACGGCCTTGGTGGCCAAAAGAGAGGAACAGGGTATCATTTTAATTGGTTGAAAAGAGCTTCTGAACAGAATAGAGTGCTGCAACTGGAGCTGCAGCTGGAATAGCTGTCAAAAAGCGTGGTACGTGATTTTTTAAGCGCCCACAATGCAGCTGTTCAGCTTTCTGACATTTCGGTATTGAAAATAAAAGTGAATAATGATGAAAAAGAAGTTAAAATAGCTTAACGTCTTTATGAGAGATTGAAAAGAGTTTAATAAAATCACTTTAACCCACATGTAAACAGTCAGTTTTGCTCGCAATTTTGAATCGTCAAAAAAGCTGCAAACAAAAGTTAAAAGTTGGCCAACTTGCCCAGCTGCGTCTGGAGCTGCATCGTGTTGTGTTCGCATCATTGAATTTTTTTGTATTCAACATTTTGACAGCTATTCCAGCTCTAGCTCCAGTTGCAGCTCCGTCCCCATTCTGTTCTGTTCAGCCAAATATGCGAATCGCCCTGTATGAACGAAACATCATGGCTCGTGACCTTTGACCCCGCATGATTAATGTAGTGGAGCCCGGATCGACGGGGAACTTTCCCAAAGCCTTGAGTTAATCCCTGTATATACTTTTTAGTTCTTTTTCTAGCTTTTATGGGGGTACCACGCACCTTGTCACCTTGTACTCGACCTCAAAGGTGGTGAAAAAGAGTACATTTATGTATATTAGAAACATGAAATTCGTAACTCTACCGATTGAATTATCTCGAAATGGTAATTCTTGTGAAAGAAAGTTTCTGAATTTGGTGCGTTTTTTTCTAACTTAAGTTAACTCTTGTTGTTATGTCAATGTCGGATTGTAATGAAAATATAAATAGTAAATTTAGGAACAAAACGTTATTAGGTATTAATTATTTGTCAGATGAACGAATGAAAGTAATTTTATTTGCATTATTATTGCATAAAATCGAATATTTTTGCAATTAAAATACGGCGTTAACAAATAGCGCCCAAGGAAAAAGCTCCCAAATCGATTTGGAAATCACGCCCAAAAAACACCGAACAAATTGTTGTTGTAAATTTGTTTCTCATTTTGGGGGATGTTTCTTTATTTTGCTTTCTTTCATAAAACGAAACAACGCCCAAATTGATAAATTGAAATAGCAATATGGGAAATAAAGCCCAAAATAGGAAAAATTGCCAAAAACAACTGCAAGTTAAGGAAATATCGCCCAAATGCAACGGGGCGATTCCAGATTCTTTAAATGCAAAAGAACCTTTGCATACACCCCAATTCTTATAGCGAGCCCAAGCAGTGGGGTTGCAGGGGGGCAGCATGCCCCCGCATACATACCTCACTGTTTATTCGCTAATTTTTAAATTTCACGTTTTGGGCAATATTTCCAATTTCTTCTTTGCTTTTGGATGATAACATTTTTTTGGCGATGTTTCCAAATCGATTTGGGTGCTATTTCCTTGGGCGTTATTCTCTAACGCCTGTAAATACTCCTATATCGCTTACAAACGGTACAAATGTAATTTCAATTTTGTTTTTTTTTTCCAAATTTTATCAAAACCAAACAAAATTTGATTTATTTTGTCAACAAATCGGTTCACGTCGGTTCATGTCCTTGGTGTCAATTGTTGATCTGTGAAACTGTGAAGTGGCAAACATGATACACCAAATGCGATTCTCGAAGTGTGAAAAAATGAAAACATGTGTTTTCATATGATGATTCTTTTATCACAATCAATTCATTCTTTGAAAAGAAAAATGATAAACAGAAGCAATCGTGATCATTTGATACACCCAAATCGCCTAGTCTTTCTATGATGTCACAATCGTCTTTTTTATGAGAAGGTGGTGGAATTTTTTCATTTTAGTACGTTTTGGCACTCACTTTGACAGCCGTTTGAGTTTGAGAATCGCCCTGCGCGTGTTTGTGAAGAGTTAAGAATTGAAATGATAAAATTTTGTGAAAACTGAAATGACAACTTTTGCTACGTTTATACCTGCTCCGAGTTGAAATGGGCTTGGCTCGACTCGATTGCACTCGGGGAGCGGAGTCGAGTCGAAATTGGAGACGAAAAACCTGGGTTGAGGATTGGTTTTACTGATAATATATTATGGTATGTTTATTTGCAAGTTTGTTTACAAATATAGTTTTGTTTTAATAGGAACGCGAAGCAGAGGTGGCGCTGGATAAGAACGAAGCGTATGCGAGATCAACTCGCGGGGCCCCTTGCGAGAACAAGGGTCAAGATATTGCCGCCTGACTTTTTGAACGTACATCTTGAAAGAAATGGCAGTAAAAAAAATATTTCGCAAATCACTCCACGGTTTTAATTTAATTTAAGGCCATAAAAAGCTATGTTATGAACCTCTTATAGAAACATAACCTAATAAGCAAACGTAATCTAATTATACCGCATGGTATTTTTGTTAAGAACCTAGAAATGCAACTTAAGATAAAACAATTATCAAATTGCATTTTTTATGAAACTATTAAAGCAAAACTCTAAACTCATATTTCTATTCAATTTCCTATGAACCTCCCACATAATGTAATTCATTACCCGTCATCAAGAATAGTGTTTATCCACCTACTCATATGTACCTCAATTTGCCTTTGTTAGATAGAAATGTTTTATTGTTCAGTCAGTCATAATTTTGAATTTCAAGAAGTACAACTTAGAAAACAAAAGTCACAATTTAAAGAAAAAACGGAAGTATAAACTATAAGTTACAAAGTGAAATAAAGATTAAAATGCTAAGAAAAAAAAAACCATCAGATTTGTTTGTATTTATTATTACGGAAAACTTAATACTGGTGTCAGAAGTAAAGATCCTGAAGAAAAAAAATAGTTTCAAGGAATCAAAAATCCTGAAAAGTTAATTTCAAAGAAGTGAAGATCCTAAAAAATTATTTATAAGGAAGTGAAGATCTAGAAAAATTAATTGTAAAGAAGTGAAGATCCCGAAAATTAACTGTAAAGAAGTGAAGATCCTGAAGAATGTATAATCAGAAGTAAAGATCCTGTAGAATTAATCATCAGATGTAAACATCCTGAAATATTCGTCAATCATCATGAAACAATTATTAATACTGTAAGAAAATTTTCAATAAATTCAAATTAAATCAGAAAATTTGAAAATTAGTTTGTGACTCAAATCGAGTAGCAGAAAATTTATAATTTTGAAATCGGAAAATTTTGAATACATTCAAATTAAATCAGAACATTTGAAAATTAGTTTGTGACTAAAATCGTGTAGCAGAAAATTCATAATTTTGAAATCAGAAAATTTATATACACTCAAACTAAATTAGAAAATTCTAAAACTAGGTTATGACTCAAATTGTGAAGTAGAAAATTTATAATTTTGAAATAAAAATTTATATTTAATCAAATCGAATCAGAAAATTTTAAACTAGTTGTGACTCAAATTATTTAACAGAAAAATCATAATATATTGTTTTCTTTAATTCAGAAAATTTTATAAATATAAATTATTAGGAAAAATATAAAATTTTGTACAAATTCGAAAATTAACTTAAAATTATTTAAAACATGGATGCAGATGTAAACATTATTGATAGTGAGAATAATATGTCACTTAATACACTTTTCAAATTTGTCAAACCCTTTTATAGCGATAGACAAAAACTTATTCCATTTCTCAATGCAATTGATTCCGCTTTCAACTGAGCAACAGTCGGATTTTCTCTTAGCGTACGTTAAAAGCCAACTTACTGGCAAAGCAGAAAGCTCTGTAGCAAACCATGATTTTGCTACTTGGGAAGAACTTAAACAATATCTCATCTTCTCTGACTCAAAACATCAAGGGCATTTGCTCATTGAGTTATTAAATTTTAGGCAAACTATTGAAACAGTTTCGCAATATTTTTGTAGAAATGAAACAGCTTTTAAAAAAACTTTTAACGTCTACACGACAAAATAATGTAGTAGAAGCTGAATTAGCTGGTCGATTAGCAGCAATGAATGACTTAGCCCTCCACACTTTTATTTTAAACGTTAAACTACACTAGTGAACAAAATTAAAGGAACAAATATTTTTTCAATTTTTGTTAGCGTTTTTTGAAGAGCTGTATCTTTGTGACGAGTGGTCGTATTGAGTTGAAATAAAAATCATTTTACAGCTTTATGTTTTTTGTTTCGAGATTTGTTTGCAAACAAATTTTTTTGAAGTACCGCTATTGCGTAATGGCAAAAAATGAGACGAGACAACAAAAAAATTTTTTTTTTTATTTTTCTTGAAGGTCCTCATTTCTATGGATACATTTTTTTGAGTCAATTAAATGTCATGATCAGATACCTTGCTTATTCAGCTTCAATTCAATTTTTTTGTTGTTGCAGTACGATTTTTTTGACATGGTTTATCTGACTTTGAATGAAAAAAGACACTTTTAGCCTTGATTACCAATATCTCAGCAAATAATGATGTTATACAACATTCGAAGACAGTTTTGGAAATTTGAGAAAGCGTTTTACAAGATTTTTTTAAGATTTTGTAGAAATTATTTTTTTTACCGTTCACCGTAAGTTTAAAAAAAAGTACTAAAAACCGACGTTATGTGGTCTTTTCGTAAATCTTTTTTTTTCTTTGTAAATATTGATTGCATGGCTTGCGTTGGTATGCACATTTATAGACTTTTAAATCATCAATATTTTTGTTAATTTTCAAATTGATTCATCGAACCGTTTTTCCTCACCAAAACTTCAAAGTCTTACAAACCAGGTAAAGGTAGAGCAGTTTCTTGGGACCATCAAGTGAAATATCTTGGTATTTTCCTTGATTCTAAATTAACGTTCAATAATCATATTTCACAAACACTAAAAAAAAGTCAAGATAGCAACCAAACTGCTGTTCCCTTTTATTAATAGGAAGTCTTTACTTTCAGTCGAAAATAAAACTATAATTTGTAAGGTTATATTTCAGGCAATTCTTTTGTACGGTTGTCCAGTATGGAAAAACGCAGCTAAAACTCATATAAAAAAATTACAAGTTGCTCAAAATAAAGTTTTAAAAATGATGCTCAATCTACCTTGGCATCATTCCACCTTCGATCTCCACGTAAAAGCGAATGTCGAATTTATCAAAGATAGAATAATTAAACTCACAACAAAATTCTTTGATCGACTTGATCTTGCTGAGAACAATTGAGGACCTTGCATCAAAAGGGGGGCAGGTCCAATTTTTTACCAAAACCGGTTTTTTCGCTCACTATGTGAACAAAAAAAAAAAGCTATCTTTTGGTGCAAAACCGAAGTCGATACTACTAAAAATAAGCCCGTTATAGCAAAATTTGGATCTGCCACTCTGGTGCGTTTGGTGCAAAAAGGTGGCAGATCTGGATCTGCCTCCTTCTTGACACAAACGAAATTCTTACGTCATTTGATTTGCAAAAAGCCAGTCCACATTGGGGAGTACGTATCAAAGTTTGAAGAAATGGTTTTGCATCTCTCCAGGGGATATCAAAAAAGCGTGTAGATATTATATTTAAACAATATCGTAACCCTAATGTAAGCTTCGCTTGCTTTGTCTCAGCGTGGGAAACATCGAAATAGACCAAATCGTATTTCTAATGAGTGGACTTCCAAACTTGACTCTCAGATAAGAAGTTTTTAAGAAGGCTTTTGCCTTGTAATAGGTGTTTTGGTGTAATAGAAAAGTTTAATAGGAAGAAAGATTATGTGGTTTTTTATACATAAATGTAACGGGAGAGGTGACAGGGGCACTTATCTAAATTTTCAACCTGAAAGTTGATTTTAATTAAAAAAAAATCTTTAAAATACGTCAATTTACCAGTAATTAGCTTCAAAAATTTCAAATTTTGCTTTAAATGCTCGGATCTACAGGATGAAGATATCTTATTAAAGTTAAAATAATAAATAACATGTGTGTATAAAAGTAGTTGAGAAATACCAAAAAATTTCATACTAAATGGGTAATAGAGTTCTTTTTGTAATAAAAATTAAAATGTTCGTTTCCTTTAAGGGAGTACTTTCAACGAAGAAGATTGGAGAAAAACCACGAAACGACTTTTTCTGAAGAGAAGTTGGATGGAACTTTTATACCTAAGGAAAGGATAGTTGTTTTGTCAATTCGATTGTCAAATGATTGCCATATTTCGACCCTAATATTGCTATTGTATCGAACTGCATGAGGCTGGCAACTCTGTAGTCGATGTTTTAAGCTTATATGAAATATTTATATTGAAACTTAACGAAGGTTAAGTATATTGTTAGTGAAATGTATAACGAAAGTCACAATCGAGAAGGTCGGATGGAAAGGTTTAATAACGAGTGGTGTTTTTTTTTGGATTTTCCACTACAGTCATTTGTGTTTTATTTTAATGTCGGAAAGTTTGGTTTTGTATCGATGGACGAAGGCATCTGAACAAACGATACTGTTTATCTTGGTTTTGATCTATAATTTAAGTTTAAATGAAATACAACTTTTTTCAAATTAACGCAATGGTTTTGTCTGCACAAAATCTTTTTTATCAACGTCATTCAATTTTCTTGCAAACGCATTTGACGTTTATGAACACGTTCTCCGGCTTCTCAATATTTTCGTTGCCAACTCGATTTTTTTACTGCAGAATTGCACCACACATGATGTTTTCGAACATGCGACTTTAGCAAACTCCAAACTGCATTATCGAACACAATGCGATTGCGAATGCAATAAAACTTGAATTTGCCTTTTCTAACAGAAGACTTTTGCAGTTTGCGTTTGAGAACATTCTGCAAACGCATTTTTGACGCTGGATGACGTTCTCGAAAACGGCCTTTTACTAGGAAGGCTATAGTTTAGGTTGCCAGCTAAAGAAGAGGCTGGAAATTTCACTCGAACTCGAACGTCATGTGTCTGAATGGGATAATACACCTGTACCATTATGTTTTCCGAGCATAATAATTGTAGAGTTACGCAGATCCACATTCCAGAGGGAACTCAAAAACGCTGTAAAGACACCATGCTATAGCTACAAGCTGCAAAACTTAATGTCACAAAGTTCAAAGTACCCGCTGTTCGAGAACTGTGGCATTTATGAAAGATTCAATTGTTTTCTTCAAATTTCAAACTCATCAACTCACATTGCTTTGAGTGACCAAGCATGTAGAGCGGTGTGAAGTGTACTCAAATTTTCTGTAGACCTCATCAAGATTTTGGAAACTCCGGAAAATTGCCCCCCCCTGAACGAAATCCTGGATCCGCGTCTGACTCACTCGATATGAACGCAACAACAGATCGGGTGAATTCAAACTAAATTGTTGCAAACGAAATGAATTATTCATATTACTAAATGAAAATACCATCGTAGCATCTGAACTATCTATTTCTTCTTATTTCAAACTTTTAGTAGACAGTGGTGCAAATTTTTCTCTAATAAAAAAGGAATTTTTAGTTGATAAAATCAAACTCAATAAGCGATATAATCAAACTTAAAAACATCAAGTGATAATCCAATCAAAACAATAGGTTCGATTAATATTTCACTTAAATTTAGTGAAAATCATCACAAGTTTTTCGTCATCGACTCAAAATCAAATGTTCCTTTCAATAGAATTTTTGAAAATGACTTTTTAATTGAACATGGAGTTCAAATTAACTACCAAACTAACAATCTCAAAGTCAACAACAGAACCTCAATACCTTTTTTTGTAAATCAATCAAATCAACCATGTAATCAGTTAATACTACCAAGTAGATCGGAAGCACTCCTTAAAGTAAATATTTTAAACAAAGAAATTAAAGAAGGCATCGTGCCAGATATCGAAATTATATTATATTATACCTTAGTAGGGCCATTACTAAAATTGATAGTGATTCTAAGGCATTTGTAACTATAATGAATACCCTCGAAACAAATGTTAAAATTCAATCGACAAAAGTTACTCTTGAAGAAATTCCATCCGAAATTTATTCATTCAGTTCAAAAATTGAAAATACACAAAATCGTTTTAATCAGTTAAAATCTCAAATACGTACCGATCATTTAAACAATGAAGAAAAAGAAAGTTTACTAAAAATTTTGTTCGAAATTCTCAAAGCTTTTCTATTTAGATGGATAAATTGTTTTCAGCTCAAAAAGTAAAAAATTAAATTTATCTGGACAATAATAGACCAACAGCTTCCAAAACATATCGATATCCAAAAATTCATAAAATAGAGGAAATTAATCCAATCTCTAATATGCTTGAACTAGGTATAATAAGACCATTAACCTCACCCTTTTCTGCTCACTTATGGGTAATTCCAAAAAAAACTGAAAGCTCAGAAAAAATGGCGAGGCTTTGAAGATTATCGTAATTTGAATAAAGTTACTATTAGAGACTCGTTTCCATTACCTAATATTTCTGAAATTTTAGACCAACTTGGTCATAGTTCATATTTTACAATTCTCGGTTTGGCTTTAGGGTTTCACCAAATGGAAGTTCGAGAAGAAGATCGACCTAAAACAGCATTTTCAACTCCCATTGAAAATTGTCATTGTGAATGGAATAGAATGCCATTTGGGTTAAAAAATGCGCCAGCCACGTTTCAGAGGTTAATGAGTTCAGTTTTAAGTTGCTTACTAGGTGCATATGCTTCGAATACTTAGACGATATTGTAATCTATGCTTCATCTCTCAAAGATCACGAAGAAAAATTGACAGAAATATTGAATAGACTTCAGAATAATAAATCTGAAGTAACAGCCAGATAAATGCGAATCAGAAGATGGCGTAGGGGGTGGAGCAAGGGGAGGCAATTGCCCCGTTGGCTCTGGGCAGCACCATACCACTAACATATTTTTCAAGATCCTTTCCTTGCTTTCCAGTACCTATTCGCTACGCAATCTAGCTTAGCTACCTTAACAAAAATTCAGTTATATTAAGTTGCTTTTGTTTCTCAAGGGCTTACACAAACCTAATTCAATTCAATTCTGACTCCTTACTTTCATTGCCTCAAACTTTTTCCATACAAATAATTTTATTTTTACACTTTTAATGATTTGTTTTTACTTCGGATATTATTGGCACTATGTGACAAAAAAATTTGACTTGAGATTTGATCAAACGACCGACGATACGGAAGACGTAAAAAGTGGGTTTTACAATTCTGTCTGTCTGCTTGTCTGCATGTCTACCTGTCTATTTTTCTGTCTGTTCGGCTACAGCCTTAAAGGCTGGATCCATATTCCTTAAACTTGGTACATAGCGTTTTTTGGTCATTCTTCATTACTTTTCTTTTTAATTTTCTTAAAACAAATGTAACGGTTTCTGCAATATGATGATTTTGTCACCAATTAAATACTCTCAAAAATGGCCCCACAGATTAAAAATAAAATCAATAAATTGGGTTACGTACGAATGACCGACAAAAAAAATGTCGACTGGTTAAAATGTTGACTTTTATCGACTTTTTTGTAAGTTAAAATACCGACTTTGTTTTTACCGACTTATTAAAATGTCGACAGCTTGAAATGTCGATTCTACAAAAAGTCGACTGCCCTAATAGGAGTCGAGAAAAATATCGACTTGTCGGTATTTTTCCCATACAGAAAAGTCGATATAAAACATAAATCGACATTTTAACCAGTCGACATTTTGACTTGTCGATATTTTGTCTGTCGGTCATTTGAAAGTAACCCAAGGAACAACGCTCAGCCTTAAATGTTTGCACGGAATAACTATATAAACTCAAGAATCATAAATTCTTGTCTGATTTTTTAACAGGAACAGTTTTTTGATGCTGTGGAAAATTTAAGACTATGTTTAAGACACAAGTTCTTTTTTGATTCTTATATTAATTAACTCATTTAGTTATTAATTTTATTTAACCTTTTGTTTAGCTTCAAGAAAGTTCAATAAAACGCATTTATGTTGCCTACCTACACTATACCTAATGTTTCGAACTTTAAACTGCCTCATTTTCTGGATGTATTATTATTGTATTAATATTAAAACACATTGCAGACCCTGAATAAGAGGCAATTAAGACGTCGAAATATATAGGCGACACAAATTAAATTACAAAAAATGCGATTTATTGAACTATGATAATGCGATATTAGATAATAATGATCGGATCATAGTTTAGGGAATGATGTCCTCATTTTCTGGATGTATTATTATTGTATTAATATTAAAACACATTACAGACCCTGAATAAGAGGCAATTAAGACGTCGAAATATATAGGCGACACAAATTAAATTACAAAAATGCGATTTATTGAACTATGATAATGCGATATTAGATAATAATGATCAGATCATAGTTTAGGGAATGATGTTTACCTAAACTATGATCTGATCAAAATGTCGACTATCAAAATGTCGACTTTTAAAATGTCGACTGTTGAAATCTCGATTCATAAAATCTCGATCACTGCCGACATTTTGAGAATCGACATTTTGAAAAATCGACATTTTAAAAAGTCGGTCAAATGTGTGTCTATATTTTGATCTGTCGGTCTTTTAACCAGTCGAGATTTTTTCTGTCGAGATTTTAAAAGTCGATCTTATGGAGTCGATATTTTAAAAGTCGACATATCGTACCCAATCCCAATAAATTACTATTAGTGACCACAACCTTTGAGTGATAGAACAA
The DNA here is from genome assembly GCA_963921185.1 of Dasysyrphus tricinctus. Taxonomy (NCBI): domain Eukaryota; kingdom Metazoa; phylum Arthropoda; class Insecta; order Diptera; family Syrphidae; genus Dasysyrphus; species Dasysyrphus tricinctus. Next base: position 36,962,229 of record OY992534.1, read on the forward strand.
TTTTTTGATATTTTTTCTATACAGAAGCTTACAAAAATTTTGAGTATTGTACTGGTTTTAAAGAAATATTAAAACAATTTTTTTTTGAAAAATTCAATACGTCATAATAAGGGCTAGGATGCACTTAAAAATCGAAAATATGCGCTTAAAATATATCCTTAAAAATGGAAAATATGCACTTAAAACGACCTTTTTTTCGAAAAATACAATGACAAAATTATTTTTCTTTCAGTTTTTATTAATAAAAATTAAATTTAGTCTTAAAAAACAAAATAAAGATAACATCGAAAGTTAAATAAAAAACAAACAATAAATATTTTTATTAGAAACGTTGACAATATATGTACATATACAGGGTGTCCCGCACCTGAGTGGAAGTATCTTAGGGTGTGGTTCCTGGGGTTATTCTAAGAAAAAAATTGGGGGGAAAGTTGTATCTCCCCTCCCTGAGGCAGGGGGGGGAGGGCAGTTTCTGAAAAATTGACTTAACATGCCAAAAACAAACATTAAAAATCAACGAAAACACATCTAATAATGTGCTATAGTTTTTTGAAAGTTAATACTCCATTCTTGCATTTGGTTTTTAAATCAAGTTGTTTAAGCGAATAGTTTTTCGAGAAATTAGATTTCAAAGTCAAAATTTAAAAAAAAATTGTGATTTTTTTTTTCTTAATACGATATTTTTCAAAATTTTACGTAATTAAGTGCTATTTTTGTGTTCAATATTCATTGCCCTCATTATTTTTTAGTCCAATACCGAAAACCAAATTTTAAAATCTATCTTAGTTTTTGAGAAATTAAGAAGAAACGAAAGGTACTTTTACCAAAAAAGCCCGAAATAAGGGTTAAATCATGGATATAATTCATGAATAAATTCATTTTTTCGGGCTTTTTTGGGAAAAGTACCTTATTGTTTTTCTTAATTTCTCAAAAACTAAGAAAGATTTTTACATTTAGTTTTCGGTACGGACTACAAAATAATAAGGGCAATGAATATTGAACACAAAAATAGCACTTAATTACGTAAAATTTTGAAAAATATCGACTTGAGAAAAAAAAATCACAATTTTTTAAACAAATTTGACTTTGAAATTTAATTTCTCAAAAAACGACTTGATTTAAAAACCAAATGCAATAATGGAGTATTAGCTTTCAAAAAAACTATAGTATATTATTAAATGTGTTTTCGTTGATTTTTAATGTTTTTTTTTTGGCATGTTAAGTTAATTTTTCAGAAACTGCCCCCTAGCCTCAGGGATATAAAAACAAATATTTCATTTGTATGCCAAAAATAAACGATACCTACCATACAAAAGTAAAAAAACCGTTGAGGAAAGTCTCAAAATTTCTGTCTGCTTAAATAAGTAGGTATACCGTCTACTATTAAAGATAAAATAATTCAATGTTTTACTATTATCAATTATACCCCTCATAGAAACTTATTTTGAATTTTCTCACAATTGCCTAAACGGATTTAAATGAAATTATTTATAAAAAACTTCCGAAAAGTTCAAATAATATTGCATTTCAAAAAAGTATTTTTTGAATAAAACATTTTTTTTTCTTTTTTTTGAAAATTTGATATCTCAGAGTTGTGTTGGTGTCTGAATTTGTTTTCCGCAATACAAAAATTAAAATTATTGTTCATCACGATACAATAATTAATGCCGAACGTTCAAATATTCCCATTATCCTCAAAGAAAATCACGATGTACCTCAGTCTGGTCAATCTGGTATTAGAAGAACTTATAATCGAATAAAAGAATATTGCTATTGGAAACATATGAAATCCGACATTAAAGCGTATATTATGTGAAAGTTGTCAAAAGAATAAAACTATGAGGAAGACATTTAAGCTCCAATGGAATATGACAACTACCGCGAGTCAGCCATTGTAGGACCATTACCAATTACAATAAATGAAAATCTATTTATTGTTACACTACAAGATGATTTGACTAAGTACAGTCAAGCCTTTCCTTTAAAAATCATACAGCAGAAACAGTCGCTAATACTTTTCACATTTATAAGCCAATATGGGATACCTAAATAATTTTAACAGATCAATGATCTAATTTTATGTCCTCATTACTAAAACAATTTGCAAACCTTTTTCATAAGAAGCAAATAAATACAACAGCTTATCATCCACAGAGTAATGGAGCACACTCAACGGTCGCATTCGCACGCGCTACCTGGCACGCGCTACCGTTCGTCGTTACCGCGGCGCGCTGGCCACCCCGGGCCACCAGCACTGCAGCGCGACCGGTGCGTGCCAACGAGCCCCCCCCCCCGCGCCGTTTATTATATCATACTTGTGCATTTGATTTGTAGAACACATTTAAAACAACACAGCTTCTTATTACTTTGTTTAATTCAATTTGTCAATTTATGTTAACAGAGCATACATTTTGTAATATTTAATGTAAACCTGAAGGACATCTGCCACAATTTCCCGACAACACGGACATTTATAATGCTCTTTTCCTTCAGCCACCGACTAGGCTTGTAATTTCATGTTGCTCTCAGAACATATACTTACCTTCAAATGTTTTCATGACAAGTGTCAACATATGTATCTATATTTAGTTTAGCTATGTTGTTTATTGGCAAACTACACATAGAACGACGTCTTCTGGCATTTTTTGGCTTGAGTTCCTTCTTCATCGTATTCATCCTCATCAACCATCGTCATATGTTCCAATAATTATGCTCAAGTTCCTAATGATATTATGCGATGTATAGTGACTAAGTTCCTTTCGTGATTTTATACCTTTTGGACATAATTTCCAAATACATTTCGGAAATTAGGTAAGAAAAAGCTGTTTTTCTGGTCTTATTTCCAAAATGAATTTGGAAATTAAACCAAAAAGTTGATCTTTTTTTGGTGTTATTTCCATTTAAAGTTTTCGGCTCTTTTTCCAAAAGTGCGGCGTAATTTCCGCGTTTTTTTGGCGTATTTTACTTTTTAATTTTGGACGCTTTTTCCAAAAATTGTATACCAAACAATTTTGGGCTTTTTTTCCAAAACTCATTTTGGCGAAATTTCCTATGGCGTAATTTCAGGGAGCCAAATAATTTTTATCCAAAATATCAGGCAATAGAAGATTTAGTAGAGAAGCGGAGAAATAAACGCGGACTTTATAATGGAATAGGAACAATTTTCAAAACGAATTTTTGAACTTTAGATGGTGAAGATTCAATATTCTTCGAAAATTCTATAAATGATGTAATACAAGATGAAAAAACTTTGACAGATCTAATGAAAGATCAAATCCATATAGTTCAAATGACTATATCTAATTTTAATGAAAGCATTAATAACCTTAAATTTCACGAGGAAACTTTTAATAAAATTTTTGAAAAACTTCATAACTTCTCACATACTGCTAGTACTGAAATTAATAAACTTAAACTTGCCCAACACATAATGCTTTTAACATATTTTACTACTGAAACTAACGAATACTTAGATTATATAGTAAATGCTTTATTATTCGCAAATCGAGACTGTTTACATCCGTCCGTATTATCATTGTATATAAATCTATTCATATACAATGGTATTATGCAATTAACAGCAGAACTTAATAGTAATTTACACATGCTAAAAAATGGAATCAATTTTCCTGAACCTTCTTCCAATTTTAGAAAATGCACATATTCTTATAGACAGTGACGTCTTTAGGCATGGGCCTGGTGGGCCAGGGCCCAGGGTCCGCGATTTAGGGGGCCCCCTGGACAGCCCCAGTATACCAACCGATGTTTATTTTTGAAAGTAGGTATGCGAAGTTGAGATTGGATTTATCTGGCTCTAGTAAAATAAGTAAGATAGAGCATTATTTTTTCACCCTTATCATGAAAGACCATTTAATACCCTTATTAAAACTATTTAAATTTTTTTCACAAAAAAAGAATATTTTAAGTTATTTTGGTACTTTTGGTACCAAAATGAAAAACAAGAAAAGTTCAATTTTTAAAGAAAATAAACACAATTGAATATAAACTACATCTAACGCTTTTTCAGTTTAGGAACAAACAAACAAATAAAAAAAAATTAGTTAAATTGTTAAAAACTAAGTTGATAACAGTTATATAGTTTTGTATTTTTTGTTGTCCTTAATTCTTTTTTTTTTGTTTAAATTGCAATAAAGTCTTAAGAGTATTAATTGGGCTTTCATAATAAGGAAGGAATAAGTTTGTAATAAAATAGTTTCAAAGCGAAAAGATCTCAAAAATTTAAAAAATGAGGTTTAGTAAGAAAATTCCCACATAATCGTTATCCACACAAGAACAAATTTTAGATCAGTTAAAAGTGCTCGTTTGAATAGATCTGTTGTAGTTTGGTAAAGGTAGAGCTAGTTAAGAATAAAAATATCAAAAACAGCGATAACGAGAAAATTATAATTTTTAATTTGTACACCCGGAATCAATCTTCCTTCGCCAATTTTGTTGTTAAAACGTTGTTTTGAAACATTTAAAAACATCATTGGTAATCATAGGTACTATATTATTTTTTTTACAGCACTGGCACAACTGAGAGTAGCATGTGCATGTGCATTGTGCAGTGTGAATATGTGGCCAAAAAATTAACTCTTAAATGATATTTAATTTTAGGTAGCAGCTTGCCTAATGCTGGTAGGTACATACATATATCTATCCTTTTCCATGGGACTATCCCGTTTTAAGTTTCAAAAAGTATATTCCCTGAACGTATTTTAAAAATAAATGGAAAGGAAATTTTCTTTGAACACAATATCTCTTGACAACTGTCTGCATACGTTTCTAAAGATCTAAAGAACACCAGGGTCAGAACTTAATTTTATCAATTTTATTTGGAAAAACATTAATGTAATTTTTTCATTGGTCGTTCTTCAGACATCTTTCGACAGTTGACAAACAAAAGCGTCTATGTTTGAAAGCAGCTTTAGGATGAAAAAACCATAAAACCACATTTCTATCATCCAAAAAAGAAGTATTGAGTGTCGCGTGAAAAATACAGATAACATATTCATTCAGTTGAATTCTAATTATAAAATATTAAAAATTTGCCCTAAACTAGCAAACTGTTTGTGAATAGATTTTCTAACCTTTTGGTACTCCCGAAATAGTTAACTGAAAATGATAATAGTTAATACATAGTTAAATTCAAAAAAATTGTGGTAAGACTTGTAATATGAAATAGTTTTTAATAAACAAAATTTCAAGAGGCCCCCATATCCTTAAGGGCCCAGGGCCCCCAATTGTCTAAATACGCCCCTGCTTGTAGATATAATTAAACTTCAAGTTTACTTTTTAAACGGAAAAATAATCTATGTTATAAACCTTCCGTTAACAGAACCAACGATATACTATTTATATCACATAATTCCTCTTCCAATGTAATATGCAAATGAAAGTAAAGGTTATGCATATATTCAGCCAGCATCTAAATATCTGGCAATAACAGATAACTACCAAAAGTATGTTAAAATAGATAATTTAGAACAATGGGATAAAGGAGAATGGGCATTTTTGGGCGTTAGCGGCCATTAATGAAATTAGTGTCAAATGAAAGGTATGCTACTCATGAACAACTTTCACTATGGACGTTACATTGCATTTCATTTAGAAAAGAAGATATTTCAATGTTTATATAGTGCAATTGCATTGATTAATATTGCATAGTGATTATATTTTTAGTGGGTGTAATGCTTTATTCTAACTTCATAACGTCTACTGACACTGTATTAGTGTGTTTAACGGGGTTTCAGAATATCCCAAGGACGCATTACGGGTTTAAACAGACCCAGTACCTACGTATTTCAACAACATTTTATTTTACTCAGGATTTTTTAATATTGTGAGGATTGTAATATTATAGTTTTATGGTAAATGTTCTTATTAATGATGTTATATGGCCATTTTTATATACAAAATATTCTTGAGACTGTCTAGATTTCTTGTTCCACTTTCTTTTTCTATTATTGAATTGGTCAGAAGCCAGAAACTTAGTAAAACTTTATTAAAGTCATAGAATACAAATGCATTTTTTTCGGTTTTGAAGTACACCACAATGAAAAAATTTCTGCACGGTGATTGTAGGACTAAAACACATCCAAAAATAACAAAATCATTCTTGGCCGCTCACGCCAATTTTTCATACAAATTTGTCCATTCTCCTTTATCTAATTCTGATTATATTTGCAAGGCTAATACCTTTTAGGTGCCAGTTATAGCTATCATTGAAACTCATCATTGAAAATTTTAATGATTGATTTTGAGACGTTTAGGAAGTAAAATCGTTAATTATTTTGATGAACAAATAAAGCGCAAGACTTAGTAAATATTTCCAGCCAAAAAAATAATTCAAATAGGCCCAACTTTCCACATAAAAAGACTTTTCTTATTTCAATGATTGAACTACCTTACCAATGATCATTGAAAAATTAAAAGTCTTTTTTTGTGGAAAGTTGGGGCCATTTGAAATATTTTTTTTGCTAGAAATATTAATTAAGTCTTAAGCTTTATTTGTTCATCAAAATAATTAGTGATTTTGCTTTCTAAACGTCTCAAAATCAATCATTAAAGTTTTCAATGATCAGTTTCAATGATAGCTATAACTGGTGCCTTAGGTGCCAGTTATAGCTATCATTGAAACTCATCATTGAAAATTTTAATGATTGATTTTGAGACGTTTAGGAAGTAAAATCATTTATTTTTTTGATGAAAAAATAAAACTAAAGACTTAATTAATATTTCCAGCCAAAAAAATTGTTCAAATAGGCCCAACTTTCCACATAAAAAGACTTTTCTTATTTCAATGATAAAACTACCTTACCAATGATCAATGAAAAATTAAAAGTCATTTTTTGTGGAAAGATGATCCTATTTGAAATTTTTTTTTGGATAGAAATATTAATTAAGTCTTGAGCTTTAATCGTCCATCAAAATAATAAATGATTTTACTTCCTAAACGTCTCAAAATCAATCATTAAAATTTTCAATGATGAGTTTCAATGATAGCTATAACTGGCACCTTAGTCTATTTATTAATAATAATCCTATTTGTGAAGTTCTACTTTTATCAAATACTTTGAATAAAATTCCAAAAAATTGCGATACAAGGATTTTATATGGAATTTTTGAAGTATGTATACCATAAACTAAATTCTAATATTTGGATTATAGTATTAACAAAACCTAAACAAATAACATTCCTTTGTGAAAATAACGACGGAATCAAAGACGATATTATAACAGGCACGTCCATATTAATTATTAAGAAAAATTGTGAGGCCTAATAGGATCTAACCTTTTAAGCACAAGTAACTACATATCTTTCAATTTTGAATCAAATATTCCGCTAGTAGATATAATTGAGGACGATTGTTGTTAAAATAAATTATCCAATCTATCACATGAGTATATTAAAATAACTCCGATAAAGGAGAATAGGACAAAACGGTCTCATCATGATCAAGTCCTGTAACCCCGGTTGGGGCATAGGGCGCCAACAAATCGTTTCCATCCTTCACGGTCTGCAGATAGATATTTTAACTGTGGCCACGTCTTTCTCTGGGAGTCTGCTTCTGCTAGAACTGTTGATTTCCATGTTGTTCTTGGTCTTCCAACCCGCCGTGCACCCTGAGGATTCCATTCAAATGACTGCTTTGCAATTTCATCGTTTGGTTTCCTCAGTGTGTGACCAATCCATTGCCATTTACGCTTTCTTATGTCAACGTCCAGCCGCTTGTCCTGCGCCACAATTCCTCGTTTGATATAATTTGTGGCCAGCGAATTTTTAGAATATGGCGTAGACAAAGGTTCACAAAAGCCTGCAATTTCTTTGAGATGGTAGTCGTGACTTTCCAGGTTTCGCAAGCATATAACAGCACGGATTTGACATTGGATTCGAAGAATCTCAACTTTGTGCGCAAGGAGATTTGACGTGATTTCCAAATTTGGGAGAGAGAACCGAAGGCTGCGTTAGCTTTATTTATTCTACTTTGAACGTCCAGATCAGTACCACCATTTGCTGAAACAATACTTCCAAGGTAGTTAAATTGTTCAACCTCTTCAACTGGCGTCTCCTGTATTAAAATACGGAGCGGCCTGTGAGCATTATTTTTGTCTTTTTAAGACCACTCGACTCTGCTTTTATCTTCAGAGCTTGACACATCCCGTTCAGCCCGCTGATGTTATTTGCCAAGAGACATATATCATCGGCATAGTCTAAGTGGCTAAGCCTTTCAAACGGTCTCCAGTGAATGCCCTGCCTCTCTGCTGTTCCAACGCTGGCCGTCAAAACATCGTCAATCGCCAGTATAAAGAGAATTGGCGATAGAACATCTCCCTGTCTCACAACCTGCCACACTTCGAAAGAGTCGGATAGCTGCCCATTGTGTAAATCAAAGCATCTTGCGTTGTTATATAGGACTCTCTAATAATGGCAACAATTTTTGGGGGAATTCCTCTACCAAGAAGTGATCTCCATATACATTCACGGTTGACTCGGTCAAAGGCCTTCTCAAAATCCACGAACATGAGGTAAAGCGGTGATTGAAACTCCGCAGACTGCTCAAGAACGATACGCAGAGTGTTGATATGGTCGACACAAGACCGCCCACTGCGGAAACCAGCTTGATGCCTCTTGAGTGTAGACTCGATTCTATCCTTTATCCGCTCCAGAATGATGGTTGCCATTAATTTTGGAAAAACGGACAAAACTGTAATACCTTGCCAATTGTTGCAATTCTTAAGATCACCTTTCTTTGGCAACTTAACAATTACACCATCCTTCCAGTCGCTGGGATAGATTTCGTTTTCCCACACAGCTTGTATCAACGGGTGTAGAATACTAGCCGTTCTGACAGGGTCAGCTTTCGGGAACTCTGCTGGTATACCGTCAAGTCCAGCTGCTTTATTGTTTTTGAGAAGATTTATCGAAGATTGAATTTCCAGTACTGTAGGGGGTTCGATGTCAATACCCCTATATGATCTTCGCATCTCGTTAAGCTGGGGCACTTCAGCACTCTGCTCGACAAAATCTTCATTGAGCAAGGCACAAAAGTGATCCTTCCACCTGCGCAGCTGATCCTCGATTGATACAAAAAGTGTACCATCCACATCCATTACAGGATGATTGGTGTTGCTTTTCTTCCCGACAACTTCCTTGGATATTTGGTACAATTCCCTCATATATCCTTTTCTTGCAGCGTTTTCCGCATTTTTTGCGAGACCGTCTAACCTCACCCTCTTGTCACGTCTCACACAGCGATAGACCATCTTATGTGCTAAGCGATACTCTCTTCACAATTCAGCCTTTCGTTAAGCATCCGCTTCGGCATTTATTTGCATCTTCAACGATTTGCGAAGCTCGATTTTATCCCAAGTGTCTTGGGATATCCAAGAGTCTCTAACTCCCGACTGCGGATCCAGCATCCATAAAAACACTTTTTATGTCACCCCACATCTCATCAATTGTTGAATGTTATATTCCGTTTAATGACGAAGCTCTGTCGTTAAGGTTGGTGACATAGTTACGACATATGTTGGGATCACTTAAAGCATTTGTATTGAACTTGGAATTCCTTGCTGCACCCTGTGATTGACGTTGTACAGGTGCAGTTCGTAGCTTGAGACTCATGAGAACCAAATGGTGGTCGCTTCCCATGTCGGCATTTCTAATGCTTCGAACATCGCACATTGACTTCCTCCATCGCTGCTGAATCATGTTGTGGTCAATTTGGTTTTCAGTTTGACCATCCGGATGTACCCAGGTGATTTTGTTGCAAGTCTTATGTTTAAACACAGTCCCACCCAGTACAAGACGATTAGCGTTACAAAAATCGACCAGCAAATCGCCATTTTCATTTCGTGACTCCAAGCCATTTTTCACCATGACGCGTTCCAGACCGTAGTTGTCTGATCCGACTTGGGCATTGAGATCTCCCATGACAATTATGATGTCGGCTCTTGGAACACCACTGTAAACTGAGTTAAGATGAGTGTAGAAAGCGGTTTTGTCTTCTTCGGTCGCTTCATTGGTGGGGGCGTAGCACTGAATTATTGTGACGTTGCGAATTTTTGAACGGAACCTTGCTGTCATTATTCATGTAGAAATGGGCGCCCAGGATATAAGACTCGCTTCTTCGTTCAACATAGTTCCGACACCATGCAGCCTTTGGCCACCCTCTCTTTCATCCTCCCCGGAATACAGCATTCTCGTTTGCCCAGAGTCAGCTCTGTATTCGGCTCTTCCTCTCCACCTAGTTTCGCTGCCCAGGATACTGATCTTAAGGTGAAGCATTTCACGCTCAACCTGCTCGTATCTACCTTCGCCGTACAGGGATCGAACGTTCCATGCTCCGATTTTCATACGTATGCGGTAGCCAAAAGTATCATTTGCTCTTCTTAAAAGACTTCTTCTATTTGTTAACGATTCATTTATTGTTATGGCGTCTTGATTGACGCTGGTACACGAAAGACGCCGCACCCCCAAATCTGATGTGCGGCTTACAGCAGCCGAAGCTGCAGAAGGATTCTCCATTAAATGGTTACCTCTTGGGGACTCATTTCCATTTGTTGTCATATTTCACGTATTAGCATATATCCTTCCACCATGGTGTTTTCCGAGATACGATTAATAACATACATAAGCTCAGATTTGACAGGCACACCCGCCTTTTGTGTGGTCAAACACATAACTGCTCGAGGCCGCCCACTATCGGAAAACAGACGCCTTTTGTAGCCGCCCAATATGGGTTACAGACGCTACCTGCTGCTGCCGTTGGCCTTTTAACAAAAAAACGCTCCTCCGCCACCAGACTATCATGCCGTTGACCGCCACCTGCAGTTCACCGTCTTAAGGGGGCTTTTAACCATCCCAAGGACAAGTTTGTGCCCTGACCAGCATAGCTGGGTTGTCTGCTTATCCAGGCATCCATTCGGTCCCCCTGCACGTTAGCGTTACCCGCCCTCTACCACGCGGAGGTGTGCATAGGGATTTTCCTATCATTGAGCCTAGGACCGTATGGCGTCCTAGCACTCTCAAGTAATTTTAGAGGGCAAAACGGTCTACAAGACCAATATCGACGAGCCATATGTATGTCGTTGGAAAGGTATTTTTTGTACTACAATAGTTACTATGGACGCTTACTTCAAATCGCTGTGTGAAAAAAGTTATTCGATAAATAGAATTGTGTTCTGGTGCGGTGGAGTGCCATAACCCCCTCGGCATTAACCCCCGCGAGGTTTAGTTCCCATTCAATTGGGAACTTACCCCCACGGGGGTTAATTCCTTTTTCAAATGGCATTAATCCCCGCGGGGGTTAATTTCCTTTTTATGTGGGGGTTAATGCCCAATTATAACTGGAAATAAGCCCCACGTAAATAAAAAACAATAACTATAAAGGAACAAAATTATGAATATGCAAAGTTTTTAAAAATTCTTGTGATAGTAATGATTGTTTAAGATCTCAAAATGATACAGTTACAATTATTTTTGGATATATGTATGTATAGGATAAATTCAAAGATTCTTTAAATCCAGATTCTTTAAATGCAAAAGAAACTTTGCATACACCCAACCTCGCATCCACCCGCATCACTGTTTATTCGTGAATTTTTATCTACATTTCACAAACCTAATAAATCCTATCCTTTTGCGAATAAACAGTGAGGTATGTATGGGGGGCATGCTTCCCCCCTGCAACCCCCCTGCTTGGGCTCATTATAGGATTTGGGGTGGGTGCGAGGTTGGGTGAATGCAAAGTTTCTTTTGCATTTTTAGTTAATCTGTTATATGTCATAGCTTTTTCAATTCCATTTTGAAAACTCACCATTTTTAAAAGAAAAGATACTTTATTTTTGTTTAAGTTAAAGGTTTAAGTACATTTAAAAATGCTTAAAACAACATAAGAATTATTTTCCAAAAATATTTAAATACATCATTTTAAACTTCAACTCACGGAACAAGATCGCAACTTTGTTGTGCATTTTATTCCTACCTATACAATTATTTATTTTTCCTTTATTTGTTTACTATTGTAAAGCAAAGCTAAAACAAAAAAAAGAATGGGGGTTAAAGCCATTTCTGATTGGGAACACCCCCGCGGGTGTTAATTCCCATTCAATTGGGAATTAATCCCCACAGGGGTTAATGCTGCGGGGGTTAATGCCGCGGGGGTTATGGTACTCCACCATAAAATATATTTAGTATAGGCAAAATTTATGAAAACTGATCTTACCAATAACGACAATCTTCGATAGCAGTTCAATTCAAATCAATGGGTGAAAAAAATTATTCGTAAACTAATGAAATAGGGTGGTTCATTTTAGTGTGAAAAAACTGTTATTTTCTAGTATGGGCAAAAAAGCGTGAGTGAAACTTCCACCAATAACAAGGGGACGTATGTCGTTGAAAGGTAACTTTATGTACTACAATAGTCAGTGAGGCAGCTTATTTCAAATCACTGTGTGAAAAAAGTTATTTGCTAATTAATATCCATGCTCCATTAATTTTATATGTACCAAAATTCCCTAAAACAGCGAATAACTTTTTCCACACAGTGATTTTATAAAAGTTGTTAGAGTAACTATTACTGTTCATTAAAATACCTTTTCAACGATATACATCTTATTGGTATTGGTTAGACCAGTTTGTAGATATACATTTTTTCCACACTAAAATGCACTAAAACAAAGCCTAGGCTAGCGAATAACTTTTTTCACTCAGTGATTTGAAATGCGCTGCCATAGTTACTATTGTAGGGAATGAAAATACCAACGACATACGTCTCGTTGTTATTGGTTCCTAGACCACCTACCATTAATTTTTGCCGATTTTCCTTTATCAAATATAAATTTAGACCATTTGAAATTAGTTAAACATTCTCTTGACCGAATAAGACATACAATAGATGAGGCACAAATTCATCCACCTCTTATAGAACATCCTTCCTTTTTCCAACATACTATTACTGTAATTGTAATAATAATACTTATATATATATTTCTGAAATATTTTAAATTTTGTAAGAAAATTAGGAAACCAACAAATTATAATAACGAATCAAATGAGTCAAGAAATTGTCTTATACGTATCATAAATAATTGCTATTCCAATACCGAACGACAGTCAAGCGAAATAATTGAGATAACTGAAGAAAGTCCTTCAGTAATATCTGTTCATGGTACAGAACGAAATGCATAAACTATTAAATCTAGGAAATCAACTCAAGACTCTGGAAATAACGTTGGTTCAAGTTATAATCTTACAAATTAAAATTAATTTTATCTTAAAAATATAAATTAATTTTCTTTAAGGGGGGACATGTTATGAACCTCTTATAGAATCATAACCTAAGCAAGCGCAATCTAATAATACCTAATGGTATTTTTTTTAAGAACCTATAATATAACTTAAGACAAAACAATAATCAAATTGCATTTCTTATGGAACTATTAAAGCAAAACTCTAAACTCATATTTCTATTCAATTTTTATGACTTCCCACATTTATGTAATTCATTATCCGTCATCAATCTCATCGACCCACTCATATTATAATAATGTACCTCAATTTGCCTTTGTTAGATAGAAATGTTTTATTGTTCAGTCAGTCATAATTTTGAATTTAAAGAAGTCACAACTTAGAAAACAAAATTCACAATTTAAAGAAAAAACGTAAGTATAAAATATAAGTTTCAAAGTGAAATAAAGATTAAAGTGTTAAGAAAAAAAAACTAAATGTTTTTTTTTATTTATTATTACGGAGAACTTAATAGCTATTTTGAATCAATAATTCAACAAGTCCAATCCTTAATGCTAAGTCTTCTACTTGGCTGATTTATTTCAGTAGTATATAGAATTTGTATTATAAGAAACTTGTATTATATAGAAACTATGCCTGGCTCCGGGCAAAAAAATTTCCTGCTTAATGATAAGGAATTCTAATCTTTTTGGATATAGTTTACAGTGTTTTTTTGCTAAACAATCTATGTAAGTTGAACTGAACTAAATACAAATCGTCACTTGAATTCGTATTTGTCCTACAGACCCAGCTCCTAACTTTTCAGGAGAGCGTTTTTTAACTTCAAAGTAGTACTTTGCTTGTTTTTTTTGCATGCAATCACATTTTTTTGAAAGTTTGGATATTTGTCCATCCACTCGAATCACAGTTTTTTGGTTTTAAGTTGTTTGAACATTGATTAAATAGAGTTTGAAAAAAAAGTAGCAAAACGGATATAGGACACCTGTCTATACGTTTGCAAAACTTGAAAAAGTGAATTTAAGATTCTTGTCCTATCACCCAATTGTATTAGAATTCGTATTGGATATAGGACACAACAAAACACAAAAATTCGAAAAAAAATAATACAAGGGAGTGAAAAGCACTATTAGCATTGTATATCCAATCTATAGTATTCTCATGAAACACGATTTTGTAGGTAGACATTTGGTCGATAGGTTCGCTGTGATCGCCTTACCGAGATCCCTTAACAAAAATTAGTATTACATTTGGACGCATAGATGGCCACGAGCTTTTTTTCTTCATGAGAATACTATAGAATTTATATACAATGCTATTAGTTCACCTTTCAAGTACAGCATGTAAATACGGTGGTGGAGAGGAAGACATAATTTTATTGTGAAAATTTGTTCGCTGCTATTTAAAACTAAAAACTTATATACCATTAAATTTTAAACCAAAATATTTGTATTATGAAGCTTAGTTAGGTAGAAATGGCGCGGCGGAAAAATGTCAAAAAAATCACTTTCTCCACTGGCGATTGCTTACTTAACGAAGAAGTTTTTATGTACTTGACTTTAGGCTTCACCGCAAAAATAATTGACACAAAATAATACTCATGTACGTACGTATGTAGGTAAAGAATCCAGCTTTACATGCAAAGAAAATCCCCTATTTCACGATGATTCCTTGCATCTGAATCTTTTCAAAATTCAATAAGTGCGAATGTAAAATCAGAGGTTCTGAACCATTCACACATCATATATGGGAAATTTGAAAAAAGAAAATGCCATCTAATTGGTCGTAATTGGGAGAAAAGGTCAACTAGTCCTTGAAATTGGTCAGCCCTAGATAACCTGTAATCAAGGCTTAAAGTTTCCAGGGGTCGCGCAAGGTCACGTTCGATTTTTGGCACTTCATTTATGGGAAATTTGCAAAAACTGTACACCATCCAAAAGATCTCTACATCGTGGTAAGAGGTCAACTATTTTCAGTACTTGGTCAGCCATAGATTTTTTTCTATGAATTTTTTAAGTTCGTTTCGTGCGATCTATTACCAAAAAATATAAAAATGTACACTTAGCAACTAGTACAAGAATCTCTCATAGAACGTTTTTTTATTTTGATTTTCTCATTATCGGCTGAAGAGATTTAGATAATTGATTGGGCAGATTGGCAGTAGACAAGAACAAATCCTATGGGAGGGGGATAATATTTCCCCCTGTTTGGACAGGAGGGGCAATTTGATAAGAAAATTACATTAAATAGAAAAAATTTAATAAAAACCAATGAAAACACTTAACTGCCTGAACAGAATGCAAGACGCAGCTGGAATAGATGCCAAAAATGCTACAGCCGGAGGTGAAAGAGTTGAACAAATTTTGGACATTGCTCATAACTTCTAAATAAAAAGTCGAAATCACCTGAAAATTTGCATCGCATTAAAAATCTTCATATCACTTGTGTAAGCTATAGTGTGGCGCTTATGCGATGCTACAAATCGCCTGTTGCGACGGTCACAGTGGTTGCCTTGCGACCACATCGCATACTTACCCAAAATCCATGTTTGGTATCATTTGTGATGATTTTAGGTATGCTTAATCGAATACAACTAATATCAGTGTCATCATCATCGTGTCCTGTAACCCCGGCTGGGGCATAGGGCGTCAACAAAACGTCTCTATCCTTCACGGTCTGCTGCAAGGTACTTTAGCTGTGGCCACGTCTTTCTCTGGGATTCTGCTTCCGCTAAGACAGTTGATTTCCATGTTGTTCTTGGTCTTCCAACCCGCCGTGCACCCTGAGGATTCCATTCAAAGGACTGCTTTGCAATTTCATCGTTTGGTTTCCTCAGTGTGTGACCAATCCAACGCCATTTACGCTTTCTTATGTCGACGTCCAGCCGCTCTTGACTTGTCCTGCGCCACAATTCCTCATTTGATATTATTTGTGGCCAGCGAATCTTTAGGATGTGGCGAAGACAGCGATTCACAAAAGCCTGCAATTTCTTCGAAATGATAGACGTGACTTTCCAGGTTTCACAAGCATATAACAGCACGGATTTCACATTGGATTCGAAGAATCTCAACTTAGTGCGTAAGGAGATTTGACTTGATTTCCAGATTGGGGACTGAGTACCCAAGGCAGCACGAGCTTTATTTATTCTACTTTTAACGTCCAGATCCGCACCACCGCTTGCAGAGACAATACTGCCAAGGTAGTTGAACTGTTCCACTACTTCAACTGGCGTCTCCTGTAGAATAATAGGCTGCTGTGTGGAGCGGCCTGTGAGCATTATTTTTGTCTTTTTGCTGTTTATTCTTAGACCACTCGACTCTCCCTTCACTTGCAGTGTTTGGCACATCCCGTTCAGCCCACTGATGTTATTTGCCAGTAGACATATGTCATCTGCATAGTCTAAATGACTGAGCCTTTCGAACGGTCTCCATTGAATGCCCTGTCGCTCAGCTGTACCAACACTGGCCGTCAATACGTCGTCCATCGCCAGCAGGAAGAGAATTGGCGATAGAACATCCCCTTGTCTCACACCCTGTTGCACTACGAAGGAGTCGGATAGCTGCCCATTGTGCAAAACAAAACACCTTGCGTTGTTGTAGGACTCTTTAATAATGGCAACAATTTTTGGTGGAATTCCTCTACCAAGCAACGATCTCCATATACATTCTCGGTTAACTCGATCAAAGGCTTTCTCAAAATCCACGAACATTAGGTAAAGCGGTGATTGAAATTCCATCGACTGCTCGAGGACGATACGCAGGGTGTTGATATGGTCGACACACGATCGACCACTGCGGAAGCCAGCTTGATGCCTCTTGAGCGTAGACTCGATTCTATCCTTTATTCGCTCGAGAATGATGGTTGCCATTAGTTTTGGGATAACGGACAAAACGGTGATACCACGCCAATTGTTGCAATTCCTTTAGTCACCTTTCTTTGGCAACTTAACAATCACACCATCCTTCCAATCCCTGGGATAGATTTCGTTTTCCCAAATGCTTTGTATCAACGGATGTAAAATACTAGCCGCTGTTACGGGATCGGCCTTCAGGAATTCAGCTGGTATTCTGTCCAGTCCCAGCTGCCTTGTTGTTTTTGAGGAGATTAATTGTTGTAAGGATTTCCGATTCTGACGGGGGTTCGATGTCAATACCCCTATAGGACCTGCGCATCTCGTTTAGTTGGGGCACTTCAGCACTCTGCTCAACTGAATCCTCATTTAGCAGGGCACAAAAATGGTCCTTCCATCTACGAAGCTGATCCTCAATTGATACCAAAAGTGTGCCATCCACATCCATTACAGGATGATTCGTGTTGCTTTTTTTCTCGATCACGTCTTTGGCTATTTGGTACAATTCCCGGATATCTCCTCTTCTGGCAGCGATTTCCGCATTATCTGCGAGCCCATCTAACCTCACCCTCTTGTCACGTCTCACACAACGATAGACCATCTTATGTGCAATGCGGTACTCTCTTCGCAAGTCAGCCTTTCGTTGAATATCTGCTTCGGCATTTATTTGAATTTTCAACGATTTGCGAAGTTCGATCTTATCCCAGGTGTCTTGGGATATCCAAGAGTCTCTACGTCTCGTTCGCTTGGGTACAGTTTCGGATCCAGCCTCCATAAAAACACTTTTAATTTCACCCCACATCTCATCAATTGTTGAATGCTGGATTCCGTTTAATGACGAGGCTCTGTCGTTAAGGGTGGTGACATAGTTTCGACATATGTTGGGGTCATTTAAGGCATTAGTAATGAATTTTCAGCTCCTTGCTGCATCCTGCGCTGGTTTTTGTACGGCAGCGGTTCGTAGTTTGAGACTCATCAGAACCAAATGGTGGTCGGTAATTTTGTTGCACGTCTTATGCTTAAATACAGTCCCACCTATAACAAGACGATTCGCGTTACAAAAGTCGACAAGCAAGTCACCATTTTCATTCCGTGATACCAAAATTAATCCTTATGTATATGAATGTATATGTATATGTACATTTTGTGGGAACGGTTCAACGACAAAAATCGAATAAAAACGAATATTTTCTTAATTTTAAAATTGATTTTTTTTTTTTTTTTTTGTTTTAGTTTTGTTTTAATTTTTAATTTTTTTTTATTTTTTCTAAATAAGCATTGCTTTCATTTTTATATTGTTTATACACATTATATATGTACCTTTCAATTAAAAGAGGCAGGAAACAAATTTAGGTACAAATTCATGTTTCTACTCTTCCATTTCTATAGAAAGTCCAATAGGACTTCAGAAAAGATACTAGTTCCTCTCAGATTCAGCTAAAAAATTTCGTAAAAACATACGATTATTTTTATCTTTAACTTTTTATTTTCAATTTTATCATAAAAGTATATCGACATCAGTTGCAGAAAATTTTAGTTTTTATAGTAAACGTTTAATTTTTCTTGTGTAAAACTAACGGTTTTCAAGATATCGTGAAAATTCTTTTATACCCCTTTTTTCAAGATGATGGGCGAATGGTGGAGCTTTCAACCCCGAAAATCCGGTTTAATACACATATCTACTAAGCTCCCCTACACATCAAAAGAAAAAAACTTTGTCCAACCCGAAATAAAAGGTCAAAATACCATTTCAATGGACTAAAACATCACTTTTGAACGGGTACATTTTCCTGAACAAAATTAGATGTCTAAGCCGTATGGGTCTGTATGGGTTTTTGCTTTAAGTATTTTGAAGATGCTCTTCTTTCAGGCCATGCCTTCCGGAAGGCGGAGATACATTTCAAAAACTAAGTTGAATAAAAATTAAAGCGCTACTTCTCGTTAGTCTGTACCAGATAATTTAATACCTTTCCGAATCAGGGAACGGCTAAATATGTTCAACTTACCACTAATACGAATACCCAGAAGTCAAAAATTGAATACCTTACTTTTGAAAACTAGCAGAACAATATTTAACATGGTCTAAATTTAGTACAGAACTGCGAACCACCTGATGTATTACAAAGAGTGACATATTTGAACACGTGCATGTGCATCACATCAAACGGAATTCTCAATGCAGTTTCTGTCTAGTCAACCATTTCTGGTTATAATATAAAGTCCATTCGCCGATCAGTTGACTTGAATTTTTGTCCTAATGTCCAGCTAGTTTGGCCATTTTTACCACTGTGCGCCGTGAGTCCATTTGTCGTATTGTTTTGTAGCTTTTTGTAAAGCCAGAAGTCCATTCTTATGGTTTATTTGCAAATTATTATTTTATCATTAACAATTTTGGCAAACCAAACTTAACATTAAATTTTTTTTTCAAAATGTTAAGTTTGAAAACAATTTTTTGTGAAACTGTTAACTTATAAAGTAAACCATAAGAATGGACTTCTGGCTCTCCAGAAAGCTACAAAATCTAAGTGTTGCCATTGTTTTTTAACTTACTTGTTTCTATATTTTTTTTATAAAATTGCCCCCCCTGTCCAAGCGGGGGGAAATATTAAGCTCCTCTTATAGGATTTTTTTCCTACCTACTTTCAACCTATATGCCCTGAATTTTTTGGTAGAATTTACGCGAATCACCTGGTATGCAAAAAAATACAGGCAAATATACCCTTACAACGACTATGGGAGATGAAAATAAAAATCTGCAAAAATTAGGGGGAATTCTGTTTTCTTGATTTAGAGCTGATTTAGGCCCATCCAAATATAACAACTCGCCATCTTGTTTTTAACAATATCCAGATCTGGTAACTAAAGCTAGAACTACAATGCTCGGAGGGGCACTTAAGTGGTCGAAAGAAAACAAGCGAATACACAGAAAGCATTATGACGTGGCTATAATTGCGGAGTGGAAGGTTTCGTCAAGTTTCGTTCAACTTTGGTTACGGAAGTGAGGTGCACTCCCGAGCGCACCTCACTTAAGTAAAACTGACATTTGGTGAAGTAGGAATGCCAAAAAGAGATAGATGATAATTACATTATGGGTGTGTTCCCCTTCTGACGGTACGGAAAGCTACTTTTCGTTGGTTATTGACATTAGCTTCAGTGCCCTTCCGACTATTATAGTTCCACCTTAATTTAATTGTTTACAAAATATGTTCAAAGGGGGAAGATTTTTTATATAAACTTTCATCTTTATCGTCTTCGTTTTATTCGATTAAAATTAATCCCGCACTGCAGCGTGCGAACAGTTAATCGTATCAGAAATAAAACCGTTGTTGTAAAAAGTATTGATAAATTGAAAAATCTACAACTTTTATTTCGGCATTTTTATTAGGAGCAGTTGTGCAAAATTTCGACTCGTGTTATAAACTCTTGAATTCCGAAGTCAAACTTCACCCCGGATTTTTTCCCAGAGCACCATATATGGAAAATGGAAATCTAAATGCCCTGTACTAGCACCCTAATCTACATGTACCTACCTACATAATGAAATATCATAGGAAAATATTGGTTTGCAGTGAGACTGCGGATGTATCGCGGATAAGAAAATTGGTAATCGTGAATTCGTCTGGTTTTGTTTGCAGTTTCTCCAAGGGGATGGTGCACCCTCGAGTGGGATTTTTTTTGTTCTTGCTGTATGCACCCTATCTTTCTTACTTCTGTATATATTTCTTAAGTTCTTCTAGACTTGTATGCGTGCGCATCGAGCTGTGGCACACACATTAATATACTAACCATATATATTTTTGTATTCAACATACATAAATATGTATGTACATGGTTTATTTAGAAAACTTAGTTGCTGCTCAGGCTGATATTGCAGTAGACAAGGCGGGGTTGTTTTTTGTATTTCGCTTTTAAGCTCCCGTACTGCTATGCGTCTGGAAGTTTTCAGTCTAAAAAGGTTATTAGCCTCCCTGTTTTTCCGGTTAAAGTTTCTGTTGTTTGATTACGATTTGATACATTGGCAACGGGGAAGCGTCGACCAAAAATATGTAAATAAAAATACAAATCAATGTATGGAAACTAGCTTACTGACACAACCTTTCAGAATTATTTGGAATACCTACGTATATTTGCTCTCGGTTTTTATTATCACTGCCATATTGATGGTACTAATATAGCTACCTACTTCGTCTTTCATAATTAGGTACTTTACTTACTATCAACCCTTTTTTTTATTCCTTCTGTCCTTAGGTTAGGTACCTACCTAAACAAGATTTGTTTACTATGTATATTGATTTAGCTATAGTCTGTCCAGCAAAAATTGTCAGTACAGGGCTTATGGGCGAGCTTTTTTCAAATAAGGCCGATCGACCTTATTTCCAAATTGTATAGGAAATAATGTCGAAAAGCATGCTTTTTTTTGGTCGATTTTATTTCCATTACAGAAGAGTAACTACATCGAATAGAATAGTAATAACATCAAAAATTGAAATGGAAATAAAGCAGAAAAAGAAAAGATTTTTTGTCTTTTTAATATACGACATAAATTGGCAATAACGCAGAAATGGAAATAAATACGAAAGTTTTGGTAATAAGTAGAAACTATTGTGGATATAAAGCCGGTCCTTGCCGCGCCGCTGTCGGTCGCGCCAGGCCTTGCCGCGCCGCCGCCGCTGCGCCGCGCCGATGTCGGTCGCGCCGCACCGGACCCCTTCCCTTACGTTTTACTCAATTAATAGATATTTCACTACATAAATTATTAAATTTAATAAACGTCTTTATCCAAAAACAGGAAGGAGCTGAGAAAATGTCCTGTTATAAGACACTAAACGGGACAACGAGTTCCTTAGAAGGATTTAACAGCATTTTATCAAACAAGTTAGCTAAACGAGGCAATTTTTTCAAATTCCTGGATGTATTATTAGATCAAGACTTCAGGAAAACCAGTGATTTCCTGAAATCTTTGGATGGGTGCGTTCAAATGTATGAAAAAAAAAAAAAAAAATATGTGATCGTCATTTTGTTATAAAAAAGACACTCCAGAATTTGGATGAACGAAGAATTTCGCTTGTTGACTTTTCTAACCAGTTGACATTGAAAGAAACTTATTGTGATGAACAGGTGCATACAAAATGTCATCTGCAGTACATTTAATTTATACGTACGTATGTTTATTCTTTATTTATTTCTTGTTATGGTCTTCTATATAATATGAAATGTACATAGTTATGTTTATAATGTATGTACATAATGTAGGTTTATGTTAAATATTAATTTTGTTTTTGGAAATTAGATCTAGGGTGGCTTAAACATCGATAGTCGGCTGTTTCGATAGTATCGATAGTTTCCAAAAAATATCGATAATATCGATAGTATCGATAGTTTTTTCAATATAAACCTGTGCCTACGTTCTGTAACTTAGGCGAGAACTTCTCGCATCGAGAAAACATGGAACACAAAATCCCAACGTTTCTCGACTAGGAAAAATAAACTGTGTCTGTATCTCAATGTGAGAAACATCTCTTTTGATTTGTCTTTCCATTGGAATATCTACCGGAAACTATGTTATTGACAGTTAAAATTCAAATATTTAAAAATATTTGTACTTTTATCAAATGTCTTATGTAGGTCTGCCGCCTTAATGCAATATGTAAATACGCATTTATATAAGCTAGTATCGCCAAGTAGTCGAAATTCGACCTGACTCTATTAATGTCTTAACGGCAACATATAAATATAAAAACTAGATTCTGCCCGAGCGATTGGCTATACCTTTCAAATAAAAAAATATGAAAATAAACTGCCATTAAGTCAGTTTAAAAGGGAGATATAGATAGAAAAGTGTTTACGTAATGATATATAAATTGTTTTTTTTTTTTTTTGAGGGTTATTAATGCATTTATTGAAAAAATATCAATATATATATATCTATGCATGTATTTGTATATATAACCATACAATTATGCAAATATAATCTATATAATGACGTTCCCATAATTTTGATTCGATACTTTTGGTCTAGTTTCAAATTTTTAAGCTTTCAAAAGCATACCTCACTTAAATGAAACTGAAGAATCTGAAGTATACCACACTTAATTGAAACTGAAGACACTGAGCACAAAAAAGAAAGATTATTAATTTCACTTAAGTGAATCTGCCCATAATAACGGTTTGTTACTTTTAGTCTAGTTGAATTTACTCTTGATTCAGAAGTTATGAGGGCTGTCGAGTGCACCTCACTTAAGTGAACTTAAGTAAAAATGAAAAATCTTAGGTAAACCTCACTTAAGTGAAACTGACAATACTGAAGCACAAAATGGACAAATTTACTAATTTCACTTAAGTGAATTATATGTATGATCGCCCCTATTTAGGGTCTGTTACCGTATCTACTTTCATTCAATTTTGCTTCTGAAGTGAGGAGAGTTCTCAAGCGCACCTCACTTAAGTTGAACTAAAGAAGAAAATGATTGATAAGTAGGTAGGTATTTCTATATTTGTTTTTAACGCTTACATTTACATTTCCAAACTACTCTCTTTGCTAAATCCAAAGGGAGAGTGTTCTTTTGTTTTTGTTTTGAAATAATACAAATTACAAATACAAAATATTTACCATTTCTCTACTTTTAATCGCTTTACTTTTCTTCTCACATGCGTTTTACTTGTCGATTAATTTTAGTATAGGTAAATCGAGAAATTATCTCGACTTTTTTCTTACAGAAACAGTTTAACTCACATTTTTCCAGGCTCTCACAGATTTACTCATATTTTTCCAGGCTCTCACAGAAATTTTATTCCGAAAAGTTTCAAGTCGAGAAAATCTAGTTACAGAACCAGGCGAATGTGAGAAAACAATTTTTATGCCAATTCACGTCATATTTGTTTTGATTCACGTGTTCCATGCGAGAAATTTCTTGATGTGAGAGTTACAGAACGTAGGCACTGGCCTCGTCAGAACCACAAAAATCATAATCATAATTATATATCTCCAAATACATTGGCGAAAGTTCCTACAAAGCTTATCTTGATTATCAAAATGAGTGCCAAGATGCATTTAATCAGTCTAGTAAAATAACTAAAAAACAATCCACGTCATTTTCGATTGGACGTTCGGAGTAATCCTTTTCCACTCCATTTTAAGTCCTGCTACTCCAAAAGCCTTCGATGGGCTGTTCCGAGTAATGTTTTTGGAGTCTTTTTCTTTTGAATAATTTTTTGCTTAATGTTAATTCCCAAACTTGTTCACATCACAGAGCGACAAGCTTTTAATTATTTACTTTTGTGAAAACACTAAAATTCGATATGATATATATTAATTAAAAGAAAATCTAAGATTTTACTTCACTCATACCTAAAACAAAAAAAAAAGGAGTTGCAAAATTATGCACCAAGCGCTTAGTTCTTTTTAAATTGCCTACACCATTTCTTACGTCTGACGGCAATTATGTGTGCGTCATATGAACTTCTTATTTTCGCTCGGTTTCGTACAACCACTTAAGCTTCTGACTATTCTAGTTCTACCTTAAGTTTGCGGATCCAAAACGGACTCGTTTGCTTGAATGGAAAGATTCTATGGACGTTACACCAACCATCAACAAAATCAAACCAAAGACACAACATAATTTGACTTTAGATCAGACATCAGAGAGATTGAGATTTACGACAACGAGATAATCCGCAAAGAATCTATGGCCGCACTGGTCGCACAACAATAATACACGCCACGCATACTAGTGCATTTTGATGAATTTCTGGTAGTGAGCTTCATAAAAATAGGAGAATGTGAATGACATTTATAACTAATAAACTTGTGAAATGAAAAACTATCGATAGTTTTTTAAAACTATCGATGTAGGCGATAGTTTTTTTATTATCGATACTATCGATAGACTATCGATGTTTAAGCAACCCTAATTAGATCTGTGCCTACGTTCTGTAACTTAGGCGAGAACTTCTCGCATCGAGAACACATGGAACACAAAATCCCAACGTTTCTCGACTTGGAAAAATAAACTGTGTCTGTATCTCAATGTGAGAAACATCTCTATTGATTTGTCTTTCCATTGGAATATCTACCGGAAACTATGTTATTGGCAGTTAAAATTCAAATATTTTTAAAAATATTTGTATTTTTATCAAATGTCTTGTGTAGGTAGGTCTGCCCCCTTAATGCAATAAGTAAATACGCGTTTATATAAGCACGTATCGCCAAGTAGTCGAAATTCGACCTGACTCTATTAATGTCTTAACGGCAACATATAAATATAAAAACTAGATTCTGCCCGAGCGATTGGCTATACCTTTCAAATAAAAAAATATGAAAATAAATTGCAATTAAGTCAGTTTAAAAGGGAGATATAGAAAAGTGTTTACGTATTAATATATATATATTTTTTTTTTTTTTTTGAGGGTTATTAATGCATTTATTGAAAAAAATATCAATCTAAACACATTGATAATATAGGTATATGGATATACATATCTATGCATGTATGTATATATATCTAACCATACAATTATGCAGATCTCTACATAAATGACGTTCCCATGATTTTGATTCGATACTTTTGGTCTAGCTTCAATTTTTTAAGCTTTCAAAAGCATACCTCACTTAAATGAAACTGAAGAATCTGAATTATACCACACTTAATTGAAACTGAAGACACTGAGCACAAAATAAGAAAGATTATTAATTTCATTTAAGTGAAGAGTGTGATCTTGTTTATATTGGAACAACAAAACGCACACTGGCTACGAGAATAGCAGAACACCAAGCTGACGTTAGAAAAAATAGAGCATCGACTGGACTCTCACAACATATGACGGAAAAGGGACACACCGCTGACTTTGATGACGTAAGAATTCTTGACAGGGAAAAAAACATGAATAAGAGATTCACACTGGAGAGCTTAAGAATACAACAAAATATCAAAAGAGCAATGAATTTTCAAGAAGACAAAGACAATTTAAGTGCAAGCTACAGTGCAGTCATAAAGTAAAGAATTCTGTGATATTAGGTGATAGTTTAATTTATTTTTTTGTTTTGTCTTGGTTTTTAATTTATTTATTTATTTAGTTTTCCGTCCATCATAAACTAAAAGTGCAATATAAATGTTTAAAGTAAATTAAATTCAAACATTTTCAAGAATAAAATAAAATAAAATGTAACTGACAATAGTAAGTGGAACTAGATTTTTACAAACAATAATTAAACAAAATTCAAAAATTGTATTATGTTATAGGTCCAATAAAAATAACCCTTGATAAAGTTGGAAAACACCCAACGAAACGTCGGGAATAATTTAAAAAATGGATTAAAGTTGTTTTAATTGCATACAAAACATGGATCAGTAAGCCCAATTAGCGTACATATTTTATTATTAAAACATATCTGATCAAATAAACACAATTATTCATTTAAGTGAATTTGCCAATAATAACGGTTTGTTACTTTTAGTCTAGTTGAATTTACTCTTGCCTCAGATGTTATGAGTGCTCCCGAGTGCACCTCACTTAAGTGAACTTAAATGAAAATGAAAAATCTTAGGTAAACCTCAATTAAGTGAAACTGAAAATACTGAAGCACAAAATGGCAAAATTACTAATTTCACTTGAGTGAATTATAGGTATGATCGCCCCTATTTAGGGTCCGTTACGTATCTACTTTCATTCAATTTTGCTTCTGAAGTGAGGAGAGTTCTCAAGCGCACCTCACTTAAGTTGAACTAAAAAAGAAAATGATTGATAAGTAGGTATTTCTATATTTGTTTTTAACGCTTACATTTACATTTCCAAACTACCCTCTTTGCTAAATCAAAAGGGAGACTTTTTTCTTACAGAAACAGTTTAACTCACATTTTTCCAGGCTCTCACAGTTTTACTCATATTTTTCCAGGCTCTCACAGAAATTTAATTCCGAAAAGTTTCAAGTCGAGAAAATCTAGTTACAGAACCAGGCGAATGTGAGAAAACAATTTTAATGCCAATTCACGTCATATTTGTTTTGATTCACGTGTTCCATGCGAGAAATTTCTCGATGCGAGAGTTACAGAACGTAGGCACTGTTCTTAAGTTTGTACATAAAAGTTTTGTTTTTGGTAATAAAATCGAATATAAATGGCAATAACATCGAAAATTATTTTTCACTTGGTAATAAAGACGACAACCACTTTAGATCGATCGACATTATTTCTCTTTTATTATTCCATAATTGGAAATAAAGTAGAACACACAAAGCCTTGAAAATCGACTTTATTTCCTATATCAGTGCCTACGTTCTGTAACTCTCGCATCGAAAAAACTGGTCGAGAAACGATGAAAACTGAAACAAAATGCATGAGTTTTGTTCCATTTTTCAACGTTTCTCGACTGATTTTATCGATGCGAGAGTTACAGAACGTAGGTACAGATGGATGGATAGATGGTCGATTCGACCTTATTTCCATCTACTTTATTTCACGGCACCTACTCGCTTTCGTTTCTACCTTCGCTGTGTGAAATAAAACAAAAAATGCACATACCAACAGAGTTGTCTTTGCCAAGTCGCAACAATACAACAGAGCTTTTTCGGTGGTTTTTATGAAAGAACTTTCGGTTTTTGTGGCAATTTATAATTCAAAGAATGGAAACCCTGGGAGAGCTTTAACTTGAGACAGATGTATGCAAGCCAATGGAACTATCTGACAATTTTTGTCTTTTTTACACTCTCTTTTTCTTCAAGGATCTTTTTTTGTTCTCTTTTTTTTATGAACTTCAGTTTCATTTGATCTCTATAATCTTCAACTAAATTTTTTTCATATAAATACCAAAAAGATTGCTTTAAATAATATCAAAAGCTGTTGAGTATCTTGAACTATCGACGAGCTTGGCTTGAAGAGATATCGTCACCATTGTATCATTGTATATAAATTCTATAGTATTCTCATGAAGAAAAAAAGCTCGTGGCCATCTATGCGTCCAAATGTAATACTAATTTTTGTTAAGTGATCTCGGTAAGGCGATCACAGCGAACCTATCGACCAAATGTCTACTTACAAAATCGTGTTTCATGAGAATACTATAGATTGGATATACAATGATTGTATATAAATTCTATAGGCGTTTTCCTTTGGAGGTGGCGAAGTACTTGCAAGTACTTTGCCAGCTTTTTTCAATGGAACACATCAAACTGCTTTCACATGTAAAATGTATCTACTCGCGCATGAGAGCATGTGCAGTTGGTAGTACTAGATTAGGGTTTTCATCTACTCGTAAGTACTTCGCCACCTCCAAAGGAAAACGGCTTATAGTAGCATTGAGTTTATATACATAGAGGTACCACTTCGATTAAATGAAAATACTACGTTAAAGCAACTTCAGATGTCACCTTGTGCATCCAAAGACTACAACCATTTTACTCATAAAAGAAAACTAATCTGTTGATTATGTTGCTAGACGTCACCTTATTTGTCCTTATACTTGAACCCTTTCATCATAAAAACAAAAACAAAAAATTGTGGATCTCATGAAATGTGGGAAGCAAACACCTACCTACACCAACACAACATGAAGAATGAATAGAGCAGTGAGCATGAGCAGGTTGCAGGTAGAAATTCAATTTTCTTTACTTTTGTGCAATGGGGATGGGGAATGGGAATGTGTACTTTTTGTTGTTTTTCTTTGTTGTAACCATCAATGTATCTACCTATACGCATAAAGGACTAGCTTTGGTATTTGGTGGACATGGCAAGGTTCAAACCTCAACAGCAAAATTTCGGAGCAGATTTGTTGAAAATGCGGAGTAGGTAGTAGTAGATAGTAGTAGTTTATAAGTAAATGAAGAAAAACGCAAATAATAGAAAATTATTTTTGTTTATAGAAAATTTATAGAAAATTTTGAAAACGAAGGACAAACTCAAGTTCCCAAAACTATATTTTCAAAAAAAATAAATAGGTATTTTTAACAACAAAAAATATCATAAATCACGATATGATCGAGAAACAACGAATAAGATAAGAAACAAAAATGATTCCGTTTAAAATTATACTTTCAGATGTAAACATTCAGATTTCAGAGTCGGAGACGGTTGGAAAATCGAATAAAACGGATTTGTGATTTAATTTCATGTTGTTTGACAAAAGAATTTTTTAGTGTGGAAAAAGGAAGTAGATTTCAAATTCCTCAAAATTGGAGTAAGGTCCGAACGCTGGACACGAGCCATGCATGAGCATTTAACAGGCAGACAATTATTTTTTTTTTTGACTCAAAATAGCTTTTTATGGCCTTTAGTCCTACAAATTGGCGTTTCGTTCGGCTTACTCACTTGAACTCATCAGTGACATAGTGAGGGCTTTGTCATACGCAATTTGTGTTAAGTTCAGTTCAACTTACATGAATTTTTCAACGAAAATCCACTGTAAACTATATCCAACAAGATTAGAATACCTAATCATTAAGCTGGAAGTTTTTTTGCCCGGGGCCAGGCATAGTTTCTATATAAGAAGGTTTTATAATACAAATTCTATATACTACTGAAATAAATCAGCCAAGTAGAAGACTTAGCATTAAGGATTGGACTTGTTAATAATTTTTTTTTGTTTTTGGATAAGAGAAAATAAAATGTACCTTTTTTTGTTGTTTTTTTCTTTTCGGTTAATGAAAAAGCCGTTTGTTTGGCTCTCAAAATATAATAATTTTACATAGAAAATTATAAATGTATTTGTGCTGTGTTTGGATTTTCAACTACTTTTTGATTGCTTTTTTTAATTGAAAAATAGAAACCTGGTAATAAGGTAATCCATATTATATTGCCAATTTTTGTTAGTGGGTATGTAATGTACCTGACCTAATTAACTTATCTTAGAATAAATAAAATGCCACAGGGTGTTTCAAAAAATGTTAGCATTTTGCAACTTCGTTGTTCCTTGAGCGATTTCAGTGAAATTGAAGCAGGTGATAGCTGAGACAGAATAAAAAAGAAAACAAAAAATTTAAAACAGGTTGCTTCAAAAATGGCAGAAGGCTAAGTGGAAGACAAAGGGGTGTTAGAAGCTGCTAAAGTTGTCAAAAATTTCCGAAAATTTACCTGATTCGGTGACTTCAGTGTATTCGTGTACGTAGGAAGTGATCAAATTCTAAAAGGCAGAAGACAGACTGGAAGTCTTGTAGGTATTTTTTTTTTATTTTTTTCTTTAACATATAACATTACAGACAAAAAAATGCAAACAAAATGTTAAAAATCAACGAAAGAACGTAAGATAATGTGCAATAGTTTTTTTGAAAGCTAATACCTACTCCACTCTTTTATTTGTTTTTTAGATCAAGTTGTTTAAATGAATATTTTTTAGAAATTAATATTCAAAATCAAAATAATTGAAAAAAATTGTAATTCTTTTTTTTCAAGTTTGTATTTATCAAAATTTTGCCTATTGACTGTGTCAATTTCATTAAAATCGCCCAAGGAACAACGAAATTGCAAAATGTTGTAATTTTTTTTTGAAATACCCTGTTTTTAAAATATATTTTTTTCTGTTGAAATTCTATCTCAGCTATCACAGTTTCATTGAGATTGCTCAATGAACAACGAAGTTGCAAAATGTTGACATATTTTTGAAACACCCTGTTTTGAAAATATTTGTTTCTATTGAAATTCTATTTCAGATATCCCTGTGTCAACTTCATTGAAATCACTTAAAGAACAACGAAGTTGCAAATTGTTGACACTGAAATGTATCCCCTTTTATCCTCTAAAAAATGTTCGCCCTGTCTAAATTTAGGCGACTTTAAATTTTTAAGACGTCAAAACAAAGCTCATGATTATTTTCGTAGTTTCGTAATTTTTGTCTGATTTTCCTGGACCAGGCTTCAGTTCATCAAATTGCATACAAAAAAAAACTTTCTATCCAGGTAGGTATGTAGGTACCTATGTACCTAGATAGGCACAGTACAAATTTATAATTTTCGTTTAGAAAACAGATCTTCGACCTCTGTGCACAGTAAATATTTATTTACACCATAGAAACACAGTCTTGTAACTACCAAAAAGTTTCTGATTCCCAAATAAATAGAAAGAACATAAAAAATGTCTTTAAAGTATAAAATCAAGACCTAAACTATTTATGTATGCATGCACATGTATGTAGGAAAATAAAAGAATGATCTTATAAATTCAATACAATTTAATAAAGTTTATTTAGAATTCATTTAATTAGTATAATTTAGTTGATTTAAAATTAGAAATTTAGGTAAGTTAATTTAGGCTTTGATAATATTACGGCTTTACTGCTTGACGGCTGGATATAAAAGAGAAAGATTTAATTTTCTTTGATTCTAATTTAGGTAAAAAGCAACAGTTAAAAGAATTACTTTAAAGAAAATGAATGTTAATGATAATTGATGATTTTTATGACGATTTGCCAATCGTTGGTGATTTAGGGTGTACACAGTTGATAGTGTGTTGCTGTCGTCGACCCTACATGTATGTAAATTTCCCTGCCTTTTATTTTTAAATTGACGCGACCATCACCGATCGACACACAATCGCACAAATTAATACCTAACTCGTCCCTCTACGCTTTGAAACAGATAAAAAGTAATATAAAAAAGCTGAAAAGGGATATTGTATAAGTCTTCGTACATAAGCCACAAAATAACAAAAACAGACACCCCTCGTACACCTTATCTCTTTGTCCTGGCACTCCTTGGTGAGCTGCCATTTGCTTCCCTTGATTTTTTTTACAATCAATGCGTTCCACAAAATTTAAAATTCTCAATTTAGTGTATGTGGCGACACCTTCGGGGGCTTTCACGCAAGATTTCGTGATTCCTCTATGTATATAAACTCAATGATAGTAGTCTCATGCATAGGCGCCCGGAGGGGGGGGGGGGCAAGTGCCCCCCTGGCTCTGGACAATACCACACAACTAAGAAATTTTTCATTTTTTTCTTTGAATTTTAACAAATACTTTGCCTTCTCTCCATGATTTCCCCCCCCCTGGCTCTGGATCATACTAAATGTACCTGAAAATATCCTTAGTTTCGATATTGTTGTAAAATATGGATATTTTCTTTACAGCTTCTTTATTGAGTTCATGGTTTGCCCCCCCCCCTGGCATTAGGTACCACATTTTTGCATGCATTTTTTTACTATGAATTTCAACAACAACCTACTTGTCTTTTTTGTCAGGGTTCATGCTTTGCCCCGTCCTGGATCATGCCAAATGTATCTGAAATTATCCTTAGTTTCGATATATTTGGATACTAAAGCTTCTTTATTGAGTTCATGATTTGCCCCCCCCCCCCCTCCCCCCTGACATTACCGCGCAACTTGCATTTTTTACTTTGAATTTTAACAAATACCTACTTGCTTTTTTTGTCTTTGAAGATTAGAAATTAATCTAGTTAAATCTTCCAAGGACAAATAGTTTTACAAATCAAACTAACCTATTCTTATATTGAACTGAATGAAACAGTTCTTCATTCTTTGACACAAATTTAACATTCTATCTCACTGCCAATCCAAAAGAAATAAAATGCACGACTGGATCAACGTACTGGCTCTTATGTTCAAGACACTGCGGGTTTAAGAAAATTGTGTATAAAAACATGAGAGAAAAATGTAGAGAAGCATAAATACGATACTCAAATTAGCTAAAACAACTCCTTTGACACTTTGAGGTGGAAAAAAAGAATGCCATCTTAATTCTTGATTAAATATGATTGTATGGGAAAAAAATTTAATATCGTTGGAGTGGTTTTAAAAAAAATAGATTTTTTATACATACCTATATAAAATTCTTAAAACATTTAAAAGAACAAATTTTTGTATGCAAATCTAGAGTATATATTTATGTGTTTGTAAAAACAATATTTTAAAAAAATTGTCAACCCGTTTTTGAGATATCGAATTTTCAAGAAAAAAAAAAATTGAAACTTTTTTTAAATTCCAATAACTTTTTTTTTGAAAATGTTGATATGCAATATTATTTAATTTTATCTAAAATTTGTACAAAACAATTCATCTAAATCCGCGAGAAAATTCAAAATAAAAAATACTTTCTATGACAGGTACTATTAATAGTTGCTAAGTGCAAAATTTTGTAATTTTTGATTGTATATCGTACTAATTTAAGTACAGGAAAAAAGTTTAATCAAAATCGTAGAAGTTGTTTGAGCAAACAAATATTTTCCATTGCGGTTTTTTTCAGTGGCGATTTCTGGTCTTGAGTTCTGGGTTGGCTACGAATAATCCTTTGATCAAAGCTGAATGTAATAAAAGCAAACATTTTTAATTTTTTTCCTCTATAATGAGTTTTAATTCACTACATTTATCTATACCTACATAAAATCCAGTCGTCACTCTATTTTCAAAAAAATTTCGAGAACCGGTTCCTAAAAATTTTCACTTTTTCTTATTTTCGACAACATTTCTTTCTCTATTGACGCATTAGTCCAAACTATTACATATATTTAAACACTTTGAAAAATAAGGATGAAATTATTGTAAATATAGTAAAAAACATGCTTTTAACTTTTTAAGCCTTTCGAAGCCTCTCAGCTACTCAAATTTTATGAAAATGTAACCTGTAAACTGTAACGCTCTAAAAAATTGAGGATTAATCTCTCTATAGACACCTTATTTTTAAAAATCAAAGCAGTATTTCTCGACTAATAGCAAATTTAATGCAGTTGGATCGACAATTTTTTATTTTATTTGGTTTCTACGGCTACCTAGGAAATTATCAAAATGTGAATTTTCTTATAATTAATTAATAAATTGAAAATCAATACTCAAGCTTTTGAGCAACGTACAGCAATGTTTCATATATCAAATTTTTTATTAGGATTGGTGAAATAGAATTTTGAAAAATTAAATCCATTTTGTCGACTTGGTTGATAAATATAAGCCATATACCTATATAACTTTTTAGGCTTTCACGGTTGTTAATACACATAATAGATAATTATTTTGCGGATTAGCCGCGTTATAAAAGTTTAAAGAGCGCACTTTGGTACTCACCCCGAACGTTTCGCATCAAATTGCATTGAGCGTGGTCACCGGGAAACTGCTCTTGAGATGTTATGATGTATTAGATTGACTACGCAGGTTGTAGCTGTGCGTAGGTGGTTCTATCTCATGATGTTGTTGAGTACCAAAGTGCACTCTTTAAACTTTTATAACGCGGCTAATCCGAAAAATAATTATCTATTATAAGCCATATAATTTGCCAAAAGGGGGATTAATTTAGTAGTTTTTAATGTGAGACTTTTTTAAAAACACATGTTTGATATTTTACTTCCAATTGAGCTTTATAATTTAGATATTTCTGATTTCTTAAGACAAATACTAAATCATAAATAAGGTGTATTTTAGTTCCTTAATATTCAAGTTATGTATTTTTCAGCTAAATGTGCTCGAAAAGCAAATATTTATATAGATGCCCTAAGTTTGTTTCCCCCTAAAATTTCTTGTGAAGTTTTTTATAATTTTGTTTGGCTGAAAATCATTTAAATTAATATAATCCATTATTTGACACCTAATTTTGGAATATTAAAAAAATGTTACCAATGTTGATAAGTTACATTTATACTGAATTTTTTCAATTATTTTCATATGCAAAAATTAAAGGTATTTTTTTTTGTGTACATTTTTTCTTAGCTTTTCCGTGGTTTACAATGATGTATGATACATTAAAATAAAAGTATTTTTAATTGTTAATCGAAAAAAATCTGATTCATTAAAATCCGTTGGTAATTAAAAAAGTTATTAACGTTTTAGTGAGGCCGGAACAATATACAACAAAGCATGTTTTAAATGTACTAAATTCAAATAATATTTATTTCCTGCTCTGGTGTTGGATATACAACTTTGTGATTACCTACATATATTTAGTCTTTAAACTAAATTTAAATACTTGATTAAAATTTTTTTTCTATGTTCAATATTTATATGAAATTTTTAGATATTAATGCCATTAAGTAGGTGTAAAAAAACATTGCTTCAAATTGTTTTTACATTTTTTTCATAGTTACCATGTAAAAAATAATAATTTTTTTTTTATAAATATAACCATTATCTAACTGACAGTATTTAAAACCTTAATTATAAAGATTTATGCAGATTTGTTTGAGTAATCATTATATTAATGAAGCTATGTCGATCAGTTTTTTTAATTAAAATGCATTTTATTTGTAAACAATCATTTAAAAAAATTTTAGCACCGCTCATGTAGGTTTGATGGTAAAACATTGTATAACATAATCATAGAAGAGTAAATAAGCAAAAAATAAGCATTTTTTGTTTTTTCAAATTGTGAAATTTTTCATCAACTTTTGAATTTAGAATGCTGCAAATCGAATTGAAGGCAGACTTAATCACCCCTTTAGTATGAAATTTTTTACCCCTTTCCAATGATTTTTTCATACAATGTAGCGTGTCATTTTGGCTTTATTTAAAGACCTTAACCTTGAAGATCGGATGATTAGAATGGGAATTATGATTTTTTCAAGTTAACCATATAAAATTCGAACTAAAACATTTGCTTCAGATAACTAGGTTCTCCTCTCCACTGGTGGGTACTGGTCGGCAATCAACTCACATTTTTCTACCCAGGCGTTGGCTCTTTCAATAGAGCCAACCTGTGTGGGTATTTTTGTGGGTCTGTTCTTAAAGATAGAGTGACATAGCACATCGGGAATAATATGTAGTTTGTATGAGATTTGTTGGCGCAAATTTGTGTAGCCAACACGGTCATTGAAAGAAAAATAAAGAGATTCCTACTTTGTATGGGATTAATATAGCACGTAGGGGTTGCAGTGAATGGCTCGATTTAAATAGGTTTTGCTGGTTTTATAATGATTTAAACGGATTGGGGTGTTGTTTTTTTTATCAACATAAAAGGATATTTTATTCTCAAGTTTTAATACAAACAAATTGTTTGTAGTACGTGTATTTAAGACGAAATTTTAGGGTTGGCGCAGCCAACCTAGCCAACTGAGAGGAATCGCCACTGGTTTTTTTAACGTTTGTATGGAAGGTATCGTTATTTTTTCATAAATGTAAAATTTTTTTATAAAAATATTTTAGAAAATACTTAAAAACTCTTAAATATCGAGTTTCAAAAAAATTGATTACATTGTTTTCAAAATATTTGATTTTCCAAAAAAAATGTAGAAATATTTTTAAAAATCCAAAAAATATTTTTTCAAAAATGTTGGTACACAAAACTATTTATATTTTTTGGAAGCTTTTGTTTAAAAACAATAATTATAATCGGTCGTACTGCTTTGAAGAAAATCAAAAATTAAAAAAAAACGGTTCTTTGGGAAGTACCATTAATAGCCATTTTTGAAAAATGGTTTTGCACCCAAAGGAAGCCTTTACTAAAATAAATTAATTGAATTTTTTTTAAGAAATTTTGTCGAGCCGTTTTGGAGAAAAATATGATTATGTATGTAAAATTGCTAAAAAAAAATGTATGGCAGGTACCGGTTCTAAAAAAAAAAATGAAAAAACGTGTGGGCATAACCACCAAAAACCACTATATACCAAGTTTGAAGAAAATTGATCGAACCGTTTAGGCTGTAGACGAACAGACAGACAGAATTGTGCTACCCACTTTTTTGATGTTCTCTATCATCGTAATATCATGTTTGATTGTTATCTCAAAAAAAAATTTTTTTGCACGAATCCAAAACTTGCCTTTATAGTACCTATATCGCAAGTAAAAATGAAACCCCATTTCTTTAAGAAATGAACGAGGCATATATATTTATATAATGCCTGTTTGGTAATGTGAAATTTTCACCAAGTTTTCCAAACTTGGGTTTTTTGCTCCTATGGTTTTTGACAGCAAATGTACATAAGTAGTAAGTAAGTAGGAAATTTTTGAAATTTCCCTTGAAAGCCTATTGGTTGTAATGCTTTCCCATGTAAAATGTATCTACTCGCACATTAGAGCATGTGCAGTTGGTAGTACTAGATTAGGGTTTTCATCTACTTACTCACAAGTACTTTTCCACCTCCAAAGGAAAACGGCTGTTGTTGCAATTCACATCTATTCTTCAACACGAAATGAAATTACAAATACAACAATGTACACTATTGGGCTTTGGAGGGTGAAACGCACAAAGGATTGGCTTCTTTACCTATTTGATATTCTCTGCTTCTCACCCTAGAACTGAAAGTTGCTAGCAACTCAGTTTCCTCGTGTGAAAGGGGCCTAGTGCCGGAGAATTTATAATTTTTTTTTATGGTCGGCTTACACTTATATATATATTTACCTCAGCATTAATTTAAGGCCACACGGGCAAGTACTCATACATACTCATTTGTTCACTAACAAATAAACCCAAGCCAAGCAACTTGCTCATCAACTGGCATGGAATTTTTGAAGCCAGTAGTGAAGCAAGTTGAGAAGCAAGTTGGGAGACAAGCAAGTGGAATGCAAGTGGAAAGCAAGTGGGAGGCAAGTGGAATGCAAATTACGAATTTGATAAGCAGTGTATGTAGTCAACTTGCTTGCCAGTACTTGCCTCCGGGTAAATGTTCTAGGTTATTCATAAACGTAGTAAAGTTGTAAACTGGGTAAATCTGTCAAATTTTCCATACAAGTTTTGACAGATGTATGAATACCCATTTTTTCTCAAGAAAATGGAAAAGTACCTACTATATTGTATCGAAATGCTTTGAGTCTGGCAACTCTGCAGTCGATGTTTCGAGCTTTTTATAAAACTTATTAAAAACCTAACGAAAGAAAGCATATTGTAAAATGAAATGTATAACGAAAGTTAGTCTGAATCGAAGGCGGAACCAGGAAGGTTGGACGGCCGAATAAAGAGTGTTTTTTTTACATTATTTTTCCACTATGAACGTCGTGTTTTATTTGCTTCACGGGAAGGTTTACCCCTTGAACAGAATGAACGTAGCTGCAGCTGGTAGCAAGAGTTGAATTTAGTTTAACTTCTGCTACACCATACATTCCTTGCTACATTTACAGCTTCTCATTGTGGCACTGTATACTATTTTTGTATCTTTCTACTTTGACAGTGCTACACGCGACAACTACAGCTACACCATTCTGTTCGGCCAGTTATTCTTGATGTCATGAGACGTACGATGGATTAGAGCAATCATTGCGGTTCCCCTCGGTCTCGGCTCGCATCCTTTATAATCTTTATAATTCTAGGTAGGCTTAAATACATATATCTTCGTTGTTGTGTTGTTTTGAAAGAATTCAATTAAGTTCACACAGGTGATGGCTTATACAGAATTAAAAAAGAAAATATATTTTCAAAACAGGGTGCTTTAAAAAATGTCAACTTCGTTGTTCGTTGAGTGATTTCAATAAAATTGACAGGATAGCTGAGACAGAATTATAACAGAAAGAATATTTTCAAAACGGTGTTTCAAATAATGGCACCATCATCACCATGACATGTGGCAATTTCGTTGAAATCACTCAATTAGATTTCATTGAAATCTATTAAGGTCAAAGGATTTCGAAACTTTTTTTTTTGAAACTATCCTTTTTCCTTTTGTAAAATTACATTTTTATTTCTTATTTCAAAGATTCGGGAATGGATCTTCAATAACTCTGCGCATAATAAGTTCGGAACGAACCATATTTTATAGATCCACATCCTATAGCATTTTTGGTTCGATCGTGAAAATGAATTTAGTTTTACATAAGAAGGTTTTATAATACAATTTCTATATACTACTGAAATAAATCAGCCAAGTAGAAGACTTAGCATTAAGGATTGGACTTGTTGAATTATTGATTCAAAATAGCTTTTTATGGCCTTTATCTAGTCCTACAAATTGGCTTTTCGTTCGGCTTACTCACTTGAACTCATCAGTTAAGCGGGCCATTCACGTTGAGACAGTCGCAAAGACTGTCGATCGGACTGTCGCAATGACAGTCGAAAGTACGCACACACGTTGCGACCGGGTTTTGCGGATGGTGTGTCGAAAAATTAATATTCATCTTTATTACCATGATTAGATAAATGCCTTGTTGCTATTTCGATTAAATTTTCTTTATTCCTTTTAATTGAAATAGCTCTTTTCATAGGAAAATCTTGTAAATGTTGAGGAGATGATGTTGATGCAAATGGCGGTGTAAAATCTAAATTTGACACGGAGCTTGGGGATGGAATTGCTTGACTATCGATATCACAATAACCATTCTGAAAGAGGAAAATCATCTCATCAAATACGTTGCATTTTCAAGTAAACTATAAGCAAATCACCAAATCACTGTCTTCTGAAGTGGAACAACCCTTCCAATTTCATCTT
This sequence comes from Dasysyrphus tricinctus, assembly GCA_963921185.1. Lineage (NCBI taxonomy): Eukaryota > Metazoa > Arthropoda > Insecta > Diptera > Syrphidae > Dasysyrphus > Dasysyrphus tricinctus. The sequence goes on from OY992534.1 coordinate 37,001,605, forward strand.
CAGCTGTGAAAAGTAGTAGATCGTAGTACCAAAGGGTGGGCTTATACCTATACTTCATCAGTCCCACTCCCGGATTTTTTTGATCTAAATTCCTTAACAATTTTTTTTTCGCTAGTTCCCTCCATTTGTTTTTTATTTATTTTGTCTCCTAGAAACAATTCTAAAAACGTGTATAGGGTTTGACGATTGTTCGTAGACTGAGTAGTTCGGTCGCACGGACTGTCTCAAAAACTGCCATTCACTATACGACAATTTCGGTCGTGTCGTAAAGTTCGTTGAAGTTTTCAACGGACTTCCGACTTGTCGTTAGTCGTACGGTCCGATGTACAACAAGGACATTCATGGTAGAACCTGTCGTATACGACTGAAGTCCGTCGGACCGTCCTTGCGACAGTTTTAACGTGTATGGCCCGCTTTACTAGTGAGGACTTTGTGATACGCAATTTGTATTAAGTTCAGTTCAACTTACATGCATTTTTCAACGAAAATCCACTGTAAACTATATGCAACAAGATTAGAATTCCTAATCATTAAGCTAAAAGTTTTCTTTGCCCGGGGCCAGGCATAGTTTCTATATAAGAAGGTTTTATAATACAAATTCTATATACTACTGAAATAAACTTTGTTTTAATCGAATCAAAAATAACATTCCCTTTTGATTTTTTCACAAAAACTTCCAAAAAATGCCTGTGTGGTTAAATAAGTGCGGTCTACTATTAAATATAAAATAATTTTACGCTGGATAACTATTAACAGTACCTCCCATAGAAGATAGAACGTTATTGTAGATTTGTTCATTATTGACTGAAGGATTTAAATTAAATTATTTATAAAAACTTCCAAAAAGCTCAAATTATATTGCATATTAAAATTTAAAGACACATTTTTTTTTGAATACCCATTTTTTTGAAAATTCGATATGTATCTCAAAATTGGTTTGGTGTCTGCCCCCCCCTGGACAAAATCCTGCGGGCGCCTATGGTCTCATGAAGAAAAAAAGCTCGTGGCCATCTATGCGTCCAAATGTAATACTAATTTTTGTTAAGGGGTCTCGGTAAGGCGATCACAGCGAACCTATCGACCAAATGTCAACCTACAAAATCGTGTTTCATGAGAATACTATAGAGTGGATATACAATGTCGTCACTTAAAAATAAATATAAAAGATAAAATGTCGTAAATCGTAGGGAAAGTTCCAAATACCTATGTTGAGAAATTTATGGAATGGTCTAAAATTTTCTCGCAACCGCTTTACAAATGCAATTATTGATAGAATTATTACCCCGATTGGTGGTCAATGGGCAAGAAATATTACATAAAATTTGTATTATAATTTTGTTTCTCTATGGTTTTTATAATAAAAAAATATTTTCTAAAATTAAAATGGTAGTAAGACAAAATTATAAACAAGAAAAATGACACTGATGACGATGAGCGAGAATTCAGTTAAATCATTTCATATTTTTTATTATTTAAAATTACATTTTATTGCAGAATTTGTATTCGGTATTATTACTTTACATTTTTTCAATTTTATAAATAGTTTTATTTCGATTTTTAGTCATTTTTATTTTTAAATTTTTTCAGTTTTTCCTTGTTTTGTATGTTCTCTTTTTTTTCTCTATTTTTTGCTTGAAAGTTCTCTTTTTTTAAAGATTTGGGAGGAAAATGTTCTCTTTTTTTAAAAGGTCCCAGATGGACACCCTACTTATGCGATACATTATACACTACTCAACAATATTAAAGGAACAAATTTTTTTTCAATTTTTGTTAGCGTTTTTTGAAGAGCTGTATCTTTGTGACGAGTGGTCGTATTGAGTTGAAATAAAAAGCATTTTACAGCTTTATGTTTTTTGTTTCGAGATTTGTTTGCAAACAAATTTTTTTGAAGTACCGTTATTGCGTTATTGCAAAAAATGAGACGAGACAACTAAATTATTTTTTTTTTATTTTTTTTGAATGTCCTCATTTCTATGGATAATTTTTTTTGAGTCAATTAAATGTCATGATCAGATACCTTGTTTATTCAGCTTCAATTCAGTTTTTTTGTTGTTGTCGTACGACTTTTTTTGACATGGTTTATCTGACTTTGAATGAAAAAAGATACTTTTAGCCTTGATTACCAATATCTCAGCAAATAATGACGTTATAAAAACTTCAAAGACAGTTTTGGAAATTTGAAAAAGCGTTTTACAAGATTTTTTTATGATTTTGTAGAAATTATTTTTTTTTACCGTTCACCGTTAGTTTAAAAAAAGTACTAAAAACTGACGTTTTGTGGTCTTTTCGTAAATCTTTTTTTTTCATTGCAAATATTGATTGCATGGCTTGCGTTGGTATGCAAATTTATAGACTTTTAAATCATCAATATTCTTGTAAATTTTCAAATTGATTCATCGAACAGTTTTTCCTCACCAAAACTTCAAAGTCTTACGAACCAGGTAAAGGAACAAATTGTGTTATTCCTAAACAATGCGTAGTCGTCATCAAAATGACAAGAAAACTGTAATTCCAGTGGATTTTTTTCACAGTTTTGCATTAGTTAGATATTTTTTTGAATTGAAATGAAATAAAAAGTACATTTTTCCAAAAAAAAAAAAAATTATTTCAAAAATTTTTCAAACAAAAAAACTTGATTTTTTTTTTTATTTTTTTTTGGAAAAATGTACTTTTTATTTCATTTCAATTCAAAAAAATATCTAACTAATGCAAAACTGTGAAAAAAATCCACTGGAATTACAGTTTTCTTGTCATTTTGATGACGACTACGCACTGTTTAGGAATAACACAATTTGTTCCTTTACCTGGTTCGTAAGACCATTGTATATCCAATCTATAGTATTCTCATGAAACACGATTTTGTAAGTAGACATTTGGTCGATAGGTTCGCTGTGATCGCCTTACCGAGATCACTTAACAAAAATTAGTATTACATTTGGACGCATAGATGGCCACGAGCTTTTTTTCTTCATGAGAATACTATAGAATTTATATACAATGGTAAGACTTTGAAGTTTTGGTGAGGAAAAACTGTTCGATGAATCAATTTGAAAATTTACAAGAATATTGATGATTTAAAAGTCTATAAATTTGCATACCAACGCAAGCCATGCAATCAATATTTGCAATGAAAAAAAAAGATTTACGAAAAGACCACAAAACGTCAGTTTTTAGTACTTTTTTTAAACTAACGGTGAACGGTAAAAAAAAATAATTTCTACAAAATCATAAAAAAATCTTGTAAAACGCTTTTTCAAATTTCCAAAACTGTCTTTGAAATTTTTATAACGTCATTATTTGCTGAGATATTGGTAATCAAGGCTAAAAGTATCTTTTTTCATTCAAAATCAGATAAACCATGTCAAAAAAAATTGTACGACAACAACAAAAAAACTGAATTGAAGCTGAATAAACAAGGTATCTGATCATGACATTTAATTGACTCAAAAAAAAATTATCCATAGAAATGAGGACATTCAAAAAAAATAAAAAAAAAAATAATTTAGTTGTCTCGTCTCATTTTTTGCAATAACGCAATAACGGTACTTCAAAAAAATCACCTCGTGAAAATAAAACGATGTGGGTTAGTGCAAAAGCAGTGCTGTATATCAGTCTCTTTTTTTCTTATGTTTATTTGTTTTTCATGTAAGCACTTGTCTCTTTTCCTCTCTATTCCTAATACTGCTGACAAATCGCTGACATCCATTCACAATGGTAAATAGCCCTCTGCCGGCCAGAGTGAAAACCTCTATCTGGGTTATTGAAATTAACCTCGATAGAAACCTAGATCCCATGTTGTTTTTGTAATACATGTTAAAAGATAACCTCGACCCAGACCCAGAGATAATAAAACGCAGCTATTGAATTTCCAAACCCATTAGTGGATGCAAAATGTCTTATTGGATTTTTCTTAAACATGGAGATTCGGAGGGATATTTGAGTCTGGCATAGAAGGAAAACAATAACAACAACAACCACTTTGGTTTGGAATCATCATCATCATCATCAAGTCCTGTAACCCCGGTTGGGGCATAGGGCGCCAACAAATCGTTTCCATCCTTCTCGGTCTGCAGATAGATATTTTAACTGTGGCCACGTCTTTCTCTGGGAGTCTGCTTCTGCTAGAACTGTTGATTTCCATGTTGTTCTTGGTCTTCCAACCCGCCGTGCACCCTGAGGATTCCATTCAAATGACTGCTTTGCAATTTCATCGTTTGGTTTCCTCAGTGTGTGACCAATCCATTGCCATTTACGCTTTCTTATGTCAACGTCCAGCCGCTCCTGGCTTGTCCTGCGCCACAATTCCTCGTTTGATATAATTTGTGGCCAGCGAATTTTTAGAATATGGCGTAGACAACGGTTCACAAAAGCCTGCAATTTCTTTGAGATGGTAGTCGTGACTTTCCAGGTTTCGCAAGCATATAACAGCACGGATTTGACATTGGATTCGAAGAATCTCAACTTTGTGCGCAAGGAGATTTGACATGAGTTCCAAATTTGGGAGAGAGAACCGAAGGCTGCGTGAGCTTTATTTATTCTACTTTGAACGTCCAGATCAGTACCACCATTTGCTGAAACAATACTTCCAAGGTAGTTAAATTGTTCAACCTCTTCAACTGGCGTCTCCTGTATTAAAATACGCTGATGTGTGGAGCGGCCTGTGAGCATTATTTTTGTCTTTTTGCTATTTATTTTAAGACCACTCGCCTCTCCTTTTAACTTCAGAGCTTGACACATCCCGTTCAGCCCGCTGATGTTATTTGCCAAGAGACATATATCATCGGCATAGTCTAAGTGGCTAAGCCTTTCAAACGGTCTCCATTGAATGCCCTGCCTCTCTGATGTTCCAACGCTGGCCGTCAAGACATCGTCAATCGCCAGTAGAAAGAGAATTGGCGATAGAACATCTCCCTGTCTCACACCCTGCCGCACTTCGAAAGAGTCGGATAGCTGCCCATTGTGTTAAACAATGCATCTTGCGTTGTTATAGGACTCTCTTATAATGGCAACAATTTTTGGGGGAATTCCTCTACCAAGAAGTGATCTCCATATACATTCACGGTTGACTCGGTCAAAGGCCTTCTCAAAATCCACGAACATGAGGTAAAGCGGTGATTGAAACTCCGCAGACTGCTCAAGAACGATACGCAGAGTGTTGATATGGTCGACACAAGACCGCCCACTGCGGAAACCAGCTTGATGCCTCTTGAGTGTAGACTCGATTCTAACCTTTATCCGCTCCAGAATGATGGTTGCCATTAATTTTGGAAAAACGGACAAAACTGTAATACCTCGCCAATTGTTGCAATTCTTAAGATCACCTTTCATTTTCCCACACAGCTTGTATCAACGGGTGTAGAATACTAGCCGTTCTGACAGGGTCAGCTTTCAGGAACTCAGCTGGTATACCATCAAGTCCAGCTGCTTTGTTGTTTTTGAGAAGATTTATCGAAGATTGAATTTCCAGTACTGTAGGGGGCTCGATGTCAATACCCCTATATGATCTACGCATCTCGTTAAGCTGGGGCACTTCAGCACTCTGCTCGACAGAATCCTCATTAAGCAAGGCACAAAAGTGCTCCTTCCACCTGCGCAGCTGATCCTCGATTGATACCAAAAGTGTACCATCCACATCCATTACAGGATGATTGGTGTTGGTTTTCTTCCCGACAACTTCCTTGGATATTTGGTACAATTCCCTCATGTCTCCTCTTCTTGCAGCGTTTTCCGCATTTTCTGCGAGACCGTCTAACCTCACCCTCTTGTCTTGGTTTGGAATACCAGACAATAAAACTTGTCTAGTATGCGAGGCAAGGTCAAAGTACTTTGGGTAGACATAATGTTTTTCCAATTGTTGTTTTTTTATTTTGCTTTTGTTCACTTGTTTTGTTTTTGTTCTCATATGGTGCTTCATTGGAATCACATGTATTCTCACACAGATAAGAAAAATAGATGGTAGAAATAAGAAACTCTAAGGAAGGAAAGAGAAAGAATATGTGCTTTTATTCAAAAGCATACTCTTACAACTGATAAGAACAAAGTCCGCACGCTTTTATAATTACATTTTGAATTTGTTTTGTTATTAATTGTAAGTTCAACAAAAATATTGATTAACTAAATGCAAGAAAAACTTTATTATGAAAATTTATGTGTATGTTATTATATGTAGACTTACATAGCTTTGAAATCAATAAAATAATTTAAAAACTACTTTTAGTTTGAACTTAATAAGATAAATAATTTTAATGGTCGGACTCTGACGTCAAACTAGGTACAACTATTAAAACAAATTTTTAGGAAACAAAATTTTTGTTTTCAATTTTGTATACCTGATAATTTGTATGTATGTATTAGATGAAACATAAAGCATTTTTTTTTATTTTTGAAGGTTGTTAAAGTAAGAAAGTCTCCGAACTTTTTTTTTTTGAACTTTAGTTAAGTGACTTGTCTACCTACAATTTACCTTGTTGGTGTAAAATTTAGTTTTAACTGAGATATGTGACCTTCAATGAATATTATTTTTTTTTGTCATCAATATCCCGGCTTTTAATGATGACATATATAAATTCATGGCAGTTTTGAGTATTTGAATAAGTATTCTACAATATTCATTTAAGACTTTGTTAAGACTATTTGTTTTTGTGGCCTTTTACCGCTAGCTTAGATACAAGCATTGTATATCCAATCTATAGTATTCTCATGAAACACGATTTTGTAGGAAGACATTTGGTCGATAGGTTCGCTGTGATCGCCTTACCGAGATCCCTTAACAAAAATTAGTATTACATTTGGACGCATAGATGGCCACGAGCTTTTTTTCTTCATGAGAATACTATAGAATTTATATACAATGATACAAGTACAAAAAACGACATTTTTTGATCCCTAGGTATATCTTTTGTTTCATTGGAAATATAGATTGCATGGTTAATATAAGTAGGTATATGCTTCTATGATTTGTAGAATAACATATTCTTAACATTTTTTAATTGAAAAAAGTTTTACACACCAAGTTAATTAACAAATTGTGTTTTTCCTAAACATCGAAATGAAACAAAAACAACAATACTTTTCACAATTTTGTATTGGTCACGCACTATTTGGTCAACAAAAAAGTTTGTTTTTTTATTTCGTCAATATAGAAATGCTCAGAAATGTTAAGAATATGTTAGTCTACATCAGTACCAATCAGCCATTCGTGTGCGCAAGACGTATATTCTTTCTGTGCGGTATACTAAAGAAAAACAAAACCAAAATCGGTAAACGAAATCGTTCACCTAGTGTTGAAGACACTTTGTCTTCACACGTCAAAACCCTTAAAATGAGTTCTAAGGAACCAAATAGAAACAATTTTATACCCTTACAATCATTACCGGATTCAGATAATAGTGATATCGAATGCGATGAAATTATAGACCCTACTCCAAAAACATCGAAAAAACAATCTAAAATTCCCTCTGTGTGTGTTCTTCAAAGAACGAGTGAAGATGTTCATAAATTGTTTAGTGATCTTAACATCTCAAACTACAGCATAAAGAAAATGTCCATTGGCATTAAAATAAATTGCGAAAGTCTTGAGACTTGAGACACACGAAACTCTTTGTGCAGCATTAAAAACAAATAACTGGCAATTTTATACTCATGATCTTCCAGCTATGAGATCATTTAAAGTCATGTTATATGGACTACATGAACTAAACCCTGATGATCTGAAAAAAGAGTTAATTTCAATTGGCCTTAAATGCCAAAATATTAAAATTATAAAAAAAATACGATAAATTCATAGACATTTTTTATTTGGTTTATCTTGAAATCGGTTCTGTGAGATTAAATGAATTGAAGCAAAATATACGTTCAATCTTTAAAACTCAAGTGAAATGGGACTTTGCTCGCAGACAAAAAAATAAAATAACACAGTGTTATAATTGCCAAATGTATGGGCACGGGGAAAAAAATTGTAATATTAAAACGCACTGTGCAAATTGTTCAGAGAACCATGAAACAAAAGAATGTCACTCCGTAAACATAAAATGTGCAAATTGCAATGAAACGCATAAGTCCACTGACCCCGCATGCATTAGCAGAAAAAGTTTCTTTGACATAAGAGAAAGACTTTCTTCAAGGAATAAACCGCGCTCAAGTTTAGCGATGACTAAGCGAATTTTTCATCAACAACCTACTTCATTTACAATTCAAAGCAATGATGAATTCCCAACGCTTAAATCACACAAAAGCTCGATGTCAACTGCAGCAGCAAAAGATGTAAATGAATGTGATCTCTTCCCAAATGTGTGGTCCAGCAGAGCCAAAAAACCGGTTCTTGTCAACAAACAAACACAAGCAGCTTACTCTTTTCTATGGATGAAATTAACTCTCTCACAGCAGAGATGATTACACTTCTCGGTCAATGCAAATCTAAAGCAGATCAATTCAATTGTATTGCACAATTAGCAATTAAGTATTTATATGCAGGTAAATAATGATGAATGTTAACTTAAAAATAAATTGTTGGAATGCTAGAAGCATTCGCTTTAAATCTGTAGAATTTTTTGCTTTTTTGTATAAGCATAATATTGATGTAAGTTTATTAAACGAAACATGGTTAGATAATAATATAAATATTTCAAACAAAGATTATAAATGTTATCGTTTGGATAGAGATGAGAGAAGGGGAGGAGGTGTTGCCGTGGTTGTCAAACGAACAATTAAGCACAAAGTACTTCCTGTTGTTAATACAAAATTAATTGAAAATATTGGCATAGAAGTACCATTTGAAAATGGCCGTTCAGTGAAAATATTTTCAATTTATTTTCCAGGAGGTAACACTTCACCAAGTAAAAGAAGTGAATTAAAAAATGATTTTCTTAAATTAAATAGAATAAACGATTTCTTTCTGATTGGAGGAGATTTTAACTGTAGACACAGAAGTTGGGGTTGCGTTAGAGCAAATACATGGGGCAACATACTGTCAGATTTAAATGCAAGGCATCCGTTTAGCATTCTATACACACCTCATCCTACCTGTATTCCTCCTAATAACAGATCTAACCCATCCACAATAGATTTATTTTTAACAAATATGCCCGAACTAATAAGCCAACCTATCGCCTTAAATGACCTCAGTTCAAACCATCTCCCAGTTGTTTGCAGTATTTTCACATCTCCTGTTAGAAATAGAAATTTTGTATATTCTTTCAGAAATGCTAATTGGAAACGATACAAAAGGACAGTTCGAGTAAAACTAAACCAATTGCCGGAACTGGTTCCCACCGAAGTTACATGTGATGAGATAGATGAATCCGTAGATAGTTTTACAAATGTGTTACTTGAAAGCGTTGAACAATCTGTACACTTCCTAATAACATAATAAATATCATAAAAATAAGAAATAAGAATAGATCTTTGTGGGTAAGAACTAGAAATCGTTATTACTTTATAGAAATGAAGTTATTAAATAACAAAATCAAGACATTGACTGCAGAATTCAGAAATAAATCTTGGAACAGTAAACTTCGTAGTTTGGATAAGGCCAGTAAACCTTTTTGGAATATTGCCAAGGTTATCAAAAAGAAAAACTGTAATATTCCTGCTTTCAAAATAGGAAGTACAGTTTTGCTTTCAAACTTTGAAAAGGTAGATGCTTTGGGTAAAGAATTTTATTCCAATCATTTAGTAACTAGCAATATAGTAGGGCAAACTGACCTTGAACTTGCCGTTCAACGATCTTGCGATTAACTTCACACACAATTGACATTGAAGAATGTATAGTGACTTAAAAATATAATCACAGGCTTAAAAATATCAAAGTCTCCTGGGTTTCGATGGAATAAGAAACTTATATCTTAAGAAACTACCAACATTAGGTATTAAATATCTTCTAAATCTTTTTAATGGGTGCTTTAATTTAGGCTATTTCCCTAAGGAATGGAAAAATGCTAAAATTATACCTATTCTTAAACCAGGAAAAATGGCTACTAAGCCGAGCAATTATAGGCCAATCAGCTTACTGAGTTCAATTAGTAAATGTCTTGAAAAAGTCATCAAAAATAATCTTGTAAATCACTTAAATTTACATAACATCTTGCCACTAGAGCAATTTGGATTTAGATGCCATCATAGTACAGTGCATCAGATTCATCGGATTACTAAGGACATTAAAAGTAAAGGAAAAGCACGGGATTAGTTTTACTCGATGTCGAGAAAGCTTTCGATACGGTATGGCACAAGGGTCTGATCCATAAATTAAGTATTTTGAATTTTCCTAAGTACATAAATAAAATAATTTTCTCCTTTTTAACCGGAAGAACTTTAAAAGTTTTAATTAATGCTGAGTGTTCAGATCCAAAAGAAATTTTAGCTGGTGTTCCCCAAGGATCTGTTTTGGGCCCATTATTGTATAATATTTATACATCTGACTTTCCAAAGCTCAGGGACTGTGAAACCGCCATCTTTGCAGATGATACTTGCGTTTATTCAGCAGATTCGAATGGTTTATTAATTGAAACCAATTTGCAATCTGCCTTGGATAATGTCCAAAATTACTTCAATAAATGGAAGATTAAGTTGAATGCTGAAAAGACTCAAGCCGTCTTTTTCACCAGAAAAAGGAAAGCTTGCTTTCTGCCCAGTGGAATGTTAACAATCAATGGAGCACAGCCAGAATGGAAATCCAGTGCTAAATACTTAGGAGTACATCTCGACAAAACATTAACTTTTGGATTACATATCCAAAAAACAATAAACAAGGTTAATGTGACAGTAAAAATGCTTTATTCTTTAATTAATAGAAAATCAATGCTTAGTGATGAAAATAAGTTAATCATATATAAAGTAATTTTCCAAAGCATCATACTATACGGATCACCTGTTTGGGGAAAATGTGCAAGAAGTCATAAACTTAGGTTGCAAAGAATGCAAAACAAAATTTTGAAGATGATGCTTAATTTGCCATGGCATTATTCGACAGAAGAATTACATATAATAACAAAGATGGAAAAAATTCCATCTAGAATAATAAAACTAAGCAACAGCTATGATTTATCCTGTAGTTCATCTGATAACTACCTCATTTCAAACCTGACTTTATGAGCATTATCTATTTATTTATTTATTTATTTACTTAATTATAAAGATCTATATATTCATTATTTATTTAATTTTTTTTTTACTGTGATATATTTATTAATTAATCTATTAAAATAGATTTACTTATATATTTATTTATTTATTGGTTTTTATTTTTCTGTGATATTTTTTTTTTTAATTTAGTTATTTATTTATTTATTTATTTTTCTTCATCTATTTATTTATTATTTATTTATTTATTTATTTATTTATTTATTTATTTATTTAATTATTTATTTATGTATTTATTAATTTATTTAACTACTTATTATCTTGTTTTGTTTTGTATTTACTTATTTATTTATTAACTTGCTTGTTTATTTATTTATTTGTTATTTATTTATTTTGTAATGTTTATTTATTTATTCAAATGTTAATTTATTTAATTTTGTGATATTCGCAATATTTTTGTTAATTTATTTATTATATGTGTATATATTATTTTTGTAAAAAGTCATTGATTTGAGGTTTTTGTCAGTTATTCCCTTCCCTTCTCTCCATCTCACCTATTTAAAGAAGGTTTTTTCTGTAGCTTTTCCTTCTACCAATTATATTAAGGTCTGTGATATGATGTTTTTAACATTGTTATAAATTTTTCAGTAGTAAGGTAGCTTTATACCAAGTCTCTGTAAATTGTGCAATATAGGTTTAATGAAAAAATGTATTATAGGTAATTCAGCTACAATAAATGATCTATCTATCTATGTTAGTCTACAAATCTACATATTAATATTAACCATGCAATAAATATTTGTAAAGAAGCAAAAGGTATACATATCTACGAAGGGATCACAAAAAGTCGTTTTTTGTAGGTACTTTTTTTCTAAACTAACGGTAAAAGGCCACAAAAACAAATAGTCTCAACAAAACAAAGCCTTGAATGAATATTGTACCTATAGAATACTTATTATTATTAATTAATACTATATTTTCACTATTAACTGCGATTTTAGTGATTAAAAATTTGTTTTTTCATTAAGAGTCAGATATCTCAGGCAAAACAAAATTTTACAATAACAACAACAACAACAAAAAGGTTAATTATAGTTGAATCAACAAGTCATCAATCAATACATTTGATTGAGTCAAAAAAGTTCCAAGAAAATTACAACATTTCATCTCACAGATACAAATCTTAAAAAACCCCCGACAAAAATATAAAAATCTTTTTTTTTTTCTTAATTAGTGTACATGCGATTATTTAATTTAAATTAAATTATGGCCCAAATCCAAATATGAATAGGCATCTTACTACCAAAAGTCCACTTAAAGTGAGAACAAAAAAGAGAAAAATATAAGAAGGAACTTTTTTATCGCTAAGTTGATAAAATAAATCGAGTTGCATACTTCCATACCTACAAATGTGTTCTACCCCCTGTTTCACGGTCTTACTTTTAAATTTCAAACATAAACTTTATTTACAAAGCTACCAGCCGAATTTATTAGATTTTCTTTAAATGCCTCTAAGAGGTCATTTATTTACAGCCCTATTCTGGCGTTGTGAGGGCTCACAAGTCACAAGCCCTTGTGAGGTATTCCTTGTGAGGTTTGTTGTGATTCGATAACATTTTCGGTATTCTGGGAAAATCCTCACAAGAAACCTCACAAGAAACTCACCACGATGAATGGGCACGTTCAGCCATGTAGATTTTCTTGATTTCTAGATAGCTTAATAAACTTACATGAGTAAACTTTAATAATGTTCTAGATTTATGTTGAACGCACCCATTTATTATGAAGAAAGAAACATGATTTATTTGATTTTTTTACTTGCGATTATAGGTACTATAAGGCAAGTTTTGGATTCGTGCAAAAAAAAAAAGATTTAGATAACAATCAAACATGATATTACGATGATAGAGGACACGAAAAAAGTGGGTGGCACAATTCTGTCTGTCTGTCTGTCTATTCGACTGCAGCCTAAACTGCTTGCTCGATTTTCTTCAAACTTGGAACATAGTGGTTTTTGGTGATTCTGCCGACACATTTTTTTCATTTTTTTTTAGAACCAAAAATAACGGTACCTGCCATACAATTTTTTTTATCAATTTTACATAATCGCTTTTTTCTCAAAAACGGCTCGACAACTTTTCTTAAAAAAAATTCAATAAATTTTTTTTAGTAAAGCCTTCCTTTGGGTGGAAAACCATTTTTCAAAAATGGTTATTAATGGTAGGGGGAGATGGGGGTCATTGATACATGGGGCACATAGATACAGTCGACATTATTCGAAAACTAGACACATTAGGCGAATCAAATAAACACACAAAATAAGAAATCTATCAACGCTTAGTCATATATGCCCATCATGCAGTTTCGGTAATCGCTTTGCCCCCGAGAACCGAAAACCTGTTTTTCAAGCCCGCAAGTATATTTTTGTCGTTCCTTTAAAGTTTGGTTTTTGGTAAGTATATTTTGTGTAAACAATTTTTTAAGAAGGTGTTTGTTGAGTACATGTCCTTCTTATAGAGAAAATCACTTAAGGTTTCATTATTAAAGTTTGCTTTAATTTTTATTCATATTTATCTTTCCTTAAGGAGGTTGGGGCACATTGATGCAAACCACCTCGTGGTAATTTATAACTGTCAATATCCCCTCTCTGTCTGCTATATAAAATTATATAAAACATTTTTACATCCTTAAACAAAAAATGGTGAGAACGTACAAACGAAGAACGGTTCTTTCGTTACTTCATCGATAAAGTTGCTGTGGCTCCTTTGAATTAAACAGCCTACTGGTTGAATTTATATAATGTATGTACGTTATAAAAAATTAATAAAACTTGTTTTACAATAACTACTGATTAATTTGTTATAAATCAAAGCTTCCGCACATGTATCAATGTTCCCCGTGAATGGGGCAGTTTGATACAAATACCGTTACTTAATATATTGATCCTAATATTTTTTCTGAATGCGTCTTAGATTTAATTCGTTTCACATAAGCTAGTTAGAAAGACAATGAACGTATAAAATATTTTACTTTGTTATTAATGTCATATGGAACCCGATTATTGAGTTCCAATGAAAATCGTATCAAGGTGCCCCAACTCCCCCTACCTTCCAAAGAACCATTTTTTAATTTTCGAAAAAATATTTTTTGGATTTTTAAAAAAATGTTTCAAATTTTTTTTTGGAAAATCAAATATTTCGAAAACGACATGATCGATTTTTTTTTAAATCGATACTTATGAGTTTTTTAGTACTTTCTAAAATATTTTTAGAAAAAATTTTACATTTATGAAAAAATAACGGTACCTGCCATACAAAAGTAAAAAAATAACAAAGGAAAATATTTTTTTTTCTCAAAAACGACTCCTACGATTTTGATTAAACTTTTTTCATATACTAAAATTAGTACGATCTACTACCAAAAATTATAAAATTTTACATTTAGCAACTATTAATAGTACCTGTCATAGAACGTATTTTTTTATTTTAAATTTTCTCGTTATCGGCTTAACGGATCTAGATTATTTTTTTTACATACAAATTTCAGATAAAACTAAATAATATCGCATATCAAAATTTTCAAAAAAAGTTCTTTTGGATTTTTAAAAAAAGTTTCAAATTTTTTTTTGAAAATTCGGTATCTCAAAAACGGGTTGACAATTTTTTTTTTCAAATTTTATTATTATATACACATAAATATCTGTGGTGTTTGGTAGAAACCTGATAACTCCATTTTAAAATTAGCGTCTTTACGCCCACTTTCAATCAAGCTAGAGTGTAAACGAGGCCACAGATTTTCTTCAAATTTGGAATACTTATGAACATAAACTTTGAAAAATTATGTTTCAAATTTGAAGAAAATCGGTTCACCCGTTTAGGTTGTAGGTCGATGTAAAGTGGACGCAAAGACGCAAATTTTAAAATGGAGTTATCATGTTTCTACCAAACACCACAGATATATACTTAAGATTTGCATACCAAAATTTGTTCTTAAAAATGTTTTAAGAATTTTATATACACTAGTCAACAATATTAAAGGAACACATTTTTTTTCAATTTTTGTTAGCGTTTTTTGAAGAGCTGTATCTTTGTGGCGAGTGGTCGTATTGAGTTGAAATAAAAAGTATTTTACAGCTTTATGTTTTTTGTTTCGAGATTTGTTTGCAAACAAATTTTTTTGAAGTACCGTTATTGCGTTATTGCAAAAAATGAGACGAGACAACTAAATTATTTTTTTTTTATTTTTTTTGAAGGTCCTCATTTCCATGGATAATTTTTTTTGAGTCAATTAAATGTCATGATCAGATACCTTGTTTATTCAGCTTCAATTCAGTTTTTTTGTTGTTGTCGTACGATTTTTTTTGATATGGTTTATCTGACTTTGAATGAAAAAAGATACTTTTTGCCTTGATTACCAATATCTCAGCAAGTAATGATGTTATAAAAATTTCAAAGACAGTTTTGGAAATTTGAAAAAGCGTTTTACAAGATTTTTTTATAATTTTGTAGAAATTATTTTTTTTTACCGTTCACTGTTAGTTTAAAAAAAGTACTAAAAACCGACGTTTTGTGGTCTTTTCGTAAATCTTTTTTTTTCATTGCAAATATTGATTGCATGGCTTGCGTTGGTATGCAAATTTATAGACTTTTAAATCATCAGTATTCTTGTAAATTTTCAAATTGATTCATCGAACCGTTTTTCCTCACCAAAACTTCAAAGTCTTACAAACCAGGTAAAGGAACAAATTGTGGTGTTCCTAAACAATGCGAAGTTGTCATCAAAATGACAAGAAAACCGCAATTCCAGTGGATTTTTTTCACAGTTTTGCATTAGTTAGATACTTTTTTGAATTGAAATGAAATAAAAAGTACATTAAACAAAAAAATAAAAAAAATTAATTTAAAAAAATTTTCAAACAAAAAAACTTGATTTTTTTTTTTTTTTTTTTTTTAATGTAATTTTTTTTCATTTCCATTCAAAAAAGTATCTAACTAATGCAAAACTGTGAAAAAAATCCACTGGAATTGCGGTTTTCTTGTCATTTTGATGACAACTTTGCATTGTTTAGGAACACCACAATTTGTTCCTTTACCTGGTTTGTAAGACTTTGAAGTTTTGGTGAGATATTGGTAATCAAGACTAAAAGTATCTTTTTTCATTCAAAGTCAGATAAACCATGTCAAAAAAAATCGTACGACAACAACAAAAAAACTGAATTGAAGCTGAATAAACAAGGTATCTGATCATGACATTTAATTGACTCAAAAAAATTATCCATAGAAATGAGGACCTTCAAAAAAAATAAAAAAAAATAATTTTTTTGTCTCGTCAAAAAAATTTGTTTGCAAACAAATCTCGAAACAAAAAACATAAAGCTGTAAAATGCTTTTTATTTCAACTCAATACGACCACTCGTCACAAAGATACAGCTCTTCAAAAAACGCTAACAAAAATAGAAAAAAAATTTGTTCCTTTAATATTGTTGACTAGTGTATAAGAAATTAATTTTTAAAAAAACCGCTCCAACGATATCAAATATTTTTTTCCATACAATCATATTCAATCAAGAATTAAGATGGCATTCTTTTTTTTTCACCTCAAACTGTCAAAAGAGCTGGTTTAACCAATTAAAATGTCGTATTTCATGCTTCTCTATATTTTTCTCTCATAGTTTCCATGTTTTTATATACAATTTTCTTAAACCCACAGTGTCTTGAACATAAGAGCAAGTACGTGCGACCCAGTCGTGAATTTTATTTCTAATAAATAAGCATAATTATGCAAGAATGTTTATTTTTCATTCATTTGTTTTAGTTAAGAAGAAAGCAATTAAGAAAAAAACAAAAACAAACATGTAAATGTCGTAGTTTTCGAAATCACAAGTGTTACTTTTTAGTTGTGACCTCCTCCGAAGGAGATCACAGTTTCGATAGTTTTTGTGAGGATCTTAAGTTGTGATGTTGCTGCCAGAATACGAAGACCTCACAAAATCAAATTAACCTCACCTTGTGAGGTTGTTGTGACCTGTGAGGTATCAGTGAGGTCTGCAAGAATAGGGCTGTTAGTTTATATTTAAATTACCTTTAAATTACGTTACTTAAATTCTCATCTATAATCAAATTTCTATTGCTAGTTAACTAAACGATTGAAATGTAACGTAACGTGATAAAACTCACAAATACATGTACATTTCAGCTGTTTTTTTACAGCTTGCAAACAAAATATGAGGGCATTCATATAAGACAGAACTCATTAGGTACACCAAAAATACGAAAACTCTACCTACATAAATACATAGGCATAGCTACATTTCTGTAATAAAAACAAAAAACAATTCTTCTCGAATGTCAACTTTTGTTTAAGATGGCTTTGAGTTACATTTAAAAGCGGTGGATGGCGTTTAAGTTGGGATGCATTTAAGTATAACGTTGCTTAAATGTGAAAATTGATTAAAGACACCAAGTTCGCACTTAAGAGCAATTTAAAGGTATCTTAAAGTTACGAAGTCTTTAAATTTTCTTAATAAATACGGCTGTACATCTTTACTATCACTGGTTGCTTTAGTTTTTTTTGTTGACACTATTTATGCACATAATAATATGTACTTATATGTATACTATTTTTGTAGTACCAAGTCCTATACATTATGTAATAAATAGGTACGAATTAAAAATTTAATATATCTTGATAATATCTAATATTTGATAGGCAAGAGTCCGTGAAAATCAACGAAAAATTTAAAAGAAGGTGGAACAGGTACCCACCTTCCTGCATATAAAAGACTTATTAAACAAAGTCATCATCTATAACATCCCAAATTGGAAGCAAGCACTAACAACAATTTTATTTAATGGATACAAAGCAAAACAAACCAAAAAAAGAAAATATAATTTTTGTCTCCACCTCACATTTTGAGTCCTTGAATGGCATTGAAGAAAATACCTGAAAAACAAAACTTAAACGGCTACTCAGTCAGTTCGTGGCTGTTGTTCATTTTCATTCTCAATGAAAAAATAGGAATGTCTTTCTTTTTTTCTCTGCCGAAGAAGAATTTTCCCAAAAGAAATTAATTTCCTGAAAGGAACAGATTTCCCAAAAGGAACAAACCCTCAAAAAGAACAAATTTATTAAATGGTTGTTGTATTTGATAGAGCGACATTTAAAATATTGTCAACCTGGTGGACGTTTTGCTGCGTGTCCCTTCTATTTGTAATTATTCAATGGTAGTACGTACCTACTTATGAAAGACAACTACGATTGAAATTAAGTTGTATCTAATCATCCAGATGTTATTATCGGTTGCAAGTTGTAGTACCTCGTGCCATGATGGTTAGTGCGTAGGACTGTCATGTCGAAGGTGTGGGTTCGATTCCCAGCCGTGCCACCTAAAAACAGACATGTTTTATCCAAGGTAGTGCCTCTTGCGATGAACTGACAAATCCCCCAAGAGTATACTTGTCACGAAAAAGTGCTTCTCATCTAGCAGTTCGGACTCTGCAAAAAACTGTAGGTCCTCTCCATTCCTGCCAACAACACGCATACAGGAATGGTTAAGAGTTGTAAGTCACTAGGCCCTGGTTCTCCACGAGCTGTTGCGCCACCCAATTTATTTATTTATTTATTTATTTATCGGTTGCAAGTTGCAAATATTTGTTTGGCAAACCATGGGTCAACCAGGAGACAGCTAGTAAAATCCTTCCCTCTTTAGTTGAATATATTTAAATATTAAGGCATATAAGGTTCATTTCACACATGCCCGGTAGCGGGTTAGCTAGCCGGCTTCTCAACAGTGTCAGTCGGCAATATAATGTGAATTTTTGATTTTTATTTGAATATGTGTAGTATTTGACTTTTATCTTTTTAAGTGTTGCGGTTTGGGGATAAGAGGCTGACATTTAGATATATCATTAATTGAATATAGATATACAAAATTAGAATTCTAGAGCACCGTTTAACGGGGATAACGGCAATATTTGAGCACTTTGACACATGAACTGATTTCCCTTCAGTGCATATACATATGGATTACTTTGGTTTTTCTTAATTTTAAAAAAATTAATAGGATTACGGTTATTTCGATACCTCTCTTATCATCCTACGTGCAATAGACGTAGTAGCTGTAATTTTTAGTGAGAATTGATTCTTTTAGCATTGGAAATAACAATCGCTTCGATTTCCATCCGAAACTTCCCGAATAGGTACAATTAAAACAAACCAAAAATATACATATATCTACAGTAAAACCCAAAAATAGATTCCTTTAGCATAAGTATAGGTACCTCTATTTATCGATCACCAATATTTTTAAAAGCTTTTCATATAAAACTCCTATTCTGCCGTGTTAAGAAGAAAAAACGTAAGTGTATTTTTGACATTTAGAGATAAACGCGTTTTTCTGTTTTTATCTCTATCTTTTTTGTTTTGTTGTTGAGCGTTTTTCTGTCGTATTTACAAGTGAATCATTTTTTTTTTGCCTTGATTATTTATCAGATGTACTAATGCTTGTATGGTAGTCACTTTTTTTTCTTAAATTGAGTGCTAAAACATCAATTTTTCCTTAAAAAGCATGGTTCTTTGCACGAACGTCATTTTTCTTAAGCGTTTTAAGCCATTACAAAAGCAAGTTAGGGCTTTTATTTTTAAAGAATAAAATAGAAGACATATCAAAGATGTTAAAACTGGCCCTAACTCAAAACAGCCAAAATGTCAGTTACGTTTTTTCTTCTTAACACGGCAGTATTATAAGTACCTTTCACTTAACTACCTTCCCCACTTGATTACCTCTCATTTTCTGTGCTTTTTTGGGCATATCCCTGAAAATATTTCTTTTAAGTACTACCTTGCCCATTGAAATCGGTTATACATAAAATGACTGCTGTTGATATGTACAATTGTACATATATGTTTCTACATTCTATGCAATTTATGAATTAAATTCATAAATGCACTTTCTTAAATCAAATAAAGGTTTAAGTCGGCAAATAGTGTATTTTTGTTGTCTGAGCACTTAAGCGTGTTTTTATAGCTGCCCAACACGTATCATGAATTAAGAACCTATCAAAACGGGGCACTTATGATGACGCATTTTCTGGGTTTTACTGTAAATACCATACAATGGTATGAAAAAGTATTACAAAATCGGCTATAAATGTATTCATTTATTTCAACATTACGCAACTGTATGTGAATTAGCACAGTAGTAGGAAAAATTTTGGTATGCAAATCTTAAGTATTTATTTATGTGAATCACCATCAAGTTATGTAACCCCGATTGGGACACAGGGTGCCAACAAATCGTTTCCATCCTTCACGCTCTGCACAGTAGCGTAGCTAGGTAGGTGAGGGCCCTGGGGCAGAAAATAAAATAGGGCCCCTTTACAAAAATCGGTTTCGTTCTTGATTATAGCAAAAAAAAAAAGAAAGTTTAGAAGATAGGTATGTAATGTAATAGGAATTTTTTTACAAAAACTGTCAGCACAATATGTCCGTAAGGCATATAATTTTTAAAGCTTAGAATGCAGTTTATTTATAATAGCAAAAAATTGGTGGCTAAGAACAGAAATGTTTGTGGAATGTTTCAAAAAATCGTTAATGAACCAATACATTTTTGTGGCCTTCATTGATAAGTTCAGTTTTGCAGTACAAACATTTTGTTTTTCCTTTGAAAAAATAAAAGATCTTTAAGAAATTTTAGCCTCAAACACTTTATTTTCGAGTCATTCCATATGAAAACGTCTTTTGAAAAAGCCAGCACATCTCAGATGTGTTTGACGTGAAGGTTTCAGGATATAGTACTAACCTTGAACTTTAAATCCTAGAAATTTGGTTTTGTTATTTTTATGTATTGTGCGTGCATAGGTGACTTAAGGAAGCGAAACTAAAGGTCAATTGCACTTTTAAAACCGTTATTTTATTATGAAAAATTACTTGATTTTGTTGTTCTTAAAAGTCTTAAAGATACAAAAAAAACAGGTAAGGTATCCCCTCTCCTATGACGTTTTCCATTTTTGTACGTCTTTTTGCAAAACATCGATTTTTGTATTTCTTTTGATTGCAGAGACAAAAACACACACTTTTGCTCTTTATCAATTGGAATCGAATAAAATCGACGTTTGGTCGCATCTCTCAAAGTTGGAGCAAAATCGGAGATGTGCTGGTTTTTTCGATAGACGTTTTCATATGGAATGACTTTTTCGTAAAAAAACAGTCCACATTACGCAAGCATTTAGTGTTAGAAGAAATAAGAACTTCACGTCTACAAGAAACACCGACTATTATTATACCTGCATGTAAATCACAAAAAGAAACGACAAAAATAACAAACACGAATAGAACTCAAAAGCCATTTTGCTACACATATACTTATATACATATGTTATTAATAATAATCACGCCTATAACGGAATCCGATGAATGAGCTGCGGACGGAATCAGTTTCAATTCTGACATTTTTAATATGAGCGAAATGTCAGAATTGAGTCTGACTCCCTCCGCTCACTCATTGGATTTTGTAATCGGGGTGAATATAAATGAAATGTTTTCTGTCCGAAAAAAGAATGAAACCATTTCCCAATAATCTGCAAGAATAATCAATCTCGGCCGTATTACCGTGTACCAGAAGCAAAGTCAAAAAAGGCATTGTTCGTTTATGATCCCATTTGTCAGTTTTTATGGATTTTTTTGTTTTGCATCGATCACGTTAAAAGATCTGTTAAAACGATATCGCGATATATTTCCATTTTTTCTAGTTGAACTTCTCACCAAATAGCAACATATACTTCTGAAGTTTATTCACAAGTCAAGATCTTTACTAGAGGCTGACATTTGAGAACAATATAAAAAATCAAAAACATAATGAAAATTAAATTTTTGTTGTCAAAACTGAAAATTCTTGTCGTTTTAATCTAAAATGTGACTGATTTTAAAGATTTAAATTCAGTATGAACCGCGACGGATTTATTTTAGGTGAAATTCAAAATATTAGGACGGAAACTTTTAGCAGTTCGTGATAGGCTATCCGAGACTTTATCCATAAGTGTTGAAACTGACCCTTAATATCCAAAACAAACTGAGCAAAAACTTTCTTAAAGTCAAGATGAAATTTTATTTTCGCTTCGAAAAATTGTTTCTGTCTGTCTCTGGGGCCCCCAAACCTTCGGGGCCCTGGGGCGCCGCCCCAGTTTGCCCCTAGGTAGCTACGCCGCTGGCTCTGCAGCTCGATATTTTTATTGTGACCATGTCTTTCTCTGGGAGTACGTTTCTGTTCTGCTAGAACTGTTCTGTATATTGTTCTTGGTCTTCCAACCCGATGTGCACCCTGAGGATTCCATTCAAAGGACTGCTTTGCAATTTCATCGTTCGGTTTCCTCAGTGTGTGACCAATCCATTGCCATTTACGCTTTCTTATGTCATTCGAAGAATCTCAACTTAGTGCGTACGAGATTTGACTGGATTTCCAAATATAAGACAGAACCGAAGGCAGCGCGAGCTTTATTTATTCTACTTTGAACGTCCAGATCAGTACCACCATTTGCTGAAACAATACTTCCAAGGTAGTTGTAGTTAAATTATTCAACCTCTTAAACTGGCGTCTCCTGTATAAAAATACACTTATGTGTGGAGCCACAGTACACATATTGAAGGTAATATCATTAGCGTTTTCATTTTTGTTCAGTTCTGCGCATTCATCAAAATCAGTGGAAAATGACGAATCCCGTGACCCCAACTCATTAAACATCAAAATTTGTTGTGTGTTATGTGTTCATTTGTTACTTATTTCTTAGCAAATACAATTGTTTTAAGCTTTTTAGTGTTTATTAACATTATACAAACAACATTCCTTCTTGGTTTTTAGTGTTATTTAAATTACCCTTTTGTGTTTGTTTTCTTTGTTGTTGTTGTAATACAGCGGACGGGGTCACGTAAGGCTGCCATCTTGAATTTATTTGACAGTTCTCATTTCGGACAACATGCGCAAGATAATAATTTAGATATTTGTACTGTGGTGTGGAGCGGCCTGTGAGCATTATTTTTGTCTTCTTTCTATTTATTTTTAAACCACTCGGCTCTCCTTTCACCTTCAGTGCTTTACGTATCCCGTTCAACCTGCTGATGTTATTTGTCAAGAGACATATGTACCTATATGAGTTAGGAACGTTTTATTGTTAACAAAAAGGAGATCTTTATATTGGTGTAATTAATTCTGTCCTATCTCTATTCTTGCAAAAGATATCAGTGAAACAAATATGACCCAAGTGCACTTTATGAATAAAAAGTCAGTATTTTTGTCTGCCACATAAAAATTTTGTATGAGAAGGGCACAGTTTCTAAAATGTGTTAAATGACCTGTACAATTGAACTTATTTGAAAAGACGAAAAATTCTGTGCATAAATGATCTATATAATATAATTCTTTTTAAATCATTTTTTTTTTTTTTGTCCGTGGGCAGGTGCAAAACCTGCATCAGGCTCTATGAGGACCGGAAAACGCGTGCTCATAGAAGTGTGAGATTCTTACTACACTAAAACCACCTCCACTTCCCGATTGCAACTAAGTTGAAACTTATCTGGCAATTTATTTTTAACGAAGTTAAGTAACGTGTTGCAGGTAACTTTCCGGTGAAAGTTTCTGCTTATTCCGCGATTTTAAAGCGGTTTTGTGTTCACTGCAGCAAGTCGGAAGGTTTTGTTCTTTGCAGACGGCGTACTAAATTCGACTCGTTAAGAATGTCAATAATCGTTGGATTAGCGTGATCTAATAGCCGATTTCTATGTTTTCGCGCGAAACTCTCAATTTCGTCTCGAACCGTAGGAATCCCGAGATCCCTGTGAAGATCTTCGTTTCTTATATACCATGGTGCATTTACAAATGACCTAAGCAATTTATTTTCAAACGTTTGTAAGATATTTAAATTTGTATCGCAGGTACAACCCCAGAGTTGTATACCATAAGTCCAGACATCAGCAAACGTTGCTACGATAGTGTCTTCTGTTTGAGGTATATCACGTGTAAATAGAAGGTACAGAATTGGACCTAAAACACTACCTTGTGGTACCCCAGCCACTATTTCTTTGAAATTAGAACATTCATTCCGTGTCTTACACGAAAAAGTCTGTTTTCTAGATATTCGTTTAGAATTTTATAAAGTCCTTCAGGCAGAACTTGTCTTAATTTGAATTTGAGGCCTTCGTGCCACACCTTGTCAAACGCTTGCGACACATCCAAAAAGACCGTCGAACAGATTTTCTTTTCTTCAAGAGCTCTCTCAATTACGTCGGTTATCCTATGCACTTGATCAATGGTCGAATGCTTTCTTCTAAATCCGAACTGATGTTCAGGTATTAATTGTTTTTCTTCTATTATCGGCTGCAGGCGAAGGAGTAGTATTCTTTCAAAAACTTTTGATATAACAGGAAGAACCGAAATCGGTCTGTAAGAATTCTTTTCATGAGATGGTTTGCCAGGTTTCAAAACCATTATTACTTCCGCAACTTTCCATTGGCTCGGAACATATTCTAACCTAAGGGCGGCATTTATTATATAAAGAAGGTTTACGAGGAAGCATTTTTAGGATTTCTGCCGTGATTAAGTCATAACCTGGAGCTTTATTGGACTTAAGCTTCTTTATTTCTCTTTTTAACTCGGCAAGTGTAGCATTTCTAATTATGTAGCTGTCATTTGATGTTAAATTCATATTAAAATTTTCGTTGAGTACTTGTCCATCGAAAGGCTTAAATGTTTCCTCCAGGTAATCGGCGAATACCATAGCTTTTTCTTTGTCACTTTTAGCCCATTCATTTTGGCCTTTCTTAATAGGAGGAGCTGGAAGCTTTGGTCTTTTTGTTACTTTTATAGCTCTCCAAAGTGAGTAATTAGAATCTTTTCCTGCTGTCAGATTTTCGAGGTAATTTTCAACTTCACCGTTTTTGAAATCTGATATTCTCGTTTTAAGCAAATTACACAATCGATTTAAATTAGCTTTATGTTGAGGAGCACGGGTTCGCTGCCATTTCTTGCGTGCTTTTCTTTTCTCTTTCACTAAATCTTTTATTTCTTGCAGATATTTTATATCTTTGCGGCGCGGCATTTCCCTTTGATAAGGTGTGTTATTCCATGCGGCCTTTTGTATCATATCAACAAAGGTATCTACTGCGTCTTCAAGTTCGAGAGACGTTTGTAATGATATTCTTAATTCAACGCTGTCCTCGATATCTTTCTTAAATCCATCCCAGTTGGTCTTACCGTTTGTTAACCTGGGTGGTTTTTCAATTTTTATAAGACTTTCGCTCGTATTGAGTATGACGGCAGAATGATCCGAGAAGAGATCAAAGCTCTCTGTAATTTCAACATAGTTGGAGGGTATTCCTTTTACCATAAATAAATCGATTAGGTCAGGTATTTTTGACGGATCAGTTGGCCAGTTGAATGAAAATCGCAATTATTTTCCATTCCTGCCTCATATAGCATTCGACCTTTTTGAGATATGCATCTTGAGGCCCAGAAGGTGTGTTTTGCATTAAAGTCACCACCAACAATGAAGTTTGGACTTAGTGACTTTACCAGTGTCGTAAATTCATTCTTATCAATTCTGCAACGCGGAGGGCAATATATTGAAGAGACATTGAGAAAAATATTTTTAGTTCTAATCTGAACACTACTCAATTGCATTGATTCCACCTCTATTTTCAAGCCTATTGAGTGTTCAATGCACTCTTTTATATATAACGATGATCCACCTCTTGCTTTGTTTGACGGATGAACAGCGTGGTAGTCATGAAACCCGTGGATTTTAAGATTTGATTCATTTTTTGCATGCGTTTCTTATATCAAACATATGTCGATATCATTTTCCTGCATAAACATCTCTAATTCTCCTAGTTTTTGCCATAATCCGTTGGCATTCCATGTAAGAATTTTAAGTTTTTCCATCATATATTTTTTGAAAGAGGTTTGGGTCGAAAACAATTTTCGAGCTTACTTAACCTATCAAAGATAAGTTTATTTTTTTCACATTGTTCTTCAAGTTTCGAAAGAATTATTGAAAAGACTTTCGAAACCGGATCTGTTTCAGTATCATTATTAACGGGTATATTTTTGGCCGCTATTTGGGCATATGTTTCTGTATTACCTTGCTTTGATATTTTGTCCGAAGGTTTTGACACTGTTTTCTTTTCCTGATTTAAAGCTTTCCCTGATTTAAAAGTCTTGGGAGTTCCGTTTTTAATTAGTCTTGGTGGTTTTCTTTGCGTTTGGGCAGATTTTGATCTTCGCTTTTGCAATTCTTTAGCTACTTCGCAGCCCCTATAGTTTGCCGGGTGATTTCCATTACAATTAATACACGTTGGTGGACTTTCACTTTTACCGTTGCAGTCAGCGGTTAGATGTTTTCCGGCACATTTTACACACCTTGGCTTTTTTTTGCAATAGGTTTGGGTGTGATTGAATTCTTGGCAGCGTTTACACTGAGGGACTAACCTTGTGCTCTTTCTTAGAGGTTCGATCTTGACTACGATGTTTAAAATTGTTTTAATTTTATAAATTTCATCTAGTTTTTCAGTCTAATCGAACGACAGTATAAATAGTGGAAGGCCACGTTGTACCACTGTCGTTTCGCCCTCTTTTTTCTGTTTCTCTCTTTTGACGATGTTCATTGCATCTAAGATATTGAAGTTGCGCTCTTTTAGATCACTAATGATATCGTCTTTTGAACATGATGCGTGTAAACCTCTCGCCACAACACGTTAGGGTCTTTCTGACTTATTTTTTTTTTAAATCATGATTCATAAAATGCAATAATTTGTTTCCGATTTTATATAAAAAAAAATGCAAAGGAGTGATCGAAAAAAAACTATTGTGTAAGTAGAACACAATTGCCAATGTTTTATTAAATTTAGTTATGGTTATCGTACGGAAGGTTTTTCTTTTATTCGTATTTAATAGTATTAAAACTTCAAACGTCGTTTTCTCGAAACTAGGTTTTAGTTGTTTAGATCACTCTAATACTGAGGTGACCAATGTTAAGGGGAATTGTCCTACCAAGAAGTGATCTCCGTTTACATTGACTCGGTCAAAGACCTTCTCAAAATCCACGAACATGAGGTAAAGCGGAGATTGAAACTCCGTAGACTATTCAAGAACGATACGCAAAGCGTTGATATTGTCGACAGACGACCGGCCACTGCGCAAACCAGTTTGATATCTCTTGAGTGTAGAGTCGATTCTAACCTTGATCCTCTTGAGAATGATGGCTGCCATTAGTTTTAGAAAAACCGACAAAACTGTAATACTTCGCCAATTGTTGCAATTCTTAAGGTTACCTTTCTTTGGCATCTTAACAATCACACCATGAGTGTGACAGCTGGTTTTCTGCTATAATCCAGCCGATGGCGCTTCTTTCCTTTGACAGTCGCTATAATCAGTATTAATCCATCATTCTCTTTACCATTATAACGATGTAAACGGTCACTGTGAACTGCTTTCAGTTTGCCTCTTAATGCTCTCTGGATGCGGTAGACAACATCGTTTATTCGCGTTACAGCAGTATAAGGGCCTTCCCAATTTTCGGTGAAAGTCCCTTCCGACGGTGGGGGTTATAAAACAACGCAGGGTCTCCTGCTTGAAATCCTGTTGTTGTTGCTTTTGTGTCATATCGTGTTTTCATCCGATCACTTGATAGCTTTATATTTGCTCTTGTCCTTTCGTGAATGTTGATTAGCATTTCTCTGAGGTTGTCCACGTAGTCGTCTATTTTTTTAAGGCTCATTTGCATAATATCCTAATTTAATTTCACTTGGTAGTCGTATTGTGTTCCTGAGCAGGATTTCTTATGGTGTGTGTCCTGTTGAGCTATGTACCGCACTGCGATAGGCCATCGAGAATAATGGAATATGCCGATACCAGTCTCGTTGTTGTCACTTACAACCTTGGAAACGTGTTCTTGAACGGTCCTGTTAAATCGTTCGACGATCCCATCAGATTGCGGATGGAGCAGTGTTGTTCTCGTCTTTTTAATGCCAAGGAGCGTACAAACTTCTTGAAAGATCTTGGACTCGAAGTTCCTTCCTTGATCTGAATGGAGTTATATAGGTACACCAAACCTCCTCACCCAATTGAAGACAATCTGATCCGTGACGCTTTTTGTTTCCTGATTTGGGATGACAAATGCCTCAGGCCACTCGCTGAAGTAGTTCATTACTACCAGGATGTATAGGTTTCCACTTTCTGCTCCTAGAAAACGACCTGCAACCTGTTGCGATTCATGTAACCAGTAGAATCGCTGCCTTACCTTTTCCAGTGTCTTATTGACTCCCAAATGTCCTCCGGAAGCTCCATGATGCATCTCTTGAAGAACGTCTTTAACTTTTGATCGAGGCACTATTAAGGATTGGGTACGATATGTCGACTTTTAAAATATCGACTCCATAAGATCGACTTTTAAAATCTCGACAGAAAAAATCATTTTAAAAGTCGACATTTTGAAAGTCGACATTTTGATCAGATCATAGTTTAGGGAATGATGTTTACAAGCGCGCGCTTTGTAAACATCATTCCCTAAACTATGATCTGATCATTATTACCTAATATTGCGTTGTCGTTGTTCAATAAATCGCATTTTTTGTAATTTAAATATTGTTGCCTATATAAATTTCGACGTCTTAATTGCCTCTTCTTCAGGTACTGTAATGTGTTTTGATGTTAAGATAATAATAAAACATCCAGAACATGAGGCAGTTAAAACTTGGAAAATGTAGGTAGGCAAACAAAATGCGTTTTATTTAATTTTTTTGAAGCTAAACAAAAGGTTATATAAAATTAATAACTACCTGCATAAGTTCATACAAATACATAGATAAAAACTTTTTTCTAAATTTTCCACAGCATCAAAAAACTGTTAAGTTCCTGTTAAAAAATCAGACAAGAATTTATGATTCTTGAGTATATATGTAGTTATTCCGGGCAAACATTTAAGGCAGAGTGTTGTTCTTTGGGTAACTTTCAAATGACCGACAGACAAAATATCGACAGGTTAAAATGTCGACTGGTTAAAATGTCGATTCATATTTCATATCGACTTTTCTGTATGGGAAAAATATCGACAAGTCGATATTTTTCTCGACTTCTATCAGGGCAGTCGACTTTTTGTCAAATCGACATTTCAAACTGTTGACATTTTAATAAGTCGGTAAAAACAAAGTCGGTATTTTAATTTACAGAAAAGTTGATAAAAGTCGACATTCTAACCAGTCGACATTTATTTTGTCGGTCATTCGTACGTAACCCCACTATTAACTACATCGCATATGATTTGCCGTCTGTGGACTCCCATTTACGTCTTAGTACCCTTTCTTGTCCATGAAGCGAGTCCTATTGAGCCCAATACGCCTTAAGAGTTGGACTTCTGTCGGAGATGTCCATGTTCCATGCAAGAATGGGTTCAATATCCGAGTCTTCTTATTGGGCAGCTCTTATTTCTTCATTACTCCAACCATTAATGGGATCGGCTCTTAATCGCTGGATTTTGCTTTTCTCTGTTAGCTGATTGAAACTTTTCTTGATCCCAGCAAAATCCTTCACAAATCGTCGATAGTACGTGGCTAGACCAAGAAAGCTCCGGAGTTGATGTTTATCCTGTGGTGTTGGCCAATTCTTTACGATGTTGACTTTCTCAGGATCAGTCTTCACTCCTTGGGAAGAGATGATATGTCCCAACTATTTAACTTCAGACTTGAAAAATGCACACTTGTCTGGATTTAATTTCAAGTATGCTTCTCGAAGTCTCTGGAACACGGCCTTAAGATTTCCACAGTGCTCATCAAATGTTTTACCATACACGATGACATCGCCCAAATAGACTAGGCAAGATTTCCAAGTAGGTTCTTGTAAAACGCACTCCATCAAACGCTCAAATGTTACCAGAGCGTTGCAAAGTCCGAAAGGCATTACTTTGAATTGCCATAGACCATTTCCTATGGAGTAACCGTCTCTTCTCGATCTCTCTTCAAGTCCAATGTTGAGAACCATTCTGCTTCGTCCTTCTTCTTTTCTTGCTGGTTGTCGAATAGGTCTCACGTCTCCTGTGTCGATTTGATGCTGCACCAGCTGTGTTTGACCATACTGCTCACTTGGTGAATATAGTATATCAGCATACTCTTGAAGAAGGCTTCCAGCAACATTAAGCTGATGTTCACTTTATTTTGAAGACTTGAGAATTTTTGCCTTCATAAAGTCTAGTAAAGTCGTTCGCAGTCTTACTTGGGACAATCATATTAATTAAGTTGTTGGAAAAACTCATGGTGCACTACGATCCCTTAGGGTTTCTCAATCCTTTACCCCAATAAAAACGCGTATTATGCTTGTCAAAACTCTTATAATACCTATTCTTATAATATGGTTGTGAAATATATCGTTCGTGCAGTTTTGAAAGCAAGCGGAGGTTAAACGTAGCCTTTAATAGCACAATTCGTTATATTTTTGAGCTACGCAGATATGATCATGTTTCAGCCGTTTCAGTACAACTTTTTAATATGACATTTAACAAGCTCTTAGAGTTTCGCACACTATCTCTATTTTCCAATATTTTGCTAACACACGAGCCGCCTTATCTTTACGAAAGAGTACGTATGGCCTCCTCGAGTAGATCCGGACAACTCATACATCTACGAGACTCATCCTTAACATCTGAACGTCAATTTTGTATTAACAGTGTTCGTTTGTAGAATTGCCTCCCACGCGATATCAGAAGAATCGAAGATACAAGAAAGTTGAAAAAAGAAATAAAAACCTATCTTTATTCCTTAAATGTTTGAATAAGTGAGAAACATGCATGTAAATAATTTTAAATTTAAAATGATTTACTTTCAAAGATTATGTACCTACCATTTACTACTTTGTATTTTCTATTTATTTATAATTGGTAATTTTAGCTTTTCATTAAATTATAAGATATTATTTCTTACTGTGTATAAGCAATCGATAATAAATTGAAATTAAAGTTCAATTTCCCAGGGTCCACAGATTTGTGTGTGTCAGCTTCTGTGATTTTAGTTATTGCGGATACGGATTCACAATTTCCAACAACTTCTACTTTTTTAAGCTTGACTTCGTATGGTTTGATGTTGAATATCCGTACGGGCACCATGTGTTCTTTGGTTCCACAAGTGTCTTCCCAAGGATGATGTTTTGGAAAGACTGCTCGGAGTTTGGCTCCAACATTAGATATCGATGCCTACCCAAATCACCCTTTATTTTCGTCCAAACGAACATTTCTGAAGAAGGTGGCAGGTAAATATCGGTGACGTGAAATAACACCAAACGAAATATAGCCAAATTTTGAATTTGGCCTTATTTCCATCTCGAAAACGAAATAACGCCAAATTGGTGTTATTTCTTATGCCCGATGGAAATAACACCAAAAAAATAATCGAAATAAAACCAAATCTATCGCAAGCAGTTTTTTGGCTTTATTGCAATGCGAAAACAGAATTAAGGCCAAATATTTCTTGAGAATCGTTATTTCGGCTATATTATTCAAAGTTTCATAAAATACAGATTCTTTAAATGCAAAAGAAATTTTGCATTCACCCAACCTCGCACCCACTCCAAATCCTATATCGAGCCCAAGCAGGGGGGTTTCAGGGGGGCAGCATGCCCCCCCATACATACCTCACTGTTTATTCGTGAATTTTAAAATTTCACAAACCAAACAAAGGAGAGGATTTATTAGGTTTGTGAAACTTAAAAATACGCGAATAAACAGTGAGGTATGTATGGGGGGGCATGCTGCCCCCCTGCAACCCCCCTGCTTGGGCTCACTATAGGATTTGGGGTGGGTGCGAGGTGAGTGTATGCAAAGTTTCTTTTGCATTGAAATAATCTGGAAACTTCGAATTTATTCTACCAATACACTTCTTTTCAATACTCTCCTTATGTCAGGAAACAAAATTTCAGTTTCGGCAGAATTGTTTGAAAATATGAAATAAGTTGAAAACGAAATAAAGCCAAATTGGTCTTATTTCGGTTTCATTAATGAAATAAAACCAAATTTAAAATTTGGTCTCATTTCGTTTTTGAAAACGTAATAAGACCAAATTTTTTAATTTCGGCTTTATTTCGTTTGGCGTTATTTCACGTCACCGTAAATATCTTCCTTAATGACTCTGGCTGCCTCTCCTTTTGCAGTTTTCAGACGGTAAGTGTTGGTGTTATGGAGCCATGTCATCTTCACCAAGTCCTTTCGAACAATGGAGGCAGTGGCACCGGTGCACAATGGGACCTCTTGTATGGAGAGGGTGCTTAAAATGCAAAATTGAAACTAACGGTTTCGACTAAAATTGTAATGTGGATTCAAAGTTGACATAATCGCTTTTTAATATGTCAAGTTGTGAAGTTTTGGGAGACAGAAGGGTAATAGAAAATAAGCGATAAAAGTAGCAATTCATGTAAATTCTAAAATCCATCGCGCAGTTGTTGGTCATTTGAAAATTCGAAAAAAATAAATTCGTGGTGAATATAAAAATATAAAAATATATTGGCATCAAATGAAGGTCAGTGGAAAATCAAAAAACAGTTGTATCAAATTAGAGCAACATATTTCTCTTACAATTTAAAAAAATTGAAAAGTTACGTAGAAAATATTCAAAAAAAACTTATTTCGGTTTGGAGCACCATGCCCTCACTTTTGACTTCTGTTTCATATAGAGAAATATTGATATTACTAGACCACGTATTCAGTTTTAAAAGCATCGTGCGCAAAATAAAAAAAAAAAAATTAACATTTTCTACGTAACTTTTCAATTTTCTTAAAATGCAAGTGAAATATGTTGATCTAATTTGATAAAAACATTTTTTTTATTTTTACTGACCTTCATTTGATGCCAATTTAATTTTTATATTTTTATATTCACCACGAATTTATTTTTTTCGAATTTTCAAATGACCAACAACTGCGCAATGGATTTTAGAATTTACATGAATTGCTACTTTTATCGCTTATTTTCTATTACCCTTCTGTCTACCAAAACTTCAAAACTTGACATTTTGATAAGCAATCATGTCATCTTTGAATCCACATTACAATTTTATTCGAAACCGTTAGTTTCTATTTTGCATTTTGAGCACGCTCTCCATACAAGAGGTCCCAGTGTGCGGTGTCGATCGCAGCCACTTGCTTCTTGCCGTTAGGGTTGCCTCCACAGTCAGACTTTTGTTGTTTCGTTTCGTCTGTGAGACCTGGATGTTGGTTCTGTTGTTGTTAAAGTTTCTGCTTCCACAATGTTGACATGCAGGTCTACTAGGTGGAAATCTGCACTTGCATTGAAGATGTCCGGTCTTATTACAGTTCCAGCATGGAGCAGGTCCATCTCGCTGGTTCCTTTGGAATGCAGTTCTCTGGCAAGAATACTCCTCAATTTCTAGTTCTCTTACCCGATGAACTCCTTGAGAAGCCTATTCTGCTGCTTCCATAGTTAGGGCAAACGCTAATGCTTCAGGGAGTGTGCGTTTCCCAGCCGTTCAAATTGCTCGCTGAAGGTTGATGTCAGATACAGCACGAACAAAGGCTTCTGTTGCGAATTGGTTGATGATTTCATCTCCTGCAGCTGGATATGCCAGATGCGCCAATCGTTCGATGTCTGCTTTAAGCTGTTGCAGAGTTTCTCCCCTTTTCTGGACTCTAGTATTGAGTTGAACACGGAAAATTTCTTGCATATGGCCATCTCCAAAGCGTTTGTCAATGGCCTGAACAAGAGCACATAAGCAGTTCCTCTGAGGGCAAGGGTCAGAGCTATATATTTTTGTCTTCCTCTTCCCAGCCTTTTGTAGCTGCGGGTGCCTCAAACTGCTTCTTGTAGATTGACTTAGAAGTTTGTCCATCGAAGGTTGGTGAATGCATCTCTTTCTCCTAGGCCCGTTACCAGAACTTTCTCGAACCTTCATTTTCCTTACTTTGTCTAATTCCTTGGTAATGGATTCAATTTTATCTTCCACTTTTTCGAACTTTGCTTCTACTGTCGACAATTGCTTATCGACAGTAGACAATTGTTGATCGCCAGTTAACAATTGTTTATCGATAGAAGAAAATTGTTTATCGACACGCTCGTCAAGGGCAATAATTCTGTTGTCAAAGGCATCTAACTAACATTCGAGCATATTTGTCTGTTTTTTTTCCAGCAGGCCTTGTTGCTCGAATCGTTCGAGAAGATTCTTTTGTTCATTCCGCTGTTCTTGGCGTTATTGCTCTAGAAAATTCTTTTATTCTTGAAGTTTCTTTTCCTGACTATCAAATTAAGTGAGCAGACAGCATATTTGTTCCAGCAGTAGGAAGATTACGCTTATTTAGTTCTGCCTTAAGTTCCACTAAATTTAAATCATTCAGAAATTTAGCCATTGTC
This sequence comes from Dasysyrphus tricinctus, assembly GCA_963921185.1. Taxonomy (NCBI): domain Eukaryota; kingdom Metazoa; phylum Arthropoda; class Insecta; order Diptera; family Syrphidae; genus Dasysyrphus; species Dasysyrphus tricinctus. The sequence continues at coordinate 37,036,069 of OY992534.1, forward strand.
TTTTCTTATTTTTCACTTTTCACAGTCAACGTTCACTTCTCGTAACTATTTTCTGTAAACACACAATGAATTATCTGAATGCACTGATAAAATAAGTTTTTATCCCACTTCTGACACCAATGTAATATTTTCTCAGGTTTGTTAATAAAACTTATTTACTTTATTGAAAACTTCCACTTATTTATTTCACAAATAAAACACTTTACTTTTCTTACTACAAACAAAACACCACTGAAATTGATTTATCAACTTTACCTTTCACTTTTATTACAACCAACTTTATTCATTCACGATTAAAAACAAACTGTGTCGCTGCCGTTCAAACATGTGCCTTTTAGGTATACTTGTTTGACAAACTCTGGAAATCAGTAGAAGTTTCTGGTCTCTGCTTCCAGAGCTTTCCGTAGGGGAAATTTCCCTTGATTCCTCTTTCTAAAGCTTTTATTTGACAGCTGGTTTTCTGCTATAATCTGGCAGATAGCGCTTCTTTCGTTTGAGAGTCGCTATAATCATAGCTGAGGTTGAGTTTGCACTGCGACCGTTAGCTCGATTGTGTCCGTTTTTTCGCCATTGTTAGACGTTATAGCTCAAATGTGTAAGTCATTACAATATGTACAAACATGAATCCAAACAGCCTTAAGTTATTTTGTACCTATGATTTTCAATAGCTGAAACATATCTTTTCATTTGGTGCTCCTAGCATTAGAAGTTAACAAAGTAAAATATAAAATGAGCTCACGATTCTGTGCAGCTCCATCAAAAATTCGAGAATAATTTAAAAAACAGTTCACCTTCACATTCCAATTTCAAAACAGTCCCTACATTCTGAAAATGAAGTAGAAATGTGAAGAATATACATTTTAAAAATTGAAAACCAATATGATCTGTCAAACTGTGTATTCCATTCTAGAAGTGATTGCTTACACTTGGAGAACGAAAGTGTTCAGATGTGAAGAAAATTATCCTGCAGAATTCGTTTTCCTCCTTGTTTACTCGTAGTTTCATAATGAAAGACGCGATTCAATTGGTGGGATTGAATAGGAGAAGCAACACCAAAGAGAACATCAGTTTTCTACACTGAATATTTTCAAATATTTTAAAATATTTCATCCCCCTCCCTCTTCTGCTAGTAACCCCGCTCACCATCACAAATGGCAGAAAATGCTTTAATTTCTTCACGTGTGATCAGGAAGTGATTTGTGGAATTCAGGATGTTGTATTATGGGCTTACACAGAAAGTATTGGTTAAGACTTAAAGCTTCAAACACACTATTCATTTTTAAGAATACAACATTTCTGATGTAAAAAAGTGTAGTGTTTGGAGGAGCGTGCGTTGCGTAGTGTGTGCTTTTGAAAAAAGTGTAGTAAAAACACTTCAATTGTAGTAGGGGGCAACGCTGCACACCATTCTTCCAGTCGTTGGGATAGATTTCGTTTTCCCACACAGTTTTTATCAACGGGTGTAGAATACTAGTGGTGGAGAACTATCGATAGTGGCCACCATCGATAGTAATCGATAGTTATTTAAAACTATCGATAACTATCGATTACTATCGATAGTTTTCGACAATTTTTGTTTCCATAAATAGATAAAAAAAATAAATAATTGTGTTTAAAAAAAATAGTAATAATGACTTGTTCTGAAAATTTTGGTATTTTTGGATCTATAAAATAAAAATAAAAAATTAATGTTGGTGTATCAATTTTGAGTATACATATACACTAAACAACGTTTTGGAAAAAAATAAAAATCCCGTTTATGAAGTATTGAATTTCCAAGTTATTGGCTTCTTTATTTAATATCTTCTGATTAGAACTCAAGCATTTTCACAGATAATGCATTCATGTGTAGGATCGAAAGATTGAGTTGGATTTGGGTTGAATCTTCGACCAAGATAGAGTTTAGGCGTGTTAGCTCAATTTGAAAAAGATTTAATAAAGTTTTGATGAAGAGTAAAGTTTGATTGACTATCGAAAACAATCGATAGTCATTAAAAACTATCGATTATTTCCGATAGTGAAAACTATCGGATAGTTCTCCACCTCTATAGAATACTAGCCGTTCTGACGGGGTCAGCTTTCAGGAATTCGGCTGGTATTCCGTCAAGTCTAGCTGCTTTGTTGTTTTTGAGAAGATGTATCGAAGATTGAATTTCCAGTACTGTTGGGGGTCCGATGTCATTACCCCTATATGATCTACGCATTTCGTTTAGCTGGGGCACTTCAGCACTCTGGTCTTCCTCCTTAAGCAAGGCACAAAAGTGATACTTCCACGTGTGGCTGATCCTCAATTGATACCAAAAGTGATTGGATGATTGGTGTTGCTTTTTTTCTCGACAACTTCATTGAATATTTGGTACAATTCCTTCATATGTATCTCCTCTTCTTGCAGCGTTTTCCGCATTTTCTGCGAGACCGTCTAACCTTAGAGGGTAACTCTTGCCACGTCTCACACAGCGATAGACCATCATATGTGCTAGGCGATACGATTTATGTGAATATAAGACTAAAATTAAAAAAAATTGACGACCTATTTTCGAGATATCGAATTTTCAAAAAAAAAATTGAAACTTTTTTTTTAATTTTGGAAAATTTTGATAAGCTTTATTATTTAAACTTGTTTGAAATGTGTATTTAAAAAATAATGTAGATCCGTTCAGCCGATAATGTAAAAATACAAAATAAAAAAAAAAATCTTCAAAAAAAATTGTTGTGAAAATTTTCGTAAAAAAAACGGTTTAAATTTTTTAGAAGCTTCTGTATAAAAAATTATTGAAATCATAAGTACCATCTTGAAGAAAATCGAAGTAAAAAAAATTATTCTTTGGGAGTTACCATGAATAACCATTTTTTTTTAAACTGATTCCTATCCAAAGGCAGCCTGTCACACCGAGTTTTTCTGAAAGTACATAAAATTACCTTTCCAATTGTGTCCATATCCGCGATGACGGGACTTTTTATGTCACCGGCTCCCGGGCTATATGTACCTATAGACGGAGAGCCAGCCACATAAAAGGCAACGTCATTTCCAAGAAAATATTTGATATCACTGTATAGTTATTATGTATTTATTATTTTATTTAATTTTTTTATAAGGGGTCCGCCAAATAACTTTTTTTTTGAAAATGCTATAAAAAAAACTACTGAATATTTTCTCAAATTACTTTTTTTATTTGAAAGTACAACCCTTCCGGTTAATAATGGAAAATAATTTCATTCAAATGGCTGCTTCGCTAAGTGGGCCTGCGATCGACTAAGAGAAGATGCCGATTTTGCCAAAAAAATCATCTTTTCAGATGAAGCTCATTTTGATCTTGGCGGGTATGTAAACAAGCAAAATTGTCGCATTTGGGGCACAGAAAACCCGCACGCCATTGAAAAGCCGATACACCCAAAACGAGTCACTATTTGGTGCGGATTTTGGTCCAGAGGCATAATTGGGCCATTTTTCTTCGAGTGGCCGTTACAGTCAATGGCGATCGTTATCGGGCCATGTTGAACGAATTTTTGTTCACAAAAATTGAAGAGGAGGATATTGGCAACATTTGGTTTCAACACAGCCGAAGCTACACTCCATGTAGTAGTAGCATTTTCAAAACAAAAAAAGTTATTTGGCGGACCCTTTATTATAAGGCAAAGTATTGATTGACTCACTACAGCTTATACTATTATATATAGATATATACAAAAAATTTAATACCTATACATATGTAGAGTTCCACTAAGAAAGGATCTTTTTTAAATCGTATATTTAATAGGGTAAATATAGGGTAAAATCGGATTTCTATTTTCTAAATGTAGAGGTTTTAAAAATTGTTAGCTTATAAAATTTTAACATTTTTGTATTCTAAGAATGGTGATGTTAATTAAAAAAATTTCAAAACTACCGTTTTCAACTTATCATTGTTTGAAAGTAAAAATTGTGAAAGTTGATGTTTCAAAAATAATTCATTATAAATCAGGGGAGTGAAGTAGAGAATTTAAATTTACATTTTTGAAAAGTTAATAAAAAAAAAACCTATCCATATAATGGAAATTTTTAAATACTATCGTATTTTGAGTGCTGGGAATTTTTGAAATAGAACAATTTTTTTTTTTGTTTTTTTGATGCTTTTTAATTTTAATCTTTTTCAAGAGTGCTTTGAAAAAATTGAAATTCTAGGGCCGGATAGTAGGGTTATTTGGTTTAAATATCAGGTGTGAATTTCAAATAATTTGGACATCATGGAAAGAAGATATTGAAATATGGGCAAAATTTAAAAACATTTTTGAACAGTGTTTTAGAGAGTATTTTGCTAATAACTTTTCTATGGGTGGGGTTTATGAGGTTGGTTGATGTCTTAAATGATAGGTATATTTAACATAAATGTTAATTAAAAAAAATTACATCCCCAAGTGTCACTGAACGGAGATAACGGTGATTTTAGCAACACATGCAACTTTGATTTTTCTTAAATCCAATAGTCAATTAAATTTCCATTATTTTGATATCTCATTTATTATCCTACGACTTATACAAGCCTTACAATTAATTATTGAAATTAATTAAAAATTCGAAAATTTCAGTGAAATTACCTGCTTGGGTCATTCTCATTGTCCACGACCATCCACCAGCGCGCGTGAATGATCCCGTTATCTACATCGAATATTTTAATTAAAATTTGATATGGATTTCTTTAAAAATTTATAGCTCCCGTTCTACTGATCGGATCTTCAAGGTTAAGGTCCTTATAGAAAGTTGACACAACAGGCTACATTGTATAAATCATTGAGGAGGGGCAAAAATGTTCATACTAAAAGGCTGCATAAAGCCCAATTCAATTCCATTTATTTTATTTATTCTAAATTCAAATGTTGATGAAAAATTTTATTTATTTTGAAAAACTAGAAATGCATATTTATTGATTTACCCTTCTTACAAAATTATGTCTTACCATGTGTTATAATAAATCCTTTAATAGAAGTGCTACAAATTTTTTAATTTTTTATCAACTTTTACATGAGAACATTGAAAAAAATGTAAAAACAATTTGAATCGCTGTTTTTTGCACCTACCAATGGCTTTAATAATTTAAAAAAAAATTAAATATAGGGAAAAAAATTTAATCAAGTATTTTTATTAGGTATATAGCTTAAATAAATGTAGGTAATCATAAAGTTGTATATCCAACACGAAAGCAGAAATTAATTAATTGCATTAGTTTCAAAAATGTTTTTTTTTACAATGTTCTTGAATTACTAAAACATTAATAACTCAGGTTCATTTGAATAGGTTCAAAACTTTGGAGTGCGATTAACCCTTATAACTCCGAATTGAGCGGACTAAATGAAATTTTGTAAATGGCATTAGAGAAAGCATCCAATTTAAGAGCGAATAAGAAAATACAAAATCTTAAAGTTACCGTCATTACACGTTTTACCCAGCTTCTTCCCTGGGTTTAGCCACAAATTTGACGAAACCTTCAAAATTTTTCGTCTTTCACTTGCGGAGGTAGCAGATTTTGTGCATCCTTTCATATCGATACCATCTTTTTGTTTATTTTTCAGATAATTAAAGGTCAAAGAAGAGATTCTGTTAATTTTTTCCGTAATTTGATGTCCCGTTTGTCCTTGATCATGAAAACTATAAATTTCTGCGTACTCAACCACGCCAAAAGAGCTTTTCCGCAACCCATTGTCAACTTTTTCTCAATTTGTTTGTGTCATGTCAAAGAAACCATGATATTAAACCCAAAAATAGCTTTAAAAGGTCTTACTTTCAACTAGTTCAAAGCAAAAGTGATGATGAAGGCGGTGTACATGAACCAAAAAAAGGGCTACGATTTGCACATGAATTTAAAGAAATGATAATAAAACGTGTAATGGCAGTAGTTTTAAGATTGTGGGCATTCTTATTCGCTCCTAAATTGGATGCTTTTTGTAATGCCACTAACAAAAATTCATTTAGTCTGCTCAATTCGGAGTTATAAAGGTTAATCGCACTCAAAAATTTTGAACCTACTCAAATGAACGGGAGTGTATCTGAAATAAATTATAACGCTCAATTGAAAATAAATTATAAGAAAAGCGTTTTTAAGATAGTCTTACACTTAAAACTACTTTATTTGGCAAATTATATAACTCATATCTTTTCACCACGCCCACTCCCAAGTAACATCGTTGGAGCTAATAGAAGCAAAACTGTTCTTTAGCAGCTTGTAAGCAGTGAAATCCAAAGCTAAAGCTCTGAAGTAGATTATTTCACAGCTCCCTACTAGCCCAGGAAAAATGTACTTTTGCTGCGGAAAAATTCCAAGTGAAGATTTTTGAATGCAATTATCTTTATTTGTGCCTAAGGAATACGCATGCGAAAGTCTACAAACGAAACTGGCTTGCGTTAAAAGTTATTCAGGGTTAAATGTCGAAAATACCGGTTTTCCACTTATAACTTTGAAACGGTACATGGCATTAAAAAGTAATGTATACAAAACTTGTAGATAATATGATTATCTACAAGAAATGTTAAAACACTTTTTTTTCTCTGACTGATGGTTAAGAAGATATCGGCGTTTCAAAAAACGTAAATTGACGAAAATATCCCTTTTTTGCGTATAACTCAGAAATGGTCAGTGTTATTGAAAACATTTATAGGCAAAGTTTGTAAACTATATTACCCTCTATTAAAAACAAAAATTAAATTTTTTCTAAGAGTAATAATTTTAAAGATATAATTATTTGAAAAATTTCGTCAAAAACCTGAAATTCCAGACTTTTGCTTTTAAATCTTAAATAACGAAATTTTCATAAAGTAATTTATGTTCAGTTTATAGACTATAATGTAGTCTACAAAAAATATTAACACACTTTTTTCCACACGAGTGACCAGTAACAAGATATTGCTACTTCAAAAAGGTTAAGTATTGAAAATAAGGATTTTTCGCTTACCACTCTTAAACGGTATATGTTAGAAATTTTAGTTTTACACAGTTTGTAGGTTATTTACCCTTCTACAAGAAAATAAAAAAAAATTTTTGTTTGCGGTTATTTAAAAGATATAATATTTTATATAAAATGCCCAAAAGTCAAAAATAACGGTATTTTGCGGTTTTCTCTTAAATGGTGAAGTTTTTGAAAAATAATTTATACTTTTTGTATAAACAATAATATTCTCTATATTCTCTATTCTCTATTCTCTGGCGTTTGACCTTGAATAACTTTTAGCGCAAGCCAGATTCATGTGTAGACTTTTGCACGAGTATTCATTATGGCAATTTAAAGATAATTGCGTTTAAAAAATTCAGCTTGGAATTTTCCTCAAGTGGAAATGAATTTTTTCCTTGATACTATCCAAAAAAAAAAGGTTATGCTCTAAAAGAAGATTCTGCTGGCGTTTGACCTTGAATAACTTTTAGCGCAAGCCAGATTCGTGTGTAGACTTTTGCACGAGTATTCTTTATGGTAATTTAAAGATAATTGCACTTAAAAATTAAACTTGGAATTTTCCCGAAGTGGTAATGCATTTTTCCTAGATATACTACCAAAAAAACATATAATAAAAAAATAGTTTTCTTAGTTTACAATTTTCTCGAAAACTAGATGGCATAAAACCATCTGGTTTTCAGTGTTCATTTAAAAATTACAGGAAAAGTGTATAATAGAAACTAACATAATTCCTGATTTCATATTTTGAAAAAAGAACAGTACCTATATAATTTTTTTCAGTTTTTTTTTTAATGTTGGGTTTGAAGGTATTTTTTTCGAAAACTATTGGCAGGAATAACTTATTTTGAAAAAATAATTAAAGAACAAACTTGAAAATCTCAAAAAAAATATAGTACTTTATTTTAAGTGTTGCCATTTGCTTTAAATTTTTTTTTTAAATTTTAGTACTATTTTCAGAAAATTGCTCCTCCCGGTTAATTGGGGGGAGATAGACCCCCCCTCAGTATGAAAAAATGTTTGTACTATGTCTCTCTAAAAAACCCTATTATTATTTTATGTCGCTGGGCGAATCATTTTGGGCCGGAAAAACCAGCATTTTCGAAAATCAATATTTTTTGAAGTCTCAATATCTTTTTATTGGGGCCTTATATCGAAAAAGTCTTCATAAGAGTTCGTATAGAGAATATTATTGTTTATACAAAAAGTATAAATTATTTTTCAAAAACTTCACCATTTAAGAGAAAACCGCAAAATACCGTTATTTTTGACTTTTGGGCATTTTATATAAAATATTATATCTTTTAAATAACCGCAAACAAAATTTTTTTTTTTATTTTCTTGTAGAAGGGTAAATAACCTACAAACTGTGTAAAAATAAAATTTCTAACATATACCGTTTAAGAGTGGTAAGCGAAAAATCCTTATTTTCAATACTTAACCTTTTTGAAGTAGCAATATCTTGTTACTGGTCACTCGTGTGGAAAAAAGTGTGTTAATATTTTTTGTAGACTACATTATAGTCTATAAACTGAACATAAATTATTTTATGAAAATTTCGTTATTTAAGATTTAAAAGCAAAAGTCTGGAATTTCAGGTTTTTGACGAAATTTTTCAAATAATTATATCTTTAAAATTATTACTCTTAGAAAAAATTTAATTTTTGTTTTTAATAGAGGGTAATATAGTTTACAAACTTTGCCTATAAATGTTTTCAATAACACTGACCATTTCTGAGTTATACGCAAAAAAGGGATATTTTCGTCAATTTACGTTTTTTGAAACGCCGATATCTTCTTAACCATCAGTCAGAGAAAAAAAAGTGTTTTAACATTTCTTGTAGATAATCATATTATCTACAAGTTTTGTATGCATTACTTTTTAATACCATGTACCGTTTCAAAGTTATACGTGGAAAACCGGTTTTTTCGACATTTAACCCTGAATAACTTTTAACGCAAGCCAGTTTCGTTTGTAGACTTTCGCATGCGTATTCCTTAGGCACAAATAAAGATAATTGAATTCAAAAATCTTCACTTGGAATTTTTCCGCAGATTGGCAATTTATTTGTACATTTTTCCTGGGCTATACATTTCGTTCATTTCGTTTAAAAATTACCTTCTATAATAATCGAAGTTTCAGAACACTTTTAGGTCTATTAATTTTATAACGACTCACGATTTAAAAATAGCTCTTTAATAACGTTCAACATTTCCTAAACGAGCAAACTATTAATATGAGCACATAGAGAGTCATTTTAGAGCTGCTTAAAACTCATGTTCAAAATATTAATGCATGACTTTATAGAAATGTAAAAAAATAGAATTTCAAAAGCTACACAAAAAACGGCTTTAGAGTTAAATTACTAATACTTTCACACAAACTCTTGTCAAGTTAAGAATAGCGTATGCGCTTGAAATCTCTCTGAGCATTGTCAATTCATCTCTTAGCATTGGTATTGGGAAATGTGAAGACTCAATAGAGCTACAGTTAATCGACTATAGAGCTTAATACTAAACCTCTCTCAAATAAAATACTACTACTCAATATGAGGGTGTTCCACAATAAAATATAATAGCAATGGCTTCAACGGTAAAAATTGAAACAAAAAAGAGGCTGGGTTTGACCCACACTAGTAACTTCCCATTGGTGCCCTCGGAAGCTAGAGGCCCAATGTTATTTTTTTTATTAAAAAATTGCCGATTCTCGATCTTCGAAAACTTTTTCAAATATTCAATATGCAGTCAAGTGCAGACCAAAGATTGGTTTGCCTTCGAGGTATTAGAGAAAAATATTGTTGAATAATGTTTGTAACCTTTTTCTATAAAAAAAACTGTTTTTTTTTTCAAATTTGAACAACATATTATGTAAAGTAAAATAATCCCAATGCCCATATCAATGTCTGTTCCAAAGATATTTGAGACTAAAAAAATGTTCAACAATTTTCGGTAGGTAAAGTTTCTTGTATTTTTTCGCTTAAAAAAAAAACAGTTTTTTGATTTTTTCTTGCAAAACTTATCCTTTATTAATTTATTATAACCTAGTATATAGAATGAAATTACCCCGCAGCCAATATCATTGTTAGTTTTCAAGGTATTTGAGGCAAAAAACAAGTTTTCAACAATTACACTGGTCAACAAAATTTAATTATTTTTTTGTTACAGAAACCAAAATACACTTTTCCGTGGGTATATCGTCATATATCGTTGAAAAGGTTATTTTGAGAAAATCATTTCATTATATGGCCGTTAAGCTCTAAACCACGGGGCTCGCGAGATATTCGGCTTCAAAGCACCGAAAGAACATTAATGCAACTCCATATTTGGACATTGTGTTCCCAATCCACATTGCTGAATATCTCGTGAGCCCCATGGTTAAGAGCTTAACGGCCATGTAATGAAATGATGTACTCAAAATAACCTTTTCAACGATATATGACACATTCGTATTGGGAAATGGACCATTTCCCATTAATTTTTGCCCATTCTCCTCTACATTGTATTTATGTCATAAATGGAAGGCCTACAATTAACTGAAGATTTCTCCGAGATGAAAAGAGGTATCGGAAAGATTTAAACTGATTTTAAAAGAAGAAAATTAGTTCTTTCAGAAACCATTAAAAATATTGTTGAAACAATTTACTTCACGTTACAATACAACTTTTAAAACAGCAAAAGAACTGTTTTTACGATTTTGTAACGGGAATATCTCAAAAAAGTGGCCCGATGGAGTTTTTCTGACTTCAGATTCGAGTTCAGCACACCAAAAACCTACGGAAAAGTAAATTTTTGTTTCTGTAAGAAAAACCTTGTTGACCAGTGTTATTGATAAAATTGCTTGCAGTTTTTTTCACTTAAAAAAAACTATTTATTGAATATTTTTAAAAATTTTATCAATTTTTATATATAAACTAGTGTATAAATTAAAATTACCTCGAAGTCAGTATCATTGTTTGTTCTCAAGATATTCGAGCCAAACAACTTTTTTCAACAATTTTTAGCAACTTTTTTTTATTAAAAAAAGACTATAGGTTGATGTTTTTATATGTTTACCAATTAATTATTACGTTAATATGCGTGGAATAAAATTAACCCGATTGCATGATTCGTTCTCAAGATATTCAGGACCAAAGAAATTCAACAACTATTTTTTATAATTGCTATAGTAAAAAAACCGCCCACTGAATTTTTTTAAAAGTTCTTTCTCCACGTAATGAAACTACTATTATCTATAAAACAAAATTCATCCGAAGTCGATATCTTTATTCGTTCTTGAGATATGGTGAACGAATAAAAGCGAACGAACGTACGAACGTACGTACAAACACAGACATCTTTCTTAAAATGATGGATTCCGATTCTAAGGAGCTCGAAACGTGAAGATATGTCAAAATTTGAATAAACAAGTAATTTTTTCCAGAAATTAGAATTAGTTAATGACTTTCAATTTCCGAACACCCCACTTTTTAAGAACTGAACGCAAAACTCTCATTTTGTGGAAACTAGCTCTAGAAGAGCTCGATTTGTGACACACTATGTTCATAATAAAAACTATGGCGACGGAAAAAAAAATCATTGAATAATTTTCTTTCTTTTAAACGAATGCAAAATATTTCCTTTCAACAAAAACACAATAAAATATTGCAAATATTTCAATGAAAAACAAAATTCAATTCATGATTTATAAAATGTTTTTATCAATTTTTTACATTGTGTAGGTAAACTTTTTTAAATATTTCACAGCGTAATATAAATAATTTCGAAGGCGCTTTGTTATTTTTCGAAGTACCTTCAGTACAATTGTGATAAAACTAAACGCGCACTAAAAAATCACTTACATGGAACTCACAAATATTAATTTCATGTCTCACTTAGACGTTTTCTCTACGATTATTTAATTAATTGGCGTGACTTTACAACACATAGTTCTCGAATTAGCTCTCAAACTCAATGATCTCGCTGTAAACATACCTTACACTTGCTTTAGAAGTGCATCTAGAGCTTCTTTTGAATTCAAAAAGCTTTAAGATTTTTCAATGTATAAATTAATTATTATAAAATTCACATTCTATAACTTTCCAAGGTAGGAACCAAATAAAATCAAAAATTATCGATTCAGCTGCACTAAATTGTATATAACTCGAGAAATAATGCTTTGATTTTCAAAAATATGGTGAAAAGAAAGATTGATTTGCCACAAATTTTTATAGCAAAGGTACTAAAATTTAATCAACATAAAATTTGAGTAGCTGAAAGGCTTCGAAAGGATAAAAAGTAAGTTTTTTACTCTTTATGCAATTATGCTCTCATTTTTCATACGATCTTCAAGTTTTTTATTTCATTATAATTTTGACTAATAACCGGTTATTTTGGTATATCAGTCATATTTCTACTCTAACCACATGATTTTATATTGATTTTAAACATTTATCAACGTGAAATCTTGCAAATTTACAGCCGGTCGTTAAAATTCGGAATTTCATAAATCATTTATAAGCTCTCCGAAAATTTCTTATAACTTTAGTTCTTTGTGGATCTTCACAAATGAGGTATCAAATGAAAGATATAAAAACAAGGATAACATTTAAATTAAAATAATAAGGATTCATGCAAAAATGAAGTCATTTTTAAAGGTGCCAAAAGATTTATAGTGATAAAATTGCTACCTTTCGATCTCATTTGCCTATAAAATCTATAGATAACTTGGGTATTAAGAAATGGGGGAGAGTACGATAACTTGGACGCCGAAAATTGATAAGGGATTTTTTTAGAGGAGTAAAATACAAGCATTTTTCTATAGGAGGGGGGTCTATGTTGCTCCGTTTAGGAGAAAGGGGCAATTTTCGAAAAAAAAAACGACTTAAATGCAAAAACAAATATTTAAAAAAACGGCAATACTACTTAAAATGCAAAACAATAATGGTTTAAAAAGCCAGAAGTCTGTTCTATAATCCTACATTTAAATTATATTATTTGTGTCAACAGTTTTTAAAAAAATTGCGTTCAAACTCCAAATTTTGATGAGAAAACGCAACAAATATAGTTTGGATCAATTTCTCTCAAAATTGTGAAACGTAAAACAAAATGTTTTAGTCTAAGAGCTACCAGCCACTTTGACTAACCTACTAGACACAAGGCTACAACTTTGTGTATGCTTGATTTGGGACTAGTTGAGTATGAAAACCACGGTCTGGCAGGGCTGCCGCGGTCGAAAGGTTGCCATCTGATTTTTTCAAAATGCAAAAAAAGGGTCAAAATTAACCTACTCGCACAAGGCTGAAACTTATTTATAATTTAGTTTATACATTCTTATGCATGAAAAAAATTATGCCAGACGGGTTTGGCGGTCGAAAGTGCTTGCCAGAGCCTAAAGCTCTTAAAGATTATAATAAAACATATTGGATAACTTGAGAAATTTGTTACGTACAAGGCTAAAACTTAGTGTATTCTTTATTCGTGAACAGATTAGTCAAAAAATAAAGATTTGAGAAAATTTCCGCAATTCTAGGGTTGCCATCTATTTTTTCAAAATGTAAAATAACTTCCAAATGCAACATATCTACTTTTAGAATGCTGATTTTTGAATTTATAATAACTTATGTCTTTTTGTACATGAAAAAAAAAGATGCCAGACCAGTTGTGGTGGACGGAAATAGCTTGTCAGACGTGTTTTTAAAGTAGGTATTAAAAAATGTCATTGATTAGTCAGATGTTATGATAAAGATGATAAATATAATACGTTAACTGCGTATAGTCCTAATACCTATTAAATCAAGTCAACAAATTATGATATGGTTATTTTACTGTAGACGCAGGGTTGCCATATATTTTTTTCAAAATTTTATAAAATTGACAAAGCTGAAACACCAACCTACCTGAAGTTTTCGCACTTATGTAAGCTTATGCCATCTTTTATATACAAAAAATTGAGAGACGGTCGAAAACTTCTGTCAGACAAGCCTAAGATCTAAAAAATTGGTATTATAAGAAATATCCTTTCTTGATTTTTTCTTAAATATAAAAAAAACTGTCAAAATTGCATACCTACCCGCACAAAGCTGATTTTTACATATATGTTAGCTGATATCTTCTTGAATATAAAACAAATGTGTCAGACCAGGTGAACGGTCGAAAGGTCCTGCCAGACGGGCCTAAAGTCTTAAAAGATGGTATTGTAAGAAATATCCTTTTTTTATTTTCTATTAAATTTCAAAAAACGGTCAAAATTGCAAACCTACCCGCACAAAGCTGAGTTTTACATATATGTTAGCTAATATCTTCTTGAATATAAAAAAAAGTATATCAGACCAGACGGACGGTCGAAAGGTCCTGCCAGACGGGCCTTAAGTCTTAAAAGATGGTATTGTAAGAAATATCCTTTTTTTATTTTTTATTAAATTTCAAAAAACTGTCAAAATTGCAAACCTACCCGCACAAAGCTGATTTTTACATATATGTTAGCTGATATCTTCTTGAATATGGAAAAAAATATATCACACCGGACGGACGGTCGAAAGTTCCTGCCAGACGGGCCTTAAGTCTTAAAAGATGGCATTGTAAGAAATATCATTTTTTTTATTTTTTATTAAATTTCAAAAAACTGTCAAAATTGCAAACCTACCCGCAAAAAGCTGATTTTTACATATATTTTATCTGATATCTTCTTGAATTTGAAAAAAAATATGTCAGAAAATATATAGATATAATAATATAATATGTAAAAATTTGCTTTGTCATAATTTGAAAAAAATAAAAAAGGATATTTCTTACAACGCCATATTTAAAATATTTATTTAATATACAAGAAAATATAATAACATAATATGTAAAAATTTGCTTTTTCATAATTTTAAAAAATAAAAAAGGATATTTCTTACAATACAAACTTTTAAGACTTTAGGCCCGTCTGGCAGGAACTTTCGACCGTCCGTCCGGTGTGATATATTTTTTTTCATATTTAAGAAGACATCAGCTAACATATATGAAAAAATCAGCTTTTTGCGAGTAGGTTTGCAATTTTAACAGTTTTTTTTAAATTTAATAAAAAAAGGATATTTCTTGTAATACCAACTTTTAAGACTTTAGGCTCGTCTGGCAGGACTTTTCGACCGTCCGTCCGGTCTGACATATTTTTTTTCATATTTAAGAAGATATTAGCTAACATATATGTAAAAATCAGCTTTGTGCGGGTAGGTTTGCAATTTTGATAGTTTTTTTATATGTAATAAAAAATAAAAAAAAAATTATATTTCTTACAATACCATCTTTTAAGACTTAAGGCCCGTCTGGCAGGAACTTTCAACCGTCCGTCCGGTGTGATATATTTTTTTTCATATTTAAGAAAATATCAGCTAACATATATGTAAAAATCTGCTTTATGCGGGTAGGTTTGCAATTTTGACAGTTTTTTGAAATTTAATAAAAAATAAAAAAAAGGATATTTCTTACAATACCATCTTTTAAGACGTAAGGCCCGTCTGGCAGGACCTTTCGACCGTCCGTCTGGTCTGACATACTTTTTTTTATATTCAAGAAGGTATCAGCTAACATATATGTAAAAATCAGCTTTGTGCGGGTAGGTATGCAATTTTGACAGTTTTTTGAAATTTAATAAAAAATAAAAAAAAATGATATTTCTTACAATACCATCTTTTTAGATTTAAGGCCCGTCTGGCAGGAACTTTCGACCGTCCGTCCGGTGTGATATATTTTTTTTTCATATTTAAGAAGATATCAGCTAACATATATGTAAAAATTAGCTTTGTGCGGGTAGGTTTGCAATTTTGACAGTTTTTTTAAATTTAATAAAAAATAAAAAAAAGGATATTTCTTACAATACCATCTTTTAAGATTAAAGGCCCGTCTGGCAGGACCTTTCGACCGTCTGTCTGGTCTGACATACTTTTTTTTATATTCAAGAAGATATCAGCTAACATATATGTAAAAATCAGCTTTGTGCGGGTAGGTTTGCAATTTTGACAGTTTTTTGAAATTTAATAACAAATAAAAACAAGGATAGTTCTTACAATACCATCTTTTAAGACTTTAGGCCCGTCTGGCAGGACCTTTCGACCGTCCGCCTCGTCTGACACATTTTGTTTTATATTCAAGAAGATATCAGCTAACATATATGTAAAAATCAGCTTTGTGCGGGTAGGTTTGCAATTTTGACAGTTTTTTTAAATTTAAGAAAAAAATCAATAATACCAATTTTTTAAATCTTAGGCTTGTCTGACAGAAGCTTTCGACCGTCTCTCAATTTTTTTATATACAAGAGGGCATAAGCTTACATAAGTGCGAAAAGCTAGATCTGGTATTGATAGTATATCAGTGTCTAGTAATATTGACGAAGCAGTTAATAACTTTAATACCATACTTATTAATTGCATAAATAATACTATCCCTATAAAAATATTAAAAAATACGAGCTTTTGCCACTCCTGGTATACGAAAGAGTTAAGGTCACTTCGAAATAGAAGAAATAGAGCATGGAAAATATATTTAAAAACTCTTTCTTCAGTTGACGGCAACTCTTACATGGCCCTTTTTGAAGAATTTAAATCTCTTTCTAAGTTTCTGTACACTAATCATGTATACGAAATGGGAAGATCTCTTAAAGAAGACCCTAAAGCATTTTGGAAGTTTGTAAACTCGAAGAAAATTTCGGATGGTTACCCCGCAAATTTCATATATGAAAATTGTGTGTTAAAAGAGACTATTGATATTTGCAACGCCTTTGCGAACAATTTCCGTAACTCTTTTGTGGACACACCTCTTGATGTTGATGAAGATTATTTTAGAAATTTACACTCCAATGCGCAAACGAGTTGCGACAATATTGCTGTGCAAAAGAGTAATGTTTTAGACTTTCTCTCATCGTTAAATGATGATTTTTCATCTGGACCAGATGGAATTCCACCAATATTATTGAAAAAGTGTAGACATATACTGGCTGAGCCTCTTCAATTTTTATTTGAGTTTTCTATTAAATCAGGGAAATTTCCCTGTTTATGGAAGACTTCATTTCTAACTCCAGTTTTTAAAATAGGTGATAAAACTGATACATATTTCGAATTATAGACCTATATCCAAACTATCATGTATTCCAAAGCTCTTTGAACAAGTTGTGTGCGAGACTTTAGCATTCCATACCAAGAATATAATATGTGAATAACAGCATGGGTTTGTGAGAAGAAAATCAACAGTAACAAACCTACTTACATTCTTGCATAAATGTTCTAACGCGTTGGAAAAAGGAAGTGAAATGGATTGTATATACACTGATTTCTCTAAAGCGTTCGACCAACTTAGTCACAACATTATTATTTTCAAACTAAAATCTTTAGGGTTTCCAACATTCTTTATCACCTGGATAAAATCATACCTTGAAAATAGATCCTACCAGGTCAAATTTAGAAACTGTCTTTCACACTCATTCAGGGCTCACTCCGGTGTGCCCCAGGGAAGTCACCTAGGCCCATTTCTATTTATTCTAGCTATAAATGATGTAGTCTCATGTATACGTTCAAGTGATATTCTTATATTTGCTGATGATATGAAGATTTTTAAGACAATTAAAGCTAACCACGACCACTTTCTTTTGCAAGCCGATATTGACAGTTTCGCTCTTTGGTGTGATAAAAACGGTCTTTCTCTTAACCCTGCCAAATGCCAAACAATTACTTTCTCAAGAAAGTAACTTGCAAATGCTTTTAATTATTCTATTTCACAACACAAGCTCTGTCGAGTCTTTAGTTTCAAGGACTTAGGTGTTAACTTTAGCTCAAATTTAGAATTCACTGAACACATTAACTACATTGTTAATAAAGCAAGCTCAATGCTTGGGTTTATAAAACGTTGGGCAAAGGAATTTGACGATCCGTACGTTACTCTTTCCTTATACAATTGTTATGTACGACCTCACCTAGAGTACGCCTCTCAAGTATGGTCTCCCTTTAATGAAATTCATAAAAATCGTATTGAAGCAATACAACATAAATTCATTCGTTTTGCTCTGAAAGGTCTACCTTGGGCTGATCCATTCAACCTTCCACCTTATGAACATAGGATCCAGCTACTGCAGGTTCAAACATTATATCAAAGGCGGGTTAATAATGATCTAATATTTCTTCACCAACTCATAAATGGTCAAATTGATGCTCCTGACTTGTTTGCCTGTATTGGCATAAATTACCGTGGAGGATCTCATGAGGATTTACTGGGATCGACGGCGATGACAGCTGCTGAGTAGTCGTGTTTCTCGCTGAGTGGTTGATTTTGTATTAGTTATATCTAAAAAATATTGCAAATTCTACATAAAAGTGCGTCAAAGTGAATTTAAAGTTATATGTTAACCACGTACATTTTTTTGCTAAACATAATAATGCATAAACACGAATAAATTAACATTTAACAAATAATTGTCTATTGTCACATGACCACATATCGCTCGCCTAAGCATCGTGAGTGCAAAGTGCCCCCTACTTCCCTTCTCTCGTCTTCTCGCCCCAAATCCGTAAACCTCATTATCATGCCGCCTAAACAACAACAGATATCTGTCAATGCAACGGAAAGCCTTGATGAAAAACTTAGAAAGCAGAGTGAGTTAATTGTGAATCTTATCTCATCTAAAGTCAAAGAATCTGAGCAAAAGATTTTAGAATTAATTGAAAAAGATGTAAAATCTATTAAACTCAGTATAACTAAGATTGACGAAAGGGTGTCAAAACTTGAAGAAGAACAATCATCATGTGCCGCTCTTAAAAACGAAGTTATTTTAATGAAGAGACATTTAGAGATCCAGGAGAATAAAGCAATTGCAGCCGACGCTATTCTTTACGGAGTACCTGTAAAACCTAAAGAGAATTTGAATGCTATATTTGATTATCTATGCAAAACAACTTTATCCATAGCTTCACCTAATATAAAGAACATTTATCGCATTAAAATTAAATTAAATTAGATTAAATTCTACTCTGCTTACGAAAAGAATTTTATATTAAAAACCATCGCCGCTCATTGCAAAGAAAGTAAAGTTCAGCTTTGTTCTAGTGACATTGGAATTGAAACACTTCCTAAAGTTTACATCTACCTACATGAGTGTCTCACCAAATACAATCACTCATTGTTACAACAGGCTCTGATTTACAAAAAACAGAAGAGACTCTCAGCTGTCTTTTCATCACGAGGACGCATTTTTGTTAAACTCACTGCAAACGGAGATGCTCTTTCTGTAGAAAGCATTAATGATCTAAATAAAATCACCAACGAATGTGAAAACCAAGAAGACCTTGCAGCCACAGTAGATGACGTGCCATCCATCGAGCAAAATACACCAGCTGGCAGCAGCACTGAAATCGTCGCAACATAAACAAAATAAGCTGTGTTTATCTTACAATAGATTATTATTAATCAATTATATATTATCCCTTTGCTCAGTTTAATTTTGTCATTGAATTTTTGAATAGTTATTATTTTGTTATTTTTATTCCTTTTTGGTTTTTATTGATAATTTTTCCTTTTTTTATACTATTATACCTACGAGTATTTTATTTCCTTCTCTCAGTTTATGATGGAAATGTTAAAAGTTTAGTGTCTTGTGTTTATGTACCTAACAGAAGTGTATCCCCTGAGTCCTTTTTCTCCTCGCTTTCAGATTTTTCTGCTATCTACGAGCATGTCATTGTGTGTGGAGATTTCAACGGTGATCTGCTGTTAAAGGACTCTCGTGCACATCAGCTGCGGGATATGACTGCTTCTCTAGGACTTAGCATTTTTAATTCGTATCCTACAAGATATGGTCCCAACCAGAGACCAAGGTTACTCGATTTACTCATGGTTGCGGATAAAACATCCGTCCTCGTGTTCGATCAAATCTCACTAGGTGGAATTTCTGATCATGATATGCTTTTTTGCACTTATAACATCGACTATTCTCATCAAAATGTTTCGAGTTCTTTTAGCTTTAGAGATTTTAATTCTATTGATTTGAGTGCGCTTCATGTAGCAGTAAGTTCTGTTCCTTGGGGAGCTTGTAGATCAATTCCTGATCCCAACGCAAAACTTGAATACTTTCAGACATTAATTACTGAACTATTTGAACAGAATGTTCCTATCAAAACCGTCTTTGTCCGCAATAAAGATTGCCCATGGCATACGTCTGATGTCTTACGTGCAATTAAGGGTAGAAATAATTACTACAGCAAATGGAAACACTGCCCTAGTGGAAGAAACTGGTCTGCTTATAAACTTGCTCGGAACAATGCCACAAAAGTTCTAGGTATTGCCAAAAGCAATTACTTTGGGTCTAAGCTTAGTACTTCTCTTTCTTCTAAGGTACTCTGGCGCAATATTCGTGAGATTGGAATTGGGAAAAGGAACATTGACATTTCTTATATAAACCCTGATGAATTAAATGACTACTTCTCATCCAACAACACGCAAACACCAAACATTAATACAAATGTCACCCATGTTGACACTAGAGCAAAATTTTCTTTTGAAATGGTATCCTGCTTTGACGTTATGCAAAGTTTAGCTGCTTTAAAATCAAATGCCATTGGTGAGGATGGATTGTCTCTACGATTCATCAAACTTATCGTTCCATTTATAATATCTCACTTGACACATATAATCAATTTTTGCATAGTGGCGTCTGTTTTCCCTGATAATTGGAAGGTTGCAAAAGTAATACCTGTCCCTAAAAAGCTCAATCCTGTTTCGGCAGGTGACTATAGGCCTATTAGCATACTTCCGTGTTTGTCGAAAGTCTTTGAAAGAGTTTTAGCTAGGCAAATAAAAGCATATATGGAAAGTAATAATTTACTTTTTTGGAAACAATCAGGCTTTAGACCTAGACATAGTTGTTCAACTGCCATGCTTAATGTTCTTGAAGATATTCGACAAGATTATGACAAAGGTCATTTATCAATTCTTTGTTTGCTTGACTTTTCAAAAGCCTTCGATAAAGTGAACCACCAAATTCTTTGCTGGAAACTTAAAAGGTTTTTCAATTTTGAAAATAATGCTGCTCGGTTGGTGGAGAGTTACTTGGAAAAAAGGTCTCAAAGAGTTGTGGTCAAAGATAGGGCATCATCGCTAAAGTATCTCAACCAAGGTGTACCGCAGGGTTCAATTTTAGGCCCAATCCTTTTTTGCGTTTTTATTAATGATCTGCCAGCCGAATGTCTTCATTCTTTAGTTCATATGTATGCGGATGATGTACAACTTCACATTGCTAGGCCTTTTACATCAACCTCTGAGCTGGTTTCCCTTTTGAATGAAGACCTCAAAAGAATATTTGACTGGTCAACAAGAAATGGTCTTCTTTTAAATGCTACCAAATCACAAGCTATTGCAATTTCCCATAATAGTTTTGACAAAAGTATATTGCACGATATCTGGCTATCTAACCATAAACTTTATCTAAGTGGTTCTGTGACAAGCTTTTGAATACGCATTAATGAAAAATTATCTTGTAGTAGTCACATAAATTTTGTGATTGGAAGAGTTTATGGTTGCCTAAGAAAGCTCTGGATTGCTGCTAGTTTCACTCCCGTTGAAACTCGTAAGCGTTTAGTTAGAACTCTAATTGTACCTTTAATTACTTATGCAGAGGTTGTCTATAGTGAACTTGACTCGTTATCGCGACATAAACTTCAGGTAGCTTATAATGATGCAGCACGTTATATATATGGAATTCGACGGTATGATCACATATCTGTGTTTTCCCGTGAAATCACAGGATGCTCTTTAACAAATTATTTAAAGGCCAGAAACTGTATTTTTCTTCACTCATTAATGCAAACCAGATCTCCCTTATACTTATAACGGGTGATTTTTTAAGAGGTTTAGAACTTAAAAAAAAAAAAAAAACACAAAAAATTCGAAAAAATGAATGAAATATTTATTTGAATCGATAGTTTGAACCTTGCAATTTAATGTTTAAAGATAATTTCATGCAAATGTTGACCGCGGCTGCGTCTCAGGTAGCCCATCCGCTGAGTCCAATTTTGGCATACTCTTTCACACATATCGGCCGGTATCTCACGAATGAATGCATGGATGTTGGCTTCCAGTGCGTCAATCGAAGCGGGCTTGTCCCTATAGACATTAGCCTTGACATACCCCCACAAAAATTAATCTAATGGTGTCAAATCGCACGATCTAGGCGGCCAATTGACCGGCCCGAAACGTGAAATTAACTGTTCACCAAACTCGCCTCGCAATTGCGCCATTGTTTCGCGTGCTGTGTGGCATGTGGCACCGTCTTGTTGAAACCACATATCATGCAAGTCAAGAACTTCCATTTCGGGCAAAAAAAAGTTTGTTATCATCGCTCGGTAGCGTTCACCATTGACAGTAACGCTGCGATTCGCATCATCTTTGAAGAAATATGGCCCAATAATGCCGCCGGCCCATAAACCGCACCAAACAGTGGCTTTTTCGGGATGCATTGGTAGCTGTTGCAATGCTTCTGGCTGATCTTCACTCCAAATGCGGCAATTATGCTTATTTACGTACCCATTCAACCAAAAATGAGCCTCATCGCTGAACACAACTGAACAATCGCAGCGCGCGATGAACATTTCGAACCGAGCACGAATTTTGATAGTAAAATTCAATAATTTGCAAGCGTTGTTCATTTGTAAGACGATCCATGGTTAAATTGCAAACCAAACTGAAGCTGTTTGACAGTGACACAAGGTACTAAACACACGTCAGCTGTCAAAACCAGTGTTGCCAAAACCAAACCAGCTAAAAAATCACCCGTTTCAATAATTTGAACTTTTCACGATCACAAAGATCTCAGAACCTTCTTTTGCCGAAATTCAGATATTTAATCTCGTCCCGCTTATTTTTCATTCATGCTGTGAGGCTATGGAACACACTGCCCGTCTCTATAAAGAGAATTATCAATATGCCTAGCTTTAAAAAAGCAATCATGAACTACTTTTCTATGCA
Organism: Dasysyrphus tricinctus; assembly: GCA_963921185.1. Classification (NCBI taxonomy): domain Eukaryota; kingdom Metazoa; phylum Arthropoda; class Insecta; order Diptera; family Syrphidae; genus Dasysyrphus; species Dasysyrphus tricinctus. The sequence goes on from OY992534.1 coordinate 37,058,950, forward strand.
GCAATAAACGATTTATTTTTTATTTTTTTATTTTTCTTTATACTTTTAGATTTATGAATTCTTCTTTCTAAATTTATTTCTGTTAATTTGTAATACTTCACTTATTTTAATTTAAAGCATTTTGTATATAATTTTTTTTCTTCTTCACTTAAACTGTAATCATCTAAAATGTTTGTACTATAAAAGAACCTTTTCTTAATGTACAATTCAAATTAAACTTTAATAAACTGAAACTGAAACTGAAACTGATCTCACCATCTGCGAAGATTTGAACTTTTACATGTAAATTTCCATAGAACTAACTACGGTATACATGAGCCTCTTAACCGTATGTGCAAGATCTTTAATTTAAATGGCTCCTCTGTTGATTTTAACATTAGTAAGATGGGATTAAAAAAATTGTTTCGAACCAGTGCTCCACTTTCGTGATTGTTTTTTTAGTTTTTGATTATATTTAATTTAAATGTTTTAATTGTATATGTATTGTTTAATTATGTTTATTTGTTTTATTTTCTAAATGTATAAATTTATTGTAATGCATGTGTTAGCTCGCATTATTTTACTAATAGTCCAAGAGCCAGCGCCAAAAAGTGCTCTGAATTTATTAAAGCTTATATTTGGCCTGTTGGTTAGAGAGGTTGTGTACACCCACATACTGCGGTCAGTCAAGCGAACTGTAGAACAGGCGTCTTAAATATGTAATCAAACTTGTATCACCACGATGGTGGTGCAATGAATTTATTAAGGCTGAAAATTGGTATATATGTTACATATTACGTATAAATAACAGTACCACCGGTCAGTCAGTCCATCGTTAGAACAGGGCTGGTCAGTCAGCGCTTATGTGTCAAAAAATGGCATGTGTACGATAACTCAGGAGACAAAAAATAATAATGAAGATTTGTAGAACATCTATAAACAAGCATTTTTTACTTTGGGAGGGGGGTCTATCTCCCCCCATTTGGGCGGGAGGGGCAATTTTCCAAAAAGAACCACTTAAAATGGAAAAAAATATTTAAAAATAACGGTAACAGCTACGATTAAGTGTTATAAGTTTTTTCAAAGCTAGAAGTCTCTTCTATTACCTTGTTTTTAAATCAAGAAATTTCTATGAATAGTTTTTGAAAAAACTAATTTCAAACTCAAAAGTATAGAAAAAAATGAAAAAAAAATACGTTTTATTGTATTTATTCCAAACTGTGGGACTACATACTAAACTTTTTTTTCTCATTATTTTTTGCTCTTATTAGTATTTAATCCAATACTGAAGACTAGACGGTTTTAAGTCTACTTGTTTTCGAGAAAATTGAAAATTACCAAACCAACTTTTTTTTAATTTTTATCTGTGGACTTTTTTTCTTTGAGATAAATTTACATACAAATGCTCAAGTTGCTCAAGAAAGTTGTTGACATTGGCGCCTCGCCTACCAGACGAGACTGGAATTTTTTTATATTTGCTTGCTCAATTATTTTTTGTCGCAGTAAATTACATAAGAAGAAAAGAAAAAGGGAGTTGTTTTGACTTAACGAAATAATATTTATTTTTTTAGATGCTCAATCGGACACCGACGAGTTTATATTTCTGAAGATGAAAACGAAATGAACGGATTCGATGATTCGGAAGAAGAGTTTGATGAAAATTAATGATGTATAGTATGTTATATAATGAAGAAATATTTTTTTGTTTTTTGTGGCGCTAATGTCAACAACTTTCTTGAGCAACTTGAAAATTTGTATGTAAATTTATCTCAAAGAAAAAAAGTCCACAGATAAAAATTAAAAAAAGTTGGTTTGGTAATTTTCAATTTTCTCGAAAACAAGTAGACTTAAAACCGTCTAGTTTTCAGTATTGGATTAAATACTAATAAGAGCAAAAAATAATGAGAAAAAAAGTTTAGTATGTAGTCCCACAGTTTGGAATAAATACAATAAAAAGTATTTTTTTCATTTTTTTCCATACTTTTGAGTTTGAAATTAGTTTTTTCAAAAACTATTCATAGAAATTTCTTGATTTAAAAACAAAGTAATAGAAGAGATTTCTAGCTTTGAAAAAACTTATAATACTTAATCTTAGCTATTACCGTTATTTTTAATTATTTTTTTCCATTTTAAGTGGTTCTTTTTGGAAAATTGCCCCTCCCGCCCAAATGGGGGGAGATAGATCCCCCCTCCCAAAGTAAAACATGCTTGTTTATAGATGTTCTACAAATCTCCATTATTATTTTTTGTCTCCTGAGTTATCGTAGTCATGCCATTTTTTGACACATAAGCGCTGACTGACCAGCCCTGTTCTAACGATGGACTGACTGACCGGCGGTACTGTTATTTATACGTAATATGTAACATATATACCAATTTTCAGCCTTAATAAATTCATTGCACCACCATCGTGGTGATACAAGTTTGATTACATATTTAAGACACCTGTTCTACAGTTCGCTTGGCTGACCGCAGTATGTGGGTGTACACAACCTCTCTAACCAACAGGCCAAATATCAGCTTTAATAAATTCAGAGCATTTTTTGGCGCTGGCTCTCCGTCTATAACCACTAACACATGCACTTATGATGAGCCTCTGATTGTAGGTTTGCAGCTTGCTCTAAGCTCACTATAACAAAGAATCTGAAGTGTAAAAAAAAAACTTCAGGTAGGTTGGTGTTTCAGTTTTGTCAATTTTATAAAATTTTGAAAAAAATATATGGCAACCCTACGTCCACAGTAAAATAACCATACCATAATTTGTTGACTTGATTTAATATGTATTAGGACTATACGCAGTTAACGTGTTATATGTATCGTCTTTATCATAACATCTGACTAATCAATGACATTTTTTAATACCTACTTTAAAAACACGTCTGACAAGCTATTTTCATGTACAATAGGACATAAGTTATTATAAATTCAAAAATCAGCATTTTAAAAGTAGATATGTTGCATTTGGAAGTTATTTTACATTTTGAAAAAAATAGGTGGCAACCCTAGAATTGCGGAAATTTTCTCAGATCTTTATTTTTTGACTAATCTGTTCACGAATAAAGAATACACTAAGTTTTAGCCTTGTACGGTACAAATTTCTCAAGTTATCCAATATGTTTTATTAATCTTTAAGAGCTTTAGGCTCGTCTGGCAAGCACTTTCGACCGCCAAACCCGTCTGGCATAATTTTTTCATGCTTAAGAATGTATAAACTAAATTATAAATAAGTTTCAGCCTTGTGCGAGTAGGTTAATTTTGACCCTTTTTTTGCATTTTGAAAAAATCAGATGGCAACCTTTCGACCACGGCAACCCTGCCAGACCGTGGTTTTCATACTCAACTAGTCCCAAATCAAGCATACACAAAGTTGTAGCCTTGTGTCTAGTAGGTTAGTCAAAGTGGCTGGTAGCTCTCCGACTATTTGTTTTGTGGTATTAATTCTGAATCCCAGAATGCACCACAAGGAGGAAGAATTGCATTGCATTCCGCGTCAGTCAGCTTGTGGTTAAGTCAGAAGCTTGTCAAAAATAAGCACGTCAACTTTCAATATATTACACCTACTGTTTACCGCGTTTCTGAAAAGTCTTCAATATATTATGTATATTTAAAAATACGATACGAAATTTTGTATTTTAACTAATGAATTTAAAATTTTATTGTGGCTCCACGATGCCCTGAAGCCTAGGCTTACAAGAAAAAATTATTGTGATGTGCACTTGTTGCGCGCTGATGACTGACTCCTTTTTGGTGAGGAAAAGGTTAGGTAGGTATATAAGCAGACATTTGTATGTAGATGTATTTGTAATTGTATAGGCGCAAACATCCTCCCCCGGTTGAAATTAATTTTCAACAATCCACAAGTAATGGGCATAGTTTGTCGAACGAACGCTTGATTTCACCCTTTGAAGTTTTAACTAACGCCAGTCTAGTCAATCCATCTCATCCTGGAAAGGTTTTCGAAATTTTTCCCATCAGCCATTGACATGGAGGTTGGTTATCTTCTTTGATGACTACTAAGTCGTTGATTTTGATGTTCTTTTCAGGATTTTTCCACTTCGTACGTTTTTGCATTTGACTGAGATACTCCTTAGACCATCTACTCCAAAAATCCTGCACCGTTCGCTGAACGAATTGCCAACGCTTAAGTGATGAGATGGCAACACCAGATAAATCTTCATCCGGAACAGATTTGAGGGGTCGCAATATCAAAAAATGTGCCGGAGTGAGAGGGTCAACATCTCCCTCGAATCTGGAACATAGTGGCCTAGAATTTGCGCATGCCTCGATCTGGCATAGGATGGTACAAAATTCTTCGTATGTAACTGAGGCATTTCCCAAAACTCGGCGTAAGTGATGCTTCACTGTCTTGACGCCCGCCTCCCAGAGTCCGCCGAAATGGGGGGCGTATGGAGGAATGAACCGCCATTCGATACCCTCTGTGTTCATTTCATTGGAGATATTTTCTTGAAATTCCGATGAGTTAAGAAGAGCTGACCACTCCCGCAACTGCTGATTGGCACCAACAAAATTAGTGCCATTATCGCTGAAAATCGTATGGCATTTGCCTCGCCTGGCGACAAATAGGCGAAGGGCCGCAATGAACGCCGCTGAAGATAACTCAGTTACCGCTTCTAGATGAAGAGCCTTGGTGACCTTAAGACAAAAAGCGTTATATAAACTTTGAATCGCTTCGCTCCTCGTCCCTTCCACGAACTCGCCATGAACGGTCCTGCAAGATCAACTCCGGTATTGTTGAAAGCCAGTCGAGGCTCTAAACGCTGACGAGGTAGATTTCCCATTTGCTGCTTGTAGCTAGTTCCTCGTTACCTTATGCATGTGATGCACTTATAAATGCATCGTTTGATGGTGTGATGAACGCCAACTATTGAATGCTCAAGAGATACTAGATACGTCATAAGACGAATTTCCGCGTGCATGTTTCTCAGATGGTAATCCAAAACGATAAGCTTCGTAAGATGGTGATCCTTGTGGAGGATTACAGGATGCCTTTGATTGAAAGGAATACTTGCGTTTTCGATCCTACCCCCAACTCGTAATAAACCATCCCCATCGATGAAAGGATTCATTTGAGAAATTCTGCTTTTATTGGGAACAGGTTTGTTTCGCCGTAAGCAAGCCAGTTCGTCTGCAAAGGAATTTGATTGTGAGAGCTTGTAAAGTGCTATTTTAGCCGAATTGATATCTCCAACAGAAAAACTATTTAGCCTGTGGCAATATTGACGTTTGTATTTGGCACTGAAGCACCTAAATAAACGAATGCAACGCGCTACGACGCGCGCAAGTCGATTAAAACAGGAAAAATTATCCATGAGGATGCAGTCAGGCTCCGTTGAATGTGTCACGAGTGCAACAACATTATCTTCCGTGATGTCATTTATGTCTATAAGTTTCGCGAATTCTAACACTGGTTTCCGGATGAATGACGGCCCGTTCCACCAAAGATCTAAATCTGGCAACTGTTTAGGCATTAAACCCTTTGTTGCACAATCTGCTGGGTTCTCTGCGGATCGAACGTAATGCCAGGCCGATGAAGGTAGACTGGCGACAATCTGAGATATTCTGTTATCTACGAAGACGTTTCGACGACGAGGGTGACCTTGAATCCAGTGCAAAACTGTAGATGAATCTGAGTACGCATAGCATTGAATATCGTGAAGTCCGAGAGCATCTTTAACACTGCTAAGCAACTTCGTTAGAAGTAAAGAGCCACATAATTCTAGACGGGGTACGGTTAAGGCAGGTTTAACCGGCGCAACACGGGATTTTGCACAAATTAACGTCGTATATACGCTTCCGTCTGGCTTGATCATTCGCGAAAAAAAAAGCCGCTGCGTACGCCGATTCGGAGGCGTCTGCGAAGCCGTGAAGTTCGAAAGGTGTCGCTTGCTGATAGTTGATCCATCGTTGAATACTAATTTTACCGATATGGGGAAGATTGTTTGTGAAATCAGACCACTCTTGATAGAGCTCTAAAGGGATGTACAAATCCCAACCAATCCACAATTTTTTCATAAAAATTTTCATTTTAATAATCATGGGAGAGATCCATCCCATAGGATCGAAGATACGCGCAATACCGGAAAGCACTTCTCGTTTCGTGATCTGAGATGCTAAAGGGGGCAGGTAGAAGCTAAACTTAAAACCATCGAATTTTGTGTCCCATAGCAAGTCTAGAGTTTTGACGCTATTTTCCCCAATCGGCAAATCGGTAGAGAGTTCTCGGTTCTCTGGATCTATTTCGGCTAAAAATTCAGCCGAATTCGATGCCCACTTTCGCAACTCCATTCCCGCTTGACGTAATATAAGACAAATTTCGCTTTTAATTTGTAAGGCATCTTCGTACGAATCATAACCGAATCATACATAAAAGTCAATTATAATGCTATTACCAGCATTCGGATATCGATAGAGGCTGCGTATCCCGATTTGTTTTAGAACGCGGGTGGCCAGAAAAGACGCCGACGCCGTACCATAAGTAACCGTTAGGAGTTGATAATCGCGAGGTTCCTGCTCAACATCTTCCCTCCACACGATTCGTTGATAGTCTACATCGTTGCCATTGACAACTACTTGCACATTTTGGGTATGTCTGCCTTGATGGCAACGCGAAATTTCCGAAATTTTATGAGGTGTGTGAGCAGATCATCCTGAATTGTAGGCCCGACTACAAAACAGTCATTTAAGGATATACCGTTGTCACTTTTATTCGACGCATCCAAAACAACCCGAAGTTTCGTTGTCGTGCTAGACGACTTTATTACGGCGGCGTGGTGAGGCAAGTAGAATACATTTGATAGATTTTCGCGTACCGGCGCAACGCATAAACTGCGTATATTCGTGTTTAAGTTCTGTGTTTTGAGCAAATCGTCGCTCCATCGCAAAAAGTCTTTTTAAAGCTGCACTACGAGAATTCCCGAATTCAATTGTTGCAAATTTAAAAGGCAACCGCACAACGTACCTACCGTCAGGTTGAATAAAATGAGTCGTGACGAAATGTTCTTCGATTTTCATATCTGCATCGCAGACTGGTTGCTGGGTTTCTGGGCAGTCTTCGGACTCCCAGAATTTTTTCAAAAGTATATCGAGATCGACTGAGCTATGGCCGCATAGTAGATTTTGTTTGTTTTGCATGAAAACATTGCCGGCGACAACCCAACCGAAGATTGTATTATGCGCTGTCAGCGAGCCTGAAGGATGTACGATCTTCCCATCGGCTAAAATGTCAAAAAATACGTCACATCCGATCAAAATGTCTATCTGGGAAGGGGTATCATAATTGGCATCAGCCAGTACCAGGTTTTCGAAAAACGCAATTTTATTTTTTGGAATAAGGACACTGGGCAAATCGCTGGTTAGTCGTGATAAAATGATGGAGTTTTGGCAGTAACCGACTGCAAGACCAAGCTCACCGCCCCTCTTGTGCCATGCACACCGGACCCAATACCCGATATTGGCACTCTTGCGTGTGTTCTTTTTAAGAATAATCTTTGCGCACACGATTCGCTGATCAGACTAGTCTGCGACCCGGAATCTAACATAGCTCTACATTTTTGAAACTTACCAGTTCCATCCTCAACTAATATGATTGCAGTTGGCAGAAGGGTCTTGACATCTTGAGCCAACGGACACTGAATTTGCATTATCGCGAGTCGATTGAGCTACTGCATTTTCGTGCAGAATTGAATTATGTCGTTGTCCGCACTGACGACAAACCGAAAATTTGCACTCGGACAAATTATGTTTGGCACGTAGACAGTTGGTACATATTTTGTGGCTGCGCACAAGCTCTAAACGCGAGGGAATTGATAGTTCACGAAACTGTTCACACTGGTATAAAAAGTGATTGCGTTTACATTTAATACACGATTGTACTGCCGACGCAAGGACACGCTTATTATGAAGCTTGACCACCGTTTTAAAATTTGATTGCTTTGCGCGCGACACATTGAGGCTTTCGAGCTCATCAATCCTTTCTTTAAGAAAATCTGTAAAATCCTTGAGACTGTGGGTTTCTTTCCCTCTTTGCTTTCGAATCCACAATACGTTGTTTGATTCATCGAGCTTTTTCACTAAAATGTAAACAAGAATAACCTCCCATGACTCTACCGGTTGTTTAAGGGCACGCAACGCGTTAATGTTTTCGAAAACTGTGTTAAAAAATGTTTTTAAGTCATCAAGCGAATTTGATTTGTGAACCGGGAAGTTAAAAACATTATCCAGATGAGCAATTGTAATAAAGCTAGGTTTGTCGAAATGCTCTTTTATCAGATTCCACGCCACGGAGAAGTTTTCGTCACTCGGTGCTAAGTGCTTAATTATTGAGAGCGCATTTCCTTTTAATCGCGTTTGCAGATGTTCGAATTTATCGATTCTGCTCAGTGAATCTTTGGACGCGACATGTGCAGTAAACAAATCGCGAAAACGAACCCAGTCACAAAAATTTCCCGTGAAGTCTGGAAGTTTGATTTCCGGAAGACGGGTATGGGAGTCCACCCTCGTAATATTAATGGGACGTTTTGCTGTTTCCCCCATACCCTTCACTATTTCACTAAGGGCAGTTTGACTTTCTACTAACGCTTGAATTGTTTCATTCAAATCACTGGTAGCGTTTCTGCTACCCCGCGGTGTGGAAGTGTCTATCTTTTCTGATAATGTTGCACATGCATTAAAGTAAATATCTTCGATTTCAGCCCGATAATGTGTTTCGATATCTAATGCGTCGGCTGTTTCGCAAAGAGAATCAATTTCTAATTGTACGCGTTCGTACTCAAGCATATAATGCTCTAATCTATCCTTAAATGCTTTCAATTTGGCCGATAGACCGTCGATCTTAGACGCAGTGTCAATTCTCGTGATCTGGCCTTTCATGGTTGCCCTTTGACGACGGAGAGCTTCCATGATCTCGATTTAGTATATTTTTTTTATAAGAGTCAAGAAAAAAAATACACGCACAAAAAATAACCACCAAATGCAATGACAACAGAGTTGGCAACTATGGACCGCAACAAAACAAAAACCACCAAAAATATCACCACCTATGTATATATGCAACGACAAACAGGTTGGAAATCGAAAGAGTAAATTTGGCAGAAGACAACGCACGACAGCGAATATATATCTGAATGTGCAGTAACTTTGTCGCACTAATACCACTACCGAGTGGTTTGTACGCAAATGTAGGTATGCGCCTGTATGTAATGATTTTTTTTTTTTTTACCGAACCGCACAGCAAAACAACCATAAGGAAGCGAGAAACAACAACCGAAGATACAACAACAACAACTGGATTGTAATTATGATTACAACCAAAATGCACACAATGTCGACATTTAATTCTTCTTTTTATTGGCACAGGACTCGATAATCGCAAGTCTTCGAATATAAATTCACTTTGCCACCTTGGCTGCTACGATTAAAAGGGAAATTCACCACCGTATAGCTTGCCCTATGCAGAACAATATTTGTTTTATGTATAGGTATAGGGATTTTTTTTTATTTTAAACCGCACGACAAACACCCGTGCGTAATCACCACCGAAATGCAACAACTGAAGGGCAACAACAATGCCGGCAACGAATAACTATAAATAGTTCTATTCAGCGATGCCTAATTAATTTTAATCAATGGGTGCAAGAAAAAATCCGAAATTGCAATAAAAGTATCACTATGATGGCGAAGAGTAATGAAAAGAAAATCTGTTCGCGCAGCAAGAGATGTGGTGAATGACTGTGTTGTGTGCGCTGCCAAGAAATCGCGAAACGAGAATGATGAACGAGAAAAAGGGAAGAAGAAAACCGATCGAAGGGGAAATTTCACATTTACTTATGTGCGGCGAGTTTTTGCTATTGTTTGCAAACACACACAAGGTCCCGAATCAACGATTTGAAGAACTATAACTTTTTAATTTTGCTTTGCATTAGCTGCACACAAAAAAAATGAATGTTGCTGGCACTCTTCACACACTGGCATATTTTTTATTTTGTTCTTAAAGAAATGCAAATACCGTTTGCAATAAAATTAACTGTTTTGTGAAGAACACGCACGAATCGAATTTATATTGCCAGTATATCCGTACTCGATAAGGACCATTTGTTTACCGCGTTTCTGAAAAGACTTCAATATATTATGTATGTATATTTAAAAATACGATACGAAATTTTGTATTTTAACTAATGAATTAAAAATTTTATTGTGGCTCCACGATGCCCTGAAGCCTAGGCTTACAAGAAAAAATTATTGTGATGTGCACTTGTTGCGCGCTGATGACTAACTACTTTTTGATGAGGAAAAGGTTAGGTAGGTATATAAGCAGACATTTGTATGGAGATGTATTTGTAATTGTATAGGCGCAAACACCTACATATATGAAAAGTTATGCCAGTCTCGTCAAAGAAGTCATTGTCCGTACTAGTGTTAGGTGCCAGTTATAGCTATCATTGAAACTCATCATTGAAAATTTTAATGATTGATTTTGAGACATTTAGGAAGTAAAATCGCTTATTATTTTGATGAACAAATAAAGGTTAAGACTTTATTGATATTTCTAGCAAAAAAAAATTCAAATAGACCTAACCTTCAAAGGTTAACTAATGAATGACTTTGCTAAACAATAACCTGTACCACATTTCTGTTAAAAAAATAACGGCTCAAATTTCGATTGTTTCTTCGTTCTTTATGGTCATAGGCAATTGCATTATGTAGGTATGTAAGACACAAACATGTTCATATATATACATGCTGCAGTCATACAGTAGTGCCCAGTTAATGCGAATTTTTCATAATGCATTACATTTCATGTGGGAGAATTTTAAATGTGTATACATCAGTGGCGTGGCGTGAATATTTCGAAAAGGGAAGACGAAGCGAAAAATTGATCATCTTCAAACTTTAGATCCTTATCTCACTGTTTTTACAACAAGATGGTACATTTGTACGTCTTTTTTCTACATTTAGTTATAGCAATACAAATTCTCAGTAATAGCATTTTTGCATTATTTTAGATGATTTTATGAGCTTCTCCAAGATATGTTTGATATCTCAAAATATCAATATGTGCATGATTTATATAACCTCGTTCCAATTAAAAAAATTATTTTTTGAATTCGCCATTATTAAAGCTCCTATGCCAATATGTGTTTATAAAACCTGTTAACTTATGAAACTTCATAATCCAACCTTTTTCATTTGTCAATCAACATGCGGAAACAAAAACATCATATTTTTCTAAATTACACTAACCTATGTCTCAGAATTTTCATTTGTACACCTTATTAACAGGTGCAGGGAACTAGGTCCCCGGGAACCAAGTCCACCGAGGGAATTAGTTCTCATTTAATGGGAACTAAGTCCACTTCAGCGAAGTGGACTTGGTTCTCATAGAAGGTGGGAACAAAATTCCTCAAAAACTGAGTGATTTTACTTCCCTTTAAATGTGTATTTAATTCCTACTTCCAAATAAAAAATCAATCTTATAAATAAAATAGAAATACTTTTCACAATTGTTGGCTATATAGGATAAATTCAAAGATTCCTTAAATGCCAAAAAAACTTTGTATACACCCAGCCTCGCACCTACCCCAAATCCTATAATGAGCCCAAGCAGGGGGGTTGCAGGGGGGCAGTATGCCCCCCCATACATACCTCACCGTTTATTCGCCGTAATGCTTTGTCTTACATAAATACAGTGCTAGCACCCAGCATAACGGCACAAACGGCTGGGTGTATGCAAAGTTTCTTTTGCATTTAAAGAATCTGGATTTAAAGAAACTTTGAATTTATTCTATATATCCAACAATTGTTAAAAGTATTTCTATTTTATTAAAAAGATTGATTTCTTACTTGGAAGTGGGAATTAAGGGAAGTAAAACAACTCAGTTTTTGAGGAATTTAGTTTTCACCTTCTATGAGAATTAAGTCCACTTCGCTGAAGTGGACTTAATTCCCATTAAATGAGAACTACTGGTTTCAATGATTATTATCAATGATTATTAAAAGATCGCTTTTTGTTTGAACACAAATTTGCTTATGAAATCATGCCCACTGTCTTTTCTAAAGTAGAATGGTCTTTTTTCGAACAATATAAAATCTTACCTACTTTTCCTGTTACCTATTTTTTCTGATTTTTAGAAAAATGATAGGACTATTTTGTTTGGTAATACAAATCGTATTATAATTTTTTGAACAAACATTTTTTGATATAAATGTAGCCTATTATGTTCCTGTGGTTTGAAGACCTTAATCTTGAAGATCCAACAATTAGAACTCAAGTTATGAGTTTATTACTGGATCAACATTGATATTTTGAACACAGTTACTTTAAATAAAACGAGAACAGCCGTATTATTCCCTTTATAAAATTCAAACATTATATGAACTAAAAAATAAAATATATCCCCCCAAATGACCTCACTTCTTGCTATGACAAACTGCCTTCCGGCAGCATGCCCCCCATAGATATCTCACTTTTAAAACGCAGCAGCCATAATGCTAGCAATGCAAGCAAATTAAAATTATCTCAAAAAAGTAGAATCAGTAATTTTTAATTTTCTCAAAAACTAGAAGACATAAAAGCTTTTGGTTTTTGCTGTTCGATTGATATGAGCATTGACCAGAAAAATCAAATTTAGTTTTTCATTTCGCAATTTTGTGAAAAATTGATCCAAACATTTTTGTTTGTGTTTTTTTGTATCAAAATTTTGAATTTAAATGCAAATTTTTTGAAAACTATTGACACAAATAATATAATTTAAATGTACGATTAAAGAATAGACTTTTAGCTTTTAAAACCGTTATTGTTTTGCATTTTAAGTGTTGCTGTTGTTTTTTAATATTTGTTATTCCATTTTAGTTATTTTTTTTCGAAAATCACCCCTACCTCCTAAACGGAGCGAGATAGACCCCCCTCCCATAGAAAAAAAAGTGCTTGTATTTGGCCCCTCTACAAAAATCCGTTGTCATTTTCGGTGCCCATGTTATCGTACTCGTGCCAAGAAATCAAATGTATCTTACACAAAATTATGCATTCTTATTTAAACTTTAAATATCATATAAACAACACTTTCAAACGAAAAACACACACAATTATTTTTTTTATGATTTTTACATTCAAAATCGTTCTACTGGAAAATTATACTGTTCATGTCTTTTCAGCACGCCCACCAAATGCATTGAAATTTTCAAAATTCAATTTTAAAATTCCTAACGAAAAATTTTATATACAAAACATTGCTATATGCTGTTCAAGAGCTTCTCAATTTATTTTAAATGAATTAATTAATTATAATAAAATTCATATTTTGATAATTTCCAAGGATGAAGCCAATTAAAATCAAAAATTCTCAAATCAACTGCATTAAATTGGCTATTACTCGAGAAATACTACTTTGATTTTCAAAAATATGGCGTCTCTAGAATGATTTATTTTCTTAAATTTTTATAGCTTACTCCAATTATTATTGCATAAAATTAACGTAGCTGAGGGGTTTCAAAAGGCAGACAAGTAAGTTTTTTACCCTATACGCAATTATGTTCTCATTTTTCATACGATTTTCAATTTGTTCATTTAATAATAATTTTGACTAACAACCAATTTCTTTGGTATATCAATCATATTTTTAAGTTTATTACATGATTTTATATAGATTTTTAAACAATCCTCAACGCAAAATTTTTGAAAATTTACAGGCTATTTCGTAAATCATTTAGAAGCTCTCCGCAAATTGGTTATAACTTTGGTAATTTTGTATTGATCTTCACAAATGAGGTATCAGATGAGGGGTATAGTTGCAAAACTCTTTTTTTCCACTTTTGAGAATTTTGAGTGAAATGAAAAAAAAAAAAACTGTTAAAAGCTACAAAAATAATTAAAACGATTAGTTTTAACGCTAAAATATAAGTTAAGGATGACCTTCATCTATTCCTTAGGGTTTTGATCATATTTGGTGAGCCTACAAATTATAAAAATCAAATTAATTTGGAAAAGAATAGTTTTGAAAGTTACAATTGCAGTCGAATAGATTTGTATAGGAATAGATGACATTTGATTCAGAGAATAGAGGAGTTTTGAAAATATAAAAACCTCAAAGAAAAAAAAAAGATTTTTGGTGCAGAATTTGATTTGTAAGGGAATAGATGAGTTTTGAATTGAACGACTGAGTGGAATAGTGTAGTTTTGAGAGAAACACCACTTTTCAAGCACATAAAAGTTTAGGAAATAATAAGTTTTTATAGATTTTACTTAATTACGTAGATGAAGGACCTTCTAAAGAACATTTCCTCATATTTTACTCATTTTTGAAAAAAACTGGAATAGGAGAGTTTTGAAACTACACCCCTCAGATGAAAGATATGTAAACAAGAATTACATTAATAATAATTACAATGATACATAAGAAGACTAAATTATTATTAGAGGTGCAACAACATTTATAGTGAAAAGATTACTTCTTTTCCATCACATTTGCTTATAAAATCAATAGATAAGCTGAATGGGCTTGCACACACGGGATGATTTCTGCCGGCAGAAAACAGAGTTTATAGGAGAGGGAAGTGAAATGCGCGATATGAAGTGGCGTACAATCTTCTACCTTGTTTGGAGTGGAAGAACGAAGTAGAAGACTAATACACACTGAGGTCTGCATAAAATACTAACACAATGAAAAGAGGTACATGTATACATTTTTTCTGCCAGAATAATTCATCCCGTGTGTGCTTGAAGTGAAGTATTGAAGCAGATTTCTACCAGGCAGATAAATATTCCCGTGTGTGCAGACCCAATATTATGAAAGCAAATGAGTTGATTGATTTATGTGGTGAGCAAGACAAAGTTTAAGAAATACTTTTTGTATTGAAATCCACCTAATGACACACCCACTTCTATTCTAATTTCTTAAAAATGGCTCTTAAGATTTTTGTTGATCAACAATTGTTTTTACTGTTAGCATAGGTAAAAAATTAATGTAAGTGCTTTTTTAAAACCCACCCACAACCACGCCCAATTTTGTCATGTGTATCTATTATATCTTTGCAATGGCTCTAAGGATGTGTATACAATTTTCACAGTTGATTTACATAAGCAAGACAAAACTTTTGCAATATTTTTTACTCAAAACCGCCGACTGATATGTCCTCTTTTTATATCTTAATTTCTCACAAACGACTCTATAAATTATTGTAGGTATTAGATATTTATTATTTAAATAAGTACGAACAAATATATACAGGGTGTCCCGGACGGATCGAGTTCATACTGTATTATATATTGATATATACTTGATGATCGGAGACTTAATTTTGTTGATTTTTCGTTTTGCATAAAATCTCCAAAAAAGGATGATAAGGTTCGCATACAATGATTATATCTTGAGTTCTATTAATCAAACCGCCTAGAACTAGATTAGGTGTTCATGATGAGAAAAAATGACAGCATCATATCCGATTGTTTTTTTAAATATATTTAAGTGGTTATAATCCTGAAAATAAAACAGGAGATTTAGCGCTTTTTGATCCCCCACCCTTCCCAAAGGTTGAGAAAAAACAGACCTTTCGAATTGCTACGCAAAAATACTGACTATCAAAAAGCATTCTCAATACTCGCCAATTATAATTTGTCCGAGTCTGAAAAGAATCAACTATTTTTGGTTTTGGAAAAATTTATCTGCCGGTTGTCCAATGTAAAGGATGTGAATACTGTCAAAGAGGCAAGGTTGACAAATTGCAATATTTACGCAAACAATTCAGTCGAAAATTAAAAGAAAATTTGATGCTTCACTTCTTACTCAATGCCAATCGGAACTACATCAGCAAACTATTATGATCACAATACATTTGCGGCTTATGGAGAAATGCTAATTTGAAAAACCCAACTGAATTGCTTCCATCTAAGTATGGATGGATTGAAATTGACGGAAAATATTAATTGCGTTGAAGTTGAGCAGTGATTAGCGAAGCTAAACTCAACCAGAAAATTTGGATTAGAATATAAATGTCACAGGTATAAAATACGAGTATGAACTCATTTTTGCTACATAAAGTAATCGCAAATTTGTATTGAATTAATTTTATAGATAATGAAACAATGAGGATGATGACGACGATGAAAGCATTCCTGATGTTCCATTTATTAATTACGATGAGGACAGCCAAATAGCTCAAAACTATTCTTAGGGGAATGAAATTAAAACTATGATTTCTTTGAAAAATAGAATTTTCCCACTTATTTTAATTGGTTTTTACTTATAAAAACTATTATTTCGTTGTTTTTGTCAGAATGTTCGGCCCAAAATATTTGTCTGCCTTTTTGATTTCAGTATTATATTGGAATTTAAAATTTGTTTGCATTTTTTCCATCCTTGATGAAATGACATAACTCCTTATTTTCCCAACCTCCCCCGCAGTCTGCCACCATCTTCGTAGCACTCAAACTGTCTGCCTCTTTTGGGTTTGTTGAATAAAATTATTGAGCATCATCACACCAAAAATCGGCTTTAGTGAAATCACGTTTTTGTCCTAATATATTTGAACCCTTTAGCCCCCTACCGACAGCTTCCCCACAAACGAATAGTTGGCAGACTATTGATTTATTGATTATTTAAAGTCAGACTATACAATGATACTGTAATATTTTCTCAGGTTCGTTAATAAAACTTATTTACTTTATACGAAACTTTCACTTATTTATTTTACAAAATAAAGCACTTTACTTTTCTTACTACGAACAAAAACTATTTATTATTCTCCACTGAAATTGATTCACCAACTTTACTTTTCACTTTTCGCTGGCTTTATACTACTAATAGTCTGGTCAAATGGTAGTTTGAAGTGGAAAGTTCTGGGGTAATTATTTTTAGTGACTCTCTTTATGTTTTTGGGGTCGCTGAACACGAATCTGAAGTTGTCCAACAAAATTTTTCACGGCAAATATGAGAATTCGTCAAAAAACGTCGAAAATTTCGACATTTTTTGTCTTTTTTCCTTATTGCTCAAAAATTATTTTTCTTTTGCAAAAATCGCTGATGCAAAAATAAAGACAATAAGATTACCTACAATCTACGCTCATATCATTTTTTTGTACGACTTATGGTTTCTGCGGAAACAGTCGTTGAAAAACAGCCAAAAATCCGTCATTTTTAAAAAATTGCATAAACGATTCTTTTTGTATTGTTTTCTTCATTACATGAAAAGTAGGCCATGAGTTATTATGTTATTTGCATTTTCTAATTGTAGTTGTCTAAAAGTATTATATTGCAGTGGTTAAGCGTCTAAGTTTCAGTATTCCAAACAGTCAAAATGTCCATTCAAAAGTGTTTTATTTGTGAAAAAGATTGGAGTATGGTGCAGTGAAGATGATCTTATGGACGTATATACTGCAGTGGTACGGCCGATTCTAACATATATGGTTCGATTGTCTGGTGGCCCGCACTTAACAAGGCATATAATATCGACAAACTCAAAAAGGTTCAAAGAACAGCTAGTTTTGGTACCACAGGTCTTGCCCAACGGATGCCTTAAGCGTTTTTCCGCACCTCCTACCACTTGATCTACAAATAAAATATTTGGTATCTTGCAGTGCCTTAAGACTTAAAGAATCAAATTCTTGGGTTGCTAAACCTTATGGTCACAGCAATATCACAAATTTGATTCCCACTGATATATTTTCGATTCCCACTGACTACCGTGCTCCTACAATGAGCCTCAGTAAAGATTTTAAAGTCTTATTCCTATCCGGGATGACAACGCCCTGATGAGAGACTTAGACACAACTATCTATACTGATGGCTCAAAGATGGAGTGCGGTGTTGGCTCAGGAGTCTTCTCTGAGTCTTTCAACATTTCTAAGTCGTTTCGGCTACCGAATTTTGCTAGTGTATTTCATGCTGAAATACTGGCAATTAGGGAGGCATGCAAGATCCAAACCAAAATAGTAATACAGCCATCCTTACAGACATTCAGTCGGCTGTGAAAGCCATTGACTCGGCTACTGATGAGCTCGCAGTCTAAATATTAACATCAAGGTCACTCTTATCTGGGTTCCTGGTCACAGTGGCATTGAGGGAAATAAACGGGCAGGTGAACGAGCCAGGCAAGGATCAGCCCTTCACATCTCACTTGCGGAAAGAGTCAACATTCCCCTTGGAGTTGTGAAGGGCAATATATTGTCAATTTTCCTTAGGGAATCCAATCTTAGGTGGAGCAGTTTAACCAACTGCAAAATATCCAGTACAATCTAGCCCGCCTTTAATAAATCCCGAACAATTGATCTCATGTGTAGACCCAAGCGGGACATAGCCAGGGTCGTAGCAAACTGCACTGGACACTGGTAAATT
The DNA here is from genome assembly GCA_963921185.1 of Dasysyrphus tricinctus. Lineage (NCBI taxonomy): Eukaryota > Metazoa > Arthropoda > Insecta > Diptera > Syrphidae > Dasysyrphus > Dasysyrphus tricinctus. The sequence goes on from OY992534.1 coordinate 37,077,273, forward strand.
GGAGAACATGCGGCGAGGCTGGGTATTCCTTACAATACTCACTGTCACAGCTGTGGAGACCAGCAAGAAAAGGAAACAGTTCTTCATTTTCTCCGTAAATGTTCAGCTCTAGCCAGAATGAGAGGCACAATGGTTTGGAATGGCTTTTTTTGACGACCTAAACGAACTTTCCGAAATAAAGATCAAAGACTTGATCTCTTTTATAAAAGCCACGAAATGCATCTGAGACGAAAATCGGTTGCGTTCTGCATCATGTTACCCCCCAGATCCAAAGACCGTGAGTAATTAGAACCCGGGTTTCTGCGGGGCTTCATGATGCTCAATGGCAATGATGATCACACGGTCGGATCGATCGCGCTTCGTTGCTATTTTACAACCTACCAAGCTCGGCATAATGTAGCAAGCTCGGGCGAGATGCGATCTAATCGAGATGCGATCCAATCGAGTGAGTGTCCTATGACCCAACTCCTGTCTTTTGTACTGACTCACAAGATACCTCAACCATACTTCACAGCCGTCCTATTTCAAAGCAAGGAACGCTTTTCTGGTTTCTTGGGAAAGATGATTTCCAACCCACACTGGAGGAAATCTCACATCCAACCCAGAGAACCGGACACCTGAGGAATAAGCCCCTCAGAGAATAAGCCCGCAAATCCTCACTTTAGACTGCTTTCATACACAGGTCAAACGAGTTATGGTATCAAAACGGCGCAATCCAGTGCTAATTGGGCAAAGAGCGAGTGTCACCATTTCTACCTACCATTTACTATTTATATATCTTTTTTGGCAAGTTGTATGTACTTTCACTGATTTCCTACCTGCCAAAGAAGATGCCTTTCCGTCTTTTCTCTTCTTGCTTGCTTTTTCAATCACCACTTTCACTGCACCATACTCCAATCTTTTTCACAAATAAAACACTTTTGAATGGACATTTTGACTGTTTGGAATACTGAAACTTAGACGCTTAACCACTGCAATATAATACTTTTAGACAACTACAATTAGAAAATGCAAATAACATAATAACTCATGGCCTACTTTTCATGTAATGAAGAAAACAATACAAAAAGAATCGTTATGCAATTTTTTAAAAATGACGGATTTTTGGCTGTTTTTCCACGACTGTTTCCGCAGAAACCATAAGTCGTACAAAAAAATGATATGAGCGTAGATTGTAGGTAATCTTATTGTCTTTATTTTTGCATCAGCGCTTTTTGCAAAAGAAAAATAATTTTTGAGCAATAAGGAAAAAAGACAAAAAATGTCGAAATTTTCGACGTTTTTTGACGAATTCTCATATTTGCCGTGAAAAATTTTGTTGGACAACTTCAGATTCGTGTTCAGCGACCCCAAAAACATAAAGGGGGCCACTAAAAATAATTACACCAGAACTTTCCACTTCAAGTCCCTTTTGAACACCATTTGACTGGACTATAACAGTTTTAAGAAAATCGATGCAGCTGTAGTAGCTACAGCTGTAGGCTGTAGCCGAACAGACAAACAGACAAGCAGACGGAATTGTGGGAACCACATTTTTCGTCTTCCCTATAATCGTAATGACATGTCTGTTCAAAATATCGAGTTCCATTTTCTTACAAATGCATAACTTGCCGTATAGGACCTGTGTATCGTAAGTAAAAATGGTTCTTTTGGTGAAATCATTGATAGCTTATCTTTTTTGAAAAAATAGTTTGTCACGAAATTGTAGCCTTTACTGAGTCTTTCCTGAAAATAAGATTTTGTAAAATTCCTAAAAAAAAACACCTTGCGGTTTAAGAAAATTCATTAAAATTATACCAGTATATGATAAATTCAAATTGAATCTTACAGCTCAGATTTCATTATTGTCATTCGAATGAAAGGTTTACTATAAGAATAAGAATGGTACATAATTTTGTAAGTCCATCTTTGCATTTTTTTGTTGGTCAAGCTTGTTCACTTTTCATTAAATTGATATAAAATTTTTTAATTGGACTTAATTTAACCACTTTCAAAATAATTTTTTCGTCATTTTATTAATACCTTTTGACTCACAAAATCAAAGTGATTTCAAATAAAACCAAGTTGTTTATGTTTTGTAATGGTTATTTTACCAAATTAATAAAACTCTCTACGCTATTGACCGTGCCCATAATAACAGATAAATGCGGCCGAAGCATTTTGTTACATTTTTTAACTACACAAAGTTTAACAATTAATAGTGAGTTGGAAAGAAGCTTTCGTGTGCGGTAGTCTATTGGCTATATACTTATACATATTCAACCTTATTCATAAACTCATTATAGTGAGCACAAAGCGCTATGCAAATTAAAACAACCGGTTTGCCTTTTTGTTTTTAGAAAAGGTTTTACTAGGTCGCGGAACCAATCTGTTCCGATTTGTTGGGGTGCAAGCTTAAGACTAATTACAAATTTTATTCTTAAAGATAAATTATCTAAAAGCAATATACTGATCGTCAACATAACTGCTGATTCGATAGATGGGTCCGTGGGTGGATGGATGCTGGTGTAATAATTGTATTGATTTCCAATAAAGGAAATGCTGACTCAACGGATGGGTGCATGGATGGATGGTCGATGTAATTCAATATATTCGTCGTGACCATTGATGGTTCTGAATAAAACATTTTGTGGATTATCTGCACTTTTGGGTGGGATATTGCATTGTGTTGCATGATGATAACTCCCCTCTTTCTTAGATGATGCATCCCGCGTCATGAATTTCCTCTGAAAGTTTTTGTATATTTTTGTTTATTTTATTTATCATTATTTCTTCATTTATATTATGGGTTTTTGGTTTAAGTTTCAAAAAGAAGTAAGTAAGCATTATTATTAATACAATAATTATTATTACAATTGTACTGAATGTTATGATATTTGTTATTAAATTGTTGATTTTAATTTCTTCTAGAATTTTTCTGTTTTCGATATTTTTGAAATGGAGTTCAGGTAAACTTATGTTTACTGTTATATTTTTAATTTTAACATCTTTAAAAATTGGTAGGATAAAATTTTCATTTACAATTATATTTTCGTAAATATTATTATTAACATTAATTTTACAATTCTCAAAATTTATTATCGTGTTTCCATGAAGTATTACGTCATATGTGTTACAATTATGAATTAATTTTGTTTCAGGGACATTTTTCGTGATAACAATATTATTAGTTAATTGTTTTATTTCAATATCTACATTAACTTTGAAGTTACATATCGGATTTTCTTTTAGTATTTCTTCAATACATTGGTCGTTTATTTTTATTAAATGTGTTTTCATTATAATGGGTTCTTCTGTATATTTGTACCAAGTATGGTTACTTAATATTAACTCTCTATAATTGATGTCTAATTCTAAATTATTTTTGTTTGGTATTGGTTCGATTATAATTCTGTGGTACAATTGATTGCAATAATTAGGTATCATGATTACAAAAATAATTTTATTATCGTGTAAAATTACTGAACTTTTAATGTACATTAAATCTCTTAAAGTTATATTATATGTTTTTATTTCTTTTACAGTCAAAATATCTCTCCCTAATACTCCTAATCTAGATAGCATTATATTATCTTTTACTTTACGAACTTGTCCTCTTAACAGTTGGATATCGTATTGAATTTGGAAAATATGTTGCATATGGTCTATAGTTACATCTTTAGAGGCTCTTCCAAGAAGATTAGATAATTGGTCATTTATATATTTTTGTTGTTTATTAATGTGATCAGTTACTTTTTTCATTGCTAAGTTAAATTGATCATTTATTCGAACTTGGTCGTTGAGGCTATTTATAATGTTTTCATTATTCTTTTCATTAACATCTAATCTCTGCTTAATTTCTAATTCATCATCGGCATCCATTGTGCCTGTTATAAATTTTAAAACTTTTCCTATAATATCAACTAACCCTCGTCTTTTTCTTGTATGTGGTAAAATGCTTTTAATTTCTTCCTCTAATGCATTAAAATTATGCAACATAGTTGGATAATGGTTGCAAAAACTAAAGTTTACTATGTTGTTTCTTATTATTTCTAAATTCTCTTTCCATAAATCTAAATCAATTGTGTATAGGATTTTCTTATAAGTGTTAATAATTTTGAGCTTTTCATTTTTTATCATTATAAATACCTGTCCATCATTCAAGTACTCTACGTCAAGCCGCTGTCCTTGTCCATTATGTAGTAATGTTATAAGTAGTATAACTATTTCGAGTAGAGGATTCATTGTCCTGAAATAGATTAAATTTTAATGTTATCTTTATGAATTATACGATCATTTTTATGAATTCGTATTTTTTTTCCTAAGTCTTCTTTCACTTTTTGTTTTCTATATCTTGGTTGAAGTTTATTTCTAATCCCTATGATTTTTTCATAAATTATTTCATTTTGTTTATACGTTTTTGTCTTTACATTAGGTTTTTTTCTCTTTAACATTTTTGCTTGGGCTAACAGAAGTCTTGGTTGTAAGTCTTCATGTTCTAATTTGTTGAATAAGACTTCGAAAGGTTTTTTGTTTGTTACAGAATGAATCGTTTTATTGTACTGCTGTACGGCTCTAAAAATTGATTCTAGATCACTTATTAAGTGAAATTCTTCTTTTAAACATCTTGCTATTTCTATTAGTGTGGAGTGAGCTCTTTCCACTTGTCCATTCGAAGTACTGTGTTTTGGATCACAGAAAAACATTTCCATCCCTAGTCTATGCATCAACGTTTTAAATTGGGGTGTTGAAAAACCTGGTTCGTTGTCGACACATAATTTCTTAGCTTCTGGGAAGCTTTGCAAAAGTTCTAAGACTTTGTCGTCTAATTTTGTTCTATCTTCTATTTGTTTAATGACAAGAAATTTTGAATACGAATCAATGCAAGTTAAAAATTTTAACTTTTGAGCAAAGAAAATATCCAGGTGTAACTGCTCCCCCTCTTTCTTAGCAATTGGAGCCTCTCCAATTGGAGCTTTAAAAGGATGTCTTTCGTATTTGTTTCGGTTACATATTTCATAGTTTCTAACGAATTCTTTAAACTGTTTGGTCATTCGTGGCCAATAATATGCTGTGTAAATTTGTTTCAAATTTTCTTGATAGCTACGGTGTGCTCTAACGTGTGTTTGTTGTATTATAGTTTGTTGGTCTTCTTCGTTCGTAATATCAATGGGAAAGTTCTTTAATATTATAAAGGTCCATTGGTGTGCAATGAATTGCAACAGTTCCAGGTTGTAAATATTGTTTTAATATGATTATTAAATTTTCTGGTGTATCGTACTCAATTAAATGTCTAGTTCTGTTAAAATATTTTATTTGTTCATGTGCCGTAAATAATCCTTGAGTTAAAAGGATTTGTTGCTTAAATTGATTAAGAGGTTTTGTTGTCTCTTTAATTTCTAGGTTATCACTGCTGACTGCTCTCGGCAGAGTGCTGTGTAGCAGTACTAGATGAGTCTTCATCTGAAATGTGGTTTAAGTATTGCCTTGACAAGGCATCAGCAACTACATTTGTAGTCCCTGGCTTGTATATTATTTTGGGAGCAAACTCCTCAATAAACGCATGCCAACGTTTCATTTTGGCATTTGGATTTCTTACGGATACCGCAAACGTTAGCGGCTGGTGATCTGTATGGATCTCAAGGTTAGAAACACCATATAAATAGTTTCTTAAATTCTTCAAGGACCACACTATAGCGTATAATTCTTTTTCGTTAGTGGCATAATTTTGTTCTGTCGTATTCAATGTTTTTGAAATGAATGTTATTGGTTTTCCTTCCTGGGATAAAACACCTGCTATAGCGTTATTAGAAGCGTCAGTTGTTAATATAAAGGTTTTTTTGAAATCTGGTTGTACTAATTCGACTTGTTCTATTAAAAGATTTTTGAAGGTCCTACAAGCTAAAATAGCTTCATCGTCTAGTTTTATACTTGGTTTTTTAGATAAGTTTTTTTATATTCTGCCGTTTTCTCCGGCTAAGTATTTAGTTAAAGGCTTAGTTACCGATGTGTAGTTCTTAACAAACTTACGGTAGTAACCTGTCATGCCCAAAAAACTTCTTAACTGTCTTAACGTATTCGGTAATGGAAAATTACTAATTGTCTCTATTTTCTTCGGGTCTGTTTTAATAGTGTTAAAAGCGACTATGTTACCTAAAAATTCGCTGGCCACAAATTATATCAAACGAGGAATTGTGGCGCAGGACAAGCCAGGAGCGGCTGGACGTTGACATAAGAAAGCGTAAATGGCAATGGATTGGTCACACACTGAGGAAACCAAACGATGAAATTGCAAAGCAGTCATTTGAATGGAATCCTCAGGGTGCACGGCGGGTTGGAAGACCAAGAACAACATGGAAATCAACAGTTCTAGCAGAAGCAGACTCCCAGAGAAAGACGTGGCCACAGTTAAAATATCTATCTGCAGACCGAGAAGGATGGAAACGATTTGTTGGCGCCCTATGCCCCAACCGGGGTTACAGGACTTGATGATGATGATGATGTTACCTAAAAATTCTGTTTCCTTTTTATAGAATTTAGATTTTTCTAAGGAAATTTTCATATTAGCTTTTTTAATACATTTATAATTTCATTAAGATGTCTAGTGTGCTCATTTAAATTTTTAGAGTAAACTATTATGTCGTCCATATAGACATGGCACACTTTCCCTATATAATCACGCAAAATATCATCCATTGCTCTTTGGAAGATGCTTGGTGCGTTTTTTAAACCGAAAGGCATTCTCATAAATTCATATTTACCGTTATTTATGCTAAATGCCGTTTTTTCAATATCTGATTCTTTCATCTGTATTTGATGAAAACCAGACTCTAAGTCTATCGTAGAAAAATACTCAGCTTTCCCTAAATTAGATAAAATAACATTACTCTCGGGTATAGGATATCTATCTGATATCGTTTTTTCATTCAATTTTTTATAATCTATTACCATTCTAAATTTTTGAGTACCATCATCATTGGTACCTTTTTTTGGTACAACCCAAATCGGTGAATTGTACGGACTTTTACTCTGGCGAATAATTCCTGCCTTTAACAAATCTTTTATTTCCTTATTAACGAATGTGTTAACTGACAGTGGGTACGGCTATTGTCTGCTCCATATAGGAGTATCGACTGTAGTCCTTATTTCTGCCTTTACATCCGTTCGGAATAATGAATGTATATCTATATCTGAATGTAATTTTTCAATCTTTTATATCATATACCTTTTTAATTCTTCTACATTTTCACTGCTTTCTAATTCAATTTTTAATGTTTCGGAATCTTCTGATTCCCTTGAATTGTTTAATTCATTTATATCTTCTGATAAGAATATTCTTTCTCTTTTATTATTATATATTAAATTACCATTTTCAAAATCTAACTTAATGGAGGCTTCTTTGAGTAACATATAACCTATTAATAAATCACTTTCTAAATTTTCTATTTCATAAAACACAACATCTCTATCAAATATATATGGAACATAAAAATGAGTTATTATCGATTACCCATTTACTGTGCGAATTCTTTTTTTTAATAGATAGCTCTTATCTATCTTGTAGAACATTGTAGACCAAATGTTCTACAAGATAGACAGCAACTAGTTGCTCCCGTGTCAATTAATATTTTTAGTTGCTTGTTTGGTTGGTTTCTAAGTATGTAGGCCTAAAAAAGCTTCCTTATTTATATTATTAATACGCTGGTTTTTACTGATGGCTGAACACTATTTTGTGCACTATGTGGTCTCTTATCCACATACAAATTTCTGTGAAAATTATTATTATAATTATTATTTAAATTTTGTCTGAACGGATTGATACGTTGTCCTATATTATTATTGGTATTAGTGTTATTATAAGATCGCCAATGATTGTTACTAAAATTATGTCTTTGATTGGGCAATCTCATATTAGAGCTTCCAACTGTCATTGGTGTAGGTTGTGAATGTTGATTACGAAAATTGTTTGGATTCGGTTCCCAAACAGATCTTTTAGGGAATCCCAGATGGTTGGTGTTTGTGTTGTTTGTGTTATTTGTGTTATTTGTATTTCTGTTAAATTGAAGGGCGAATTAAGCCCTTTGGTTGTTGGACTCTAGCTCATGAGCTTTAGCAAGAGCGCTAGGTAAATCATTGGGGCTAAGCCAAAATAATATATTGCTTAGTGGGGCGTTTAACCCGGTTATAAAAACGCGTAGGGCATTTGTGCGGTGAGCTTCGTTGAGCTATCAATCTCGTTTTTCAATGAGGCTGTGTTTAAGGCCACAATACGAGAGATAATGTCTTCATTATTCGTCGACATTTTACTAAATTTTTCAATTAAATCTTCCAGCTTTAATTTTTACTATCCCAATTAATTTATTATTTACTTATTTATTTATTTATTTCAAATATATTTTCTCACAATGTTCTATTTTTTTTATTTTTTTCACAAACACTTAAATTCATGGAAACTTTTTTTGTATAATATAATAATGAAATACAATAATATTCTTAAATATATATATATAAATATTCTTTGTTCACAAATTTACTTTATTGTTTTTTTTTTTACTCAAATTTTAATATTTATTTTCTGCTTCTGTTGATATTCAGTAATAGCTTTGGCCTATTTTTGTTCACTTTAGAGTTTATTATTTTTTTTATTTAAATTATTGTTCAACTTTACAATAATTTTTATTATTATTTTTTTGGAGGAGTGATTACTTTCTTTTTTCTATATATTTCTTATTTTTCTTTTTAAGAGCACTCACTTTAATTTAAATTTCTTTTGGAAAATTATTTAGAATTTTTCCTTTATTAAAAATTTATATTTATATTTTTTTTTTATTTAAATTTTTACTTTTCTATAATTTTTTTTCGCAAAAACTTTGGTTAAATATTTTAATATTCACGTACTTTAACTTTCACCTTTAAAAAATTTACTTTTGCTTTTACTTGCATTAATTTTTTTTTCTTTTCGCAAAAATTTTGTTTAAATACTTCAATATTCACGTACTTTAACTTTCACCTTTAAAAAATTTTACTTATGCTTTTACTTGCATGCCCCACGTTGGGCGCCAATTAAAACAACCGGTTGCCTTTTTGTTTTTAAAAAAGGTTTTATTAGGTTGCGGAACCAATCTGTTCCGATTTGTTGGGGTGCAAGCTTAAGACTAATTACAAATTTTATTCTTAAAGATAAATTATCTAAAAGTAATATACTGATCGTCAACATAACTGCTGACTCGATAGATGGGTCCGTGGGTGGATGGATGCTGGTGTAATAATTGTATTGATTTCCAATAAAGGAAATGCTGACTCAACGGATGGGTGCATGGATGGATGGTCGATGTAATTCAATATATTCGTTGTGACCATTGATGGTACTGATACTGAATAAAATATTTTGTGGATTATCTGCACTTTTGGGTGGGATATTGCATTGTGTTGCATGATGATAACTTGCATGCACTCCTTATAATGCCTCTTAACGCATAAACCTTATTCATAAAACTTATGCAACGTAACATAGACTTATTATAAGTTAAATGCTAAACGCGTTTGGAGGTTGAATAGTGGCAACATAAGAATATTTTGGTATTGAAATGTCACTTATACACGCAAAAATAAAATATTTAGGTATTCATACATATCTATACCTACCTATTCTTCCCAAAAAAAAACTGAGCAAAACGAATAATGAAATAAATCAACAAAACAGTTTTTTTTGTCAAACTAATTTAATTTTATTTATGAACAAACATATATACAAATTTATGTCCTTAAAGTACCTATGTATATCTTCTATAAGCAACACAGCTTAAACTAAATAATACAATAATGTCAATAAAAATTCAATCAGTTGGTAAATGCAATACAAAATATGAGTTTTATAAACACTTTCATTTATTACTATACTAAAAACGACACAGGAAAATGTAAATAATTACAATAATAAACGAAGGAACTAAAACAACTCGAAGAGGCAGCATTTATGTAAATCTTTTATTGATTTTTCACGAACAGCTGATGATTGTTTGAGATGTGCAAGTAAAACGTAATAGATTTCTTCTATTTGGTACTTTATTTGACACAAGCGTTGCATAACTAAAATAGTTGGGTAAAATTTTTATGAATAACGATTTTTGTAACGTTACATAGTGCAACATAAATCCTTATGCAGTGCATAACTATTCATCTGTTTAGCGGATTCTAATGAATAAGGCTGATTACGTTTAGTAATGAAATTAATATTATAAATTTTGTAGTTTTACTGGAATCAAATCTTTTTTTGAATTGTTAATGCAAACGCATATTTATTGAACTAAACTATTTAAAACTTTTCTTATCAAAAGATATTTTTTTTTTCATTTTTTTCAACTCCACTGAATTGGGTTGTAATCCCTACCTATGTGTATATCGGTCAGGAAACTGAATTCCGTGCGTTTTTTGGCGGGGAACTTTCCTATGACTGGAATTCATTCCTTACACATTAAGGATGAAATTTATCTTAGGATTAATTTTTTAATCCTGTCGCTTGGACGCCATTTTGAAAAATGGAGCCTAATCTGTTGTCCAGTCAGGAAACTGAAATGGCGTCCAAAACGACAGGATTACAAAAATGACTCCCAACCTAAATTCCATCCTTAATATGTAAGGAACGAATTCCAGCCATAAAAGGTCCTAGCCAAAACACGCTCGGGATTCTGTTTCCCTAGCGGACTAATAATGGGACAGCTTGTTTTGTTTTCTTTTGTTTGTTTTACGATTGTTTTTGAGAGACACTTGTCAATTGTAGCACCAGATTTCGCAATTGCGTATATGAGGCACAATAAATTAAGACATCCTAGCCAAAACACGCTCGGGATTCTGTTTCCCTTGCGGACTATAATGGGACAGCTTGTTTTGTTTTCTTTTGTTTGTTTTACGATTGTTTTTGAGAGACCCTTGTCAATAGTAGCACCACATTTCGCAATTGCGTATATGAGGTACAATTAATTAAGACATTTTGTTTCACATTTTATATGCCTTGTTTCTGTTTGCAAGTCTTTTTTAGAATAATAGTAAGTAAAGCATTGTTTTATCATGGAAAATATAATTTCTTCTTAGCCCATTATATAAAACAATGTAAATATATGCATGTAAAATATATTTTATTATAATTTTGATAACAATGAAACTATTTTTTTTTATCTGATTGAACATATTCAATATTCATATAGGTACAGGAGATGACGGATTTAAGAAAGTCGAGAAATCCAAAGAATTCCTTTCTTATATCCGTGTTGTCTTATATACAGAATTTTATGTAAGAAAGAAAACTTCTATTTAAGTTCAACATAAGAGCTTATGTATGTATGTGAAAGTTTGCGCTGAGAAAAGTAGAATATAGAGATATAAGTTGAACATAGATATTTAAGTTTTATTTAAGCTAACGGTCTAAATCATTTGAAATAAGTTTCCAGAGCATTGACTGAAAAATGTTTTATATATCTCGCATTTGCATTAATTCATAAATATCTCTCATACCATACCAAAAACTAAGATTAAACTATGAATGAATTAACTTTCTAGATAGTGAGAGAAATTTTGTACCAGAATAAGTTTCTTATATCAGTGTTTTTCTTATAAACGGTTTTTTTTATACACGATTCATTTTAAATGCAACTTTTAGGGAATGTGCATGGTGTTTAAATGTCTATCTTATAAAGCGAGCTTTTCTTATATGAGATTTTCTTATATCCGTCATCTACTCTATGCCACCTACCAAAAACTAATTTTTTTATTTTATATAATAAAAATTCTAATACGTATAACGAGTACCTACTAGTGAAATACATCAGCCGTGTAGAAGGCAGAACCATTTATTATTATTATGTCTGTCTTATAAGCGAGTTTTTCTTATATGAGATTTTCTTATATCCGTCATCTACTCTGCCGTGTTAAGAAGACAAAACGTATCTGCATTTTTGACATTTCGAGATAATCGCGTTTTTCTGTTTTTATCTCTATCTTTTCTGTTTTGTTGATGAATGTTTTTCTGTCGTATTAACAAATAAATCAATTTTTTTTGCTTAGATTATTTCTAAGATATACAAATGCTTGTATGGGAGTCACTTTTTTTTCTTAACCCTTATGTGCGTGACGAAAAAAACACCTTAAACCGTGTGATAAGGTACCCGGGTACCTTCATATAAATTCATATGAAAATTAGCTGTTTGTTCTATATTTTTATGTTCATTACATGATAATTCATTCATACTACCCTTGATTCATATTTTACTTCATTCGTCTTGTTTTTCTCACTTCTTTACTATATTTACGGTAAACAAAATTACGTAAATAGAAGCCATTGCTTAAGATGTTGACTTTTCAAAAAAATTCACTTAAAATTACTTGAAATTTTTAAAATAAAAATATGCATTCAAAAACAACCTAGCATAAAAAAATTGTTGGTAGCACAACAACTCGTGGGGAACCAAACCAGGGCCTAGTGACTTACAACTCTCAACCATTCCTGTGTGCGTGTTGTTGCCAGGAATGAAGGACACCTACAATTTTTTGCCTATTCCGAGCGGCTAGATGAGAAGCACTTATTCATGCCAAGTAGTATATACTCTTGGAGGATTTGTCAGTTCCTCTTAAGAGGTAAAACCTCGTTAAAACATTTATGTAGTAGTAATAATTGACTTTATTTCATTATAAGTGTTACATATAATGTTTCTAAGTCGCTTTTAGGTATGGCCCAAGGCCGTCTACCGTTTTATGTTTTTTATGTTTTAGGTCACATTAGCTGGAACCCAGACCTTCGGCATGCCAGTCCAACGCACTAACCATTATGCCACGAGGTACTACCATACAACCATAGTATGTTTTAGTTAATTTTTGCAGTCCTTACGAGTTCTAGTTGTTTCTTCGTAAAAACTAATTTTAGCAGAGGTTTTTATCGGGTCTATGCAACTGAATTGAATGACTGGAATATGACGCTTGTTTTGATAATAACAAAGAATGTTTTCTTCCAAAAACATACAGACACACAGTGTTTTCTACCAACTTGTTCACAACAACTTCATTGTTTTTAGATCCCTAAGAACACTAAAGCAGTTGTAATGCTTTCGTCAATCCAAGCATTCAAAACACCGAAACTGCCAAGCTCCATAATAATAACTTGCTATAAAATGCCTTGCTCAAATAAAATAAATACATACAAAAATCAATTAACGCGTGTTTCTTGTGTCATCATTTGACATTTTCATTTACTGACCCATATATCGCATTTGTTTTTACTACGCGTGTGATTCACCACTGACCACAAACTGTCACACTTAATTCAACTACCTACCCGTACTGTCATCACTGCAGCTACTCTGTGAAAAAAAAAAAACAAAAACAAAAAAAAAAAAAATAATAATTCTTAGCCCTTACCTAAATCCATAACTAATATAATTATGTCGTCCAAATGCGGAAATCCAATCTGTGCCAACACTGATTCCAATGCTGAGTGGATTAGTTGTAGTGGCATATGTGGCAGCATATTCCACCCCTCTTGTGTTGGCCTTGGAAAGAGATCATTAACTTATCTTAATGATTTCAAAAAAAATTTTTTGTTCTTCTGCGACGAGTGCAAAGGCATTTCCCTTTCGCACATCATGCTTGCCATCAAATGCCTTAGTGACTCTTCATCCAATAATAACAACGAGTGCGTTAAACAAATCAAAAACATTTCGAAAAACTTTGATATTATTATTAAAAGTGTTGAAGAACTTCATCAACAATGGCAAAATAGTTCTTCTCAATCCTTTTCTAAGCTTTTGAGCATTGAAAAGCAGCTAAACTCTCTAAACAAACTGCCAGACTCCTTTAATGACTCGATTACTGATCTTAACAACAATTTATCGTCCAAATTCAATTCTCTTCGATCCGACATCGAGGTTTTCCTGCAAGGAAACTCTGCTAAATCAGTATCCCCCTTTTATGAACCGGATCAATTTTTGCTCAAAAGTATTTATGATGAGTTACATAGTGTCTCAACTTTGATGTCTAGAATCTCTGCAGAGGTGATATCTATCGGGTATGACGTTAGCAGTAATGGGCAACGGTCGATAGAGATACATCGGGACATGGGTTGCTTGAACAACCATTCGAGGGAATTACGGCTGCTCTTGAAGGATATTTTAGACGAACCCAGATATTCCGCACCACAGCCGGTAATGGTGTATAACAATCTTTCTATCCTTGATGAAATCCAGAACGCTGAAACCAACGCTGTGACTCCTTCATCACTCTCACAAATTGCTGATCAAACTTCTTCTACAGTTCGTGAGTTATCACCCGTCCGACCAACAGTCTCTGATGTCACTCCTACACTGCCGTCCTCACCCAAGATACAAAAATTTGGTGTCTCCTGGAACTTAACTGAATGGAATAATCGATTAAGTAAACTGGAAACCACCAATAATAACAGCTTTTGCCTCAAAAACCCTCCTCACTTTGCCAATGTACGCAACCGATCAACAGCCACTGATGTCACTCCTACACGTCCGTCCTCACCCATGATACAAAATTTTGGCGTCTCCTGGAACCTATCTGAATGGAAAAATCGATTAAGCAAACTGGAAACTGCCAATAATAGCAGCTTTTGCCTAAAAAACACTCCCCACTTTGCCAATGTAACATGGGTCAGATCTTATTTTAAGCGTCGATTCTCCATCACTGTCTCTGAATGTCATCGGATGTCGTCCAGTTGTTATAAAATCCAGTTTTCTTCAAAGTACGACTGGATGTTTCACCACCCTAGTGGATCGCTTTGCCTAGAGAACATGATGCTATCTAAATGGAAGACCAGCCCTTCAACTTTTAAATATAAAAACCCTAGTTCTAAGTTAACGTATATTCCATCTAATCGCAGTGAACCCTCTGTTTCCCGGGAGCGTAAATCCACTCATTTTTCTAGTAAGCCACATTCTAAACGTGTTTCATCTAACCTATCCATATCAGATCCCAACTCTATGCCACAGCAACATCAAAATCCTTTTCGTCAGCCACAGCAGCCGTCTTCATCGAGGAATAAACAAAACTCTAATAACTGGTCCTTCAAAATGGGCATCATACCTAACTTTTCTCGTTCCCTATTCCAGAACTCATCTCTTTCCGGTAATCCATCTAAGCCTAAAGGTCAAAGAGTTTCTTTTAATCTAACTCCTTCTACTCACCTCTTATCTCCGCCTTTCTCGTCTCCAACCCAACTACCCCCAACGAATTCTAATCCAAACTTCGACCTCAGTTCTGGAGCCAAATATCCTAATTTTCGCAGTTCTCATATTCTTAACCCCTCACCAACTTCTCTCCCCAGCACAACACCTAACCACACATCCTCTTCTTCACCAAACCCATCAATCTCCGTCTCTCATTCTTCAGTCTACTCTAACTCTCCCCCGACACCAATTACCCCTTCCTTAATCACCACTCAGTCTTTTACAACTTTCCCAACTGCAATGTCCCCTTCTTCTTCCTTTATTGATCCCCTTCTACCCCCTACAGTCAAATGCACCCAACAATCTAGTGAATCCACTGAATGTCGCTATGCTCTCTCTAGGCTTAGAGATAAAAAAACCTACGAAAACATTCGTCTGTTTTTGGCATATCTGCACGACAAACCTGACTCTGTCTGCTTTGAAGGTAAAACGAAAACTAGTGTAATGGTCTCCATTCAACAGGAAGGTCTCCCCACTGATGTCGCCAGTCTTAAAAACCTCTTCATAAAATATCATGATTTTCTTAATTTGTCTCCCCAAAAGGTGGCGAATGATCTTGAGGCCTTGGGACAGTATATTCACTCAAAGCGGATTTCACACCTTCAACGTAGCAGAGCTGACCATGATAGATTTTTTCGTTCCTAATGTACTCCCAACCTCTACTTCTCTTTCCAAAAACCTCCCTCTTTCTTTCTACTATCAGAATGTAAGAGGCCTTCGTTCCAAAACTCAGTCAGTTTTGCAACAAACTCATGCCTTACCCTTCGAAGTATATGCACTGACTGAAACGAATCTTATCCCCAGCATCAAAAATCAAGAATTGTTCCCTTCTTCATTCAACGTTTATCGCGATGATGATATTAACCGACCCACCAATGATTGCCCTAGCCGTGGTGTCCTTCTTGCTGTAAAAAATTCTATAGACTCTCCCCTTATTGCCATATCCTGTTCCCCTATTCTTGATTATGTATCAATTAAGATCTCACTACCCCGAAAGTCACTATTCGTTGTCTGTTGTTACATCTTACCTTCACAACCCATCGAATCCTATGAACTTGCAATTAAAACGATTGATCATATCACTGATTTATGTGAACCCCATGATGAGATCCTTCTTTTTGGTGACTTCAACCTTCCTAATTTAAAATGGACTCCATCAGACGATCTTTCGTTTTATCTTGCCTCCAATCCCACATCTGCCAAAGAATGTCTCTTCTTAGATAACCTTGCTGATGGAAGCCTCTGCCAAGTTAGTGGCATCTCAAATTATATGGGTAGGCAACTTGACCTTATTTTCACAACAGACCCCATCAACTCCTCTGTATCTCCTAGTCCCCTTTCTCTATCAACCATCGACAACTTCCATCCTCCCCTTCTTCTCTCGTTCTTTCACGATTCTCCATCACAGTCCACCCCCCCTACGAATATATCTTCTTACGACTTCCACAAAGCAAATTTTCGTCTAATCAATGAATACCTTAGCAAAGTCTCATTCGATTTTGATAAATTAACCGTAAATGATGCCTTAACTCTATTCTACAGAGAAATATTTTACTCTATTTCTCTTTATGTTCCTTTTTCCCGCCACAAAACCTCGTCTACTTCTCCACCTTGGTATAATCGCAACCTTCGGTCTCTGCGGAATAAAAGAAATAAGTTATGGGAAATTTACCTCCGCTCTCGTTCGCTTACTGACTATTCTAACTATCTTGGTTCTTATCTCCATTTTACCGAGCTATACAATTCCCTTTACCAGCGTTATCTAACGGAAATGCAATCCAACCTTATCAAAGATCCTAAGTCATTCTTTCAGTTTGTTAACTACAAAAGAAAATCCGATGGCTACCCAACCACTTTCTCTTTCAATAACGTAACTTCGAGTGATCCTAGCACTATTGCCAACCTTTTTGCCACATTCTTCAAACAATCTTTTGCTGATGACTCCTTTGTTCCTGATTCTGCCTATTTCAATTATCTACAAAGTTTTTCACTTGGACCGCTTCTCCCTCGAACTGTCAATCAATTTCTCATCGAATATAAATTGAATCAATTAAACGATGAATTTAATCCGGGTCCAGATGGTCTCCCTGCCATACTTCTAAAAAAATGTTCTTCCACCCTCTCTCTCCCTCTCTCAAAAATTTTTAGCCTTTCCCTAAATCAAGGACAGTTTCCTCAGATATGGAAATCATCTTTCATAACTCCTGTACATAAAAAGGGTCCGAAGAGCGATGTTAACAACTATCGTCCCATTGCTAAACTTTCACACATACCCAAACTCTTCGAAAGTATTTTGTATGAAACCTTAAGTTTCCACTGTAAATCTCTCATCTCCTCCTCACAACATGGCTTTCTCAAATGCCGGTCTACAACCACTAACCTTGTTGAATTTGTGTCCTACACCCTCTCAGCCATAGAGAAAGGCTACGAAGTTGATGCTATCTCAACAGATTTCAGCAAAGCCTTCGACAAAATTTCCCATAAGCTTATTCTTTTCAAACTATCCACTCTAGGGTTTGAACCATCTTTGTTAAAATGGATTTGTTCTTACCTTGAAAACCGTTATTACAGCGTTCGATTCAGATCTGCCACCTCTTGCCCTTTCTTAGCTACCTCCGGTGTCCCCCAAGGCAGCCACCTAGGCCCACTTTTATTTATTCTCGCTATCAACGATATTGAAAGGGTCATCAAACATTCTTCTATCTCTCTGTACGCCGATGATACCAAGTTCTTCAAGACCATTTCCTCAACACATGACTCTTCCCTTATTCAACAGGATCTTGACAGTTTTTCAGTTTGGTGTCTAAAAAAATAACTTGGAGCTAAACATCGCCAAATGCCAATCAATCACTTTTTCACGCAAACGTATCAAATCTCCTCCCCGTCTTTACTTGCTCCATAATCAACCCATACCCATAGTTGATAATATTCGCGACCTTGGCATTTTATGTGACCCAGAGCTTAATTTTCTCACTCACATAGACGATATCATTCTCAAAGCAAATTCAGCGCTCGGCTTCGTCAAAAGATGGTCCAAAGAATTCTCCAACCCCTATGTTACCCGGTCTTTATATATATCATTTGTTCGTCCTCTCCTAGAATATGCCTCTCAAGTTTGGTCCCCTTACCAACTTACTCACATTTCAAGAATTGAGAGCATCCAGCGTCGTTTCTTACGATTTGCTCTTCGAGGTCTATCGTGGAACAACCCTCTGATCCTGCCGCCCTACCTAGATCGCCTTAAACTAATAAACCTGAGTTCGTTGGAAGAACGAAGAGAAATATCAGACATTCTCTTCATTCATCGACTTCTCTCTAGTTCCGTTGACTGCATATCGCTCTACAACTCTGTCTCTTTTAATACTAACCCTCGTAATACACGTAATCCTCGTCTCTTTTATATACCCACCCACCGAACCTCTTATGGCTCCAACGAACCAATCTCTCGTATGCTGCGGGCTGTTAATTCAAACATGTGCTCCTTCGACTTTAACCTAAGTACTCCTTCCTTAAAAAACCGACTCCTGAACCGCTCAACGCCTCACGAAACTTAGCTTAAGTTCTTAGTTTTTAAGTTAGATTAAGAATTAGCTTGTATTAAGCCGAATAAATGGGGGTTTTGCCCCCACCAAAATTAAAAAATTGGTTCCAAAATTGTGAAAAATCTTCGTGTTTCAAAAAATAAAATAAAGCAATTGCTATTACTTTTTGTTTTCAGACAAAAGTATATGCTAGGTATTTTAGCAAATGGTTTTATTGCTGCTGGGATTTTTGCAAGGTTTTTGCTCATTACTCGAAAAACTACCACACAAAGCAAGATATTTGTCATATGCGTATGATCGGATAGGGCTCTTAGTCTCGCATTCTGTACTAACATAGTTTCTTGATATCTTGTACAGTTTTTGACATACGTGCTTTCAAAGTGGCTGATAACGATACTCATAATTTCTGATAGTACGTAAAGTTATCAGCCACTTTCAAAGGCCGTATTGTGAAAACTATAGTAAATATAAAAAAAAATTGCTGAAAAATGGGAGCCTCACAGGGCCGCCTACCATACACAAATGAAAAATGTCTTCCATCGCATAGTAGTTTCTCGAGTTATAGTAAAACACGTGTGAAAATGCAACGTTATCACACTTTGGTCGGGTACAAATACGTTCCCTATACATAGAGGTACCGAGGTACCTCGTCACACGGTTTAGGGTGTTTATAATTTTTTGGTGGACAGGGATCTTTCCATTCGACTTACTAACTTGCAAATTATTAAAATATGCACAAAACATAATCTTAGGAGCTCTCATAAAGTGTCTTGCACATAGCTAGCCATTAAACTTGTTTAATTGGACATTGAAAGTTGAAAAGGTACCCGGGTACCTCGTCACGCACTTAAGGTAGGGTTTCCAGAACATCTCTTTTAAAGAGAACATGTTCTCTTTTTTGACTCTGATCTATCTTATTCTTTCTTTTTTCATCAAATTCTTTTTTTTTACTCTTTTTTATTTATGTTATCTTTTTTATCTCTTTTTCTTTTTCCTAAATGACCAAAATATTTACTTAATGCACTTTTCATTAATGTCGTTTGTATTGGTCCCTAAAATATAAAATAAAGCATTATTACACTGAATTAAAAACCTCTTCCTATTCAAGATCGATGGATGAATTTAGAAAGAAATAAGTAATGGCAGACTTAGAAAAAAGTATCGATTACCGAATTTCTAAGGAAGTTTTACTAGATGCAAAGTTGTTTGACCAATTTTACTATTTAAACAAGTTTCTTTCGAAAGAAAATGACAATTTTTAAGACAAAATATCTGCTCAAAAGTGGACCAGTTTTTTAGTTCGTCTACAATTCTTGAGTTTTATTCAGAGCTCTTTAAAATGTGCCAGTTTTTTTTTTTTTGTTTTTTGTTACGTGGAACGTATTTTCTCGTTGATGGGTTCGCCATGGATAAAAGAACGAAATCGTTTAAAAGTAGGATATTTGCCTATAACCTAAAAGATTTTAGCTGTCAAAAGTTTTATGAAATCTTTTTATATGAAAATAAGTATCTTAATCAAATTCGAAGCTCCCTAAAATATGACACTTCAGATGAGGAAGAAAATTAATGTATATTTGGCCTACATTTAACTAAAATTCTAAGATATTTTGAATTCAATTAGATGTTTATGTATTTTAATTTTTTTAGTTTGAAGCGCAAATAAGTGTTTATAAAATATACTGATTTATATCACAGATATGTTTTCTTAAAATAGATGTTAAAATAAACTACGTATTAATATCAAAACTGCTGTTTCTTATGTACCTATATACCTTACTTGTATGAATATATCTGTGGTGTTTGGGAGAAATATGATAACTCCATTTTAAGAATTGCGTCCTAACGTCCACTTTACATTGACCTAAAACCTAAACGGGTGAACTGATTTTCTTCAAATTTGAAACACAATTTTTTAAAGGTTATGTTCATGAACATTCCAAATTTGAAAAAAAAAATCGGTCTACCCGTTTAGATTCTAGGTCAATGTAAAGTAGACGTAAAGACGCTATTTTTTATATGGAGTAATCATGTTTCTCCCAAACACCGCAACCACAGATATTATTTTTATAAAATGAACTGAAAGTAAACTCTTGGTCATATTTATCTATTATTTTGATGATGGTGTGGTGAGCGAGGAGGGTTAACAGTAGAAGTTTGGATTTTCGAAAATGTCCTCTTTTTTTTCAAACACGTTATGGACACCCTAACTTAAGGGTTAAAATAAGTGCTAAAACGGCAATTTTTCTTAAAAATTGCATGGTTCTTTGAGCGAACGTCATTTTTTTAGGCGTTTTAGACTATTACAAAAACGAGTTAGGGCTTCTATTTTTAAAGAATTAAATAGCAAACATATCAAATATGTCAAAACTGGCCCTAACTCAAAACAGCCAAAATGTCAGTTACGTTTTTTCTTCTTAACACGGCAGTAACTGTATGCCACCTACCAAAAACTAAATTTTAATTTTCTATAATACAAATTCTAATACGTCTACGAGTACCTACTAGTGAAATAAATCAGCCGTGAAGAAGGCAGAACTATTTATTATTAACCTCATTGGAAGTTATTGTTATTAGTTCGATTTGTCACATCGAAAATTTTGACATACCTATCTCCACTTTACGAGCTCCCTAGAATCGTAATGCATCATTTTTAGATGTATCTCTGTATTTGTACGTGTACATACGTTCGTCTGTTTGTCCGTTCGTTCAGTCCTTCACCTTTTTTCGTTCATCATATCTCAAGAACGAACTAAGATATCGACTGCGGATGATAATAATGTCTCTGAGGCGGTATTCACCGAGCACTCGTAAACGGCTCTTAAGTTTATGAGGCCCCTAGCTCAAATAATATTTGTGTTTTTCACTTATTAGTTCGAAAATGAGAACAGCTCTCTCTTCCCCAGTTACCCCCAAACTGTGAAATCAAACTGTTTTCAAAAATGACTCTTCAAGAAAAGTCGCTGACCGCACGTTGTCGGTACTTCTTGGATCCTTAAAAAAATGAGTGTTGCATGAAATATTGTTCTTAACTGTTCTGAAAAAAATTATGGAACACTTAGTGACAGAATGAAGAACGGTTTGGGGCATGGTTTTTACTCATGGAACACACAATCCTGTACTTTTCTGTAATTTTTTATTCGGAACAGATTCATTATATACCTTTTACTATCCAATTTTTCAAATTTTCACAGCAAAACGAATAAAAACAAGCAATTATCTTCACCGCGTAAATTACAAAAAGAACTTAAAAAATTGAAACAATAAATAAAATTCCTGAAGAAAAAAGGAATTACAATATGTGTGCGTGCGAGACTCATGTTTGTAAGGATCCAAGAAGTGCCGACAAAATGAGTCAGTGAATTTTCTTGAAGGGTTACTTCGAAGGTTTTCGAATTAGTTTTCGGAGAGAGCTCTCATAACTTTATGAGTAGTCAAGACCACTCATAACTTTTTTGAGCGCTCATAAATATTCACTATTATTGCTTGGTGAATAGGTTTATGAAGCTCTTAAGTTATGAGCGTTCGGTGAATACCGCCCTTAATGTAGAAAAGACTTTCAGTTCAATAATTTTTTTACTACAGCAATTTGAAAAAGTTGTAAAATTTCATTAGTCTCGAATATCTCGAGAACAAATAATGATAAGGACTTCGGCTTACTTTTATTCTACGCATATTGAGGTAATGAGGAATTGGTAAAAATATCAAAACAGATCAACTAATTTCTTTTTTTTTTTTAAATACAAAAAAAATAAGTGTGGTTTTTTGTGTAAATGGAAATCCACACAAGTGGATGCTGTGTTAACCCGCCAAGTTTTATACTCCTTTATTACCGTGATAAGAAGAACAAACGTATGTGTATATTTAGCATTGACGACCCATTTATTATTATGGCGTCTTGACTGACGCTCGCACATGAAAGATGCCGCACTCCCAAATCTGATGTGCAGTTTAATGCAGCCAAAGCTGCAGATTCTCCATTAAAAGATTACTTCTTGGGACTAAATTCCAGTTGTTGTCATAGTTCATGTATTTGCATATATCCTTCCACCATGGTGTTTTCCGAGATACGATTAGTAACATACATAAGCTCAGATTTGACAGGCACACCCGTCCTTTGTATGGTCAAACACATAACTGATCGAGGCCACCCACTATGGGGTAACAGACGACTTTTGTAGCCGCCCAATTACAGGCGATACTTGCTGCTGCCGTTGCGTTGGCATATCAAGATAGGCTACTCCGCCACCAGACTATCATGCCGTTGACCGCCACCTGTAATTCTTCCGCCTTCAGGGGTTTCGTCACCATCCCAAGGACAAGTTTGTGCCCTGGCCAGTATTGCTGGGTTGTCTGCTTATCCCGGCATCCATTCGGTTCCCCTGCACGCTAGCGTTTTCCACTCTCTACTACGCGGAGGTGTGCATAGGGATTTTCCTTTCAATGAGCCTAGGGCCGAAGTGGCGTCCAAGCACTCTCCAGTACTTTAGAGAGCCTTATGCCCCAACCGGGGTTACAGGACACAATGATGATGATTCTTGTCATTTTGAGATAAACGCATTTTTCTGTTTTTATCTCTATCTTTTTTGTTTTGTTGATGAATGATTTTGTGTCGTATCTACAAGTAAATATTTTTTTTTCTTAAATGATTTGTCAGATATACAAAAACTTGTATGGGAGTTACTTTTTTTCTTTAAAAAAAGTACTAATTCGTCAATTTTTCTTTAAAACGGCATGGTTCATAACCGAACTTAATTTTTCTTAAGTGTTCTTAGCCATTATTATCTAAAAAAGCAAGTTAGGGCTTTTATTTTTAAAGAATAAAATAGTTAATTCAAGTTCAAATGAGCTCAACTCAACTTGAATAATATTTAGTGACTCCACTTAAACAGAAGAATTTTCTTTTCAATTTTTCCTCATATTCTATTATTTTAAAATAGTTAATAGTTAAAGGCGCCAAAACTGGCCCTTATTCAAAACAGCTAAAAAGTGAGCTATACGTTTTGTCTTCTTAACACGGCAGTTTAGTGGAGCTTAGTCTGGTTTTACTAATATTAATTGAAAAACTCCTTGCCTTCATCTGGGAGCGAATCATCAATCTAGTGATACAGATGATGATGCACTACTACATTTTCTAGTGAAGTGTTCTTGTGTTTCGGTGTGTGTTTTTTATATTTTCTGTCAAATAACCACTACCTGTCACTTCTGTGTGACAGAGCTCATCACAACCACTCCACGCCCGTAGTAGGCCAGAACCACACCAGCACCATAAGCCACTTCAGTACCTTAGACATCCAAAATATATTTGTGGTTTTTGAAAGAAACATGATGACTCCATGATGATACCAAAAACTTGGGCGCTTGGTGTCCATCCATCCAGTGTTTCATTTTCAGCTCAGAATACTCAAAGCCCTCAACTTTTGTTTCATTTTCTCCTTTGAAGGGTTCTTATGCTCAAATTTGTTTGACAAGTATCAAGTATGGCATGATGAACGTTTGTTGGATGAAAACCATCAGCATTTGTAAAACATGCTGTCAAACAAGGGCGTACGCCCGTCTCATCAAAATATATTTCACTTGTTTTTTGCTCATGAATAACAAGCCCTTTATTCTAGAACATTATTCGAGATGTTGAGCTGTTATTTTATCACTGTCTTTCTCTTTTTTTTCTAAGGCCAAGGTTACACATGTAAGTTTTACTTTCGTAGGTTACTTACGGATTCAATTCTGGATAAAATTACTTACTTACAGTAAATTTATCAACTGACGTAAGCTGTTAGCTGTAAGCACAGATAATAAACTATACAGATGTAGCATCCATAATGGGAAAAAATGTCTATGAAAGCGAAATTCGTGCACAAAAAGAGTTTTCTTAAAAGTTCAACTTCTTAGAGAAGGGACAACTTTTTTAATTATTTTCTCTACTACTCTAACATATTGGAGAGCTATACATAGAAAAAAGGCACAATTTTGTTTTTGCTTCCTTCAAGAGCTCTGAGAAAAAACAGAAGAAAAAAAACAGTTTGCTTCTCTGTTCTCTCTTTTTTGGAACTATGTGGTCATTGTTTTTGTTTTCATGGTCGTTCCTCAATATGTGCTACCGGCTACCGCAGGTCAAATTTGCTACTTCGTACTCTATTTACATACATGCGTTTGAATGGTTTGCTTTACATATACATTATGTATGCTTCATCGTATACATATTTTGCTTCGCGCTGCATGAGATTTTCTCTGAAAAATATTGAAATTGACTTTTTGAAAATGTTGGGAAAAAATTAATTTGAAAAAAGAGAAGAGGTTTTTTTGATTATATGAATTATTTTTAATAGATAAAGAGGGTATTTAAGTGGAAAAGCGTCGTGGGTTAGTTATTGATATTATATCCGCACTACCTATGCAGTTATTTTCTTCTTGATTTGGTGGAAGATCGAATAGTTAATAGTTATTATTCGTCATAAATCAGGGTGATGTTTCATTGAGGTAAATTTGTAAATTGTATGGGTATGTATACCCCAGGAAAAATAGGTGCAGAGGTTGAAATAATTAATAATTCATGAAATACTTAAATCGGTATCGACGCAGAATTAAAGCGTGTTTAGATTGGGAAAATTGAGTCCGGACTCGTGAGTCTCATCGTGTCTACATTATAAAATTTGAGGCGCCGCAAAACACATAGAAACGACAATAACTTCAATGTTTTGCGCATTGAAACAACAACAAAATGAGACTCATGAGTCGGATGTTTATGTTTTCTTCATGCCTCACGACATCCCTGACCCCCCACTTCTCTTGCCCAGAAACCACCACCGTGAGACCAGTCTCAGCCTTCCCAATCTAATCAACGTCTTCACACTCAAAGCATATCTAAAGTCCCCCAAAATCCCCACATTGGCTTTTTGTGTAGATGCATTTGAAGAGGTGGAGAGGTGAAAAAGTTGGAAGTCACAAACTAAAATGCCTATTTTTTTTTTGCAGCAACCTAATTGTTATTGTACATTTTTTAAGGTTAACTTTTAACGCTGAATTAGATGAGACTAAATCCAAAATGATCAACTACCCAAAAAAAAAGTTAAGGTCCTTTTTATGCAATAATGTTTTTTTTTTAAGTACATACACTAAATTGTACCGAAACCCCGATGAAAACAATGGTACCTACCTAACCTACCTATGTGAATGGAACTTGGGATAAATATTTCAATAGTCAATAGAACCAAGTATCAAAAAATTCCCTAAAAATATTTGAGTTGAAAAGGCGTTTTTTAAGGGTAGGGGCAAGTGTAGAATTATTACCATAAAGCCCACGAAAAAACTCTTACACTCATGAAACTTGCCAAAAGAGTTTAATTTTATTTAACTTGAATTTGAATTAAATTCAGCGTTAAAAAGTACCTACCCTTAAGACATGTATCATAATGATTAGGTTATTGCAAAACAAATATTTCAGTTTAATAGACTTCCAACTTTTTCATCAAAAAAGTAAGTAATCTTGTCCATGCAATTATCTGGAGAAGGGGTCAAAAAAGTCGCAAGAGTTTTACAAAAGGGTACAAAAAGAAACGTTTTTTTTTAAAAGTCGTCTCATGGTCGCATGAGGAAAAAAAGCGGTCGAAATGCGACTAATGTCGCACAGCGGCAACCGTGAATACACTCGCGGACTAAGGTAGGGGCGGTCCGCCCCGGGCATGAATTTCAGGATGTTTCTTTGTGGCAAGTTAGAGATGTCGCCCAATTCGTCGAAAAAATATTCTCCGAGGGCTGCTTTTCTGGTTCTGGCTAGGCTGGGGCATTCACAAAGAAAGTGATATGAGCCCTCCTCCACCTCTACATCCTGACACCCTCTACATAAGTCCGACGAGCTAAACCCATTCTGTGCATGTGGGTTCCCATTGAGTTGTGACCCGTTAGGACTCCAACTAGAGTGGAAAGTTGAGACCTACTTATCTTAAGTAAATATTCTGTCTTTTTTCTAGAGATATTCGGCCATAGATTCCTCGAAACCCTGCAATAGTCGATGGTTGACCACCTGACGTCTGCAACCTCGAGGAATCTTTGGTGAATTCTACTTTTTTCTTGCTCCATTGGAACAAGTACAGAGTGATCGGTTTGGCTCGGATCAAGAGATGACCCGTTTTTGGCCAGTTCATCTGCCATTTCATTCCCGTATATATCACGGTGTCCTGGGACCCATCTTAGGGTAACTGTGTTTGATGCACTGAGAATCCTCAGTTCATTACGGCAACTATCTACCAGTTTGGACTTTGTAGTAATTGAGGAAATGGCTTTTATTGCCGCCTGACTATCTATAAAGATATCGATATTTCTATTAACTACTTCACGAGAGGCAAGATATTTTGCGGCTTCGCATACTGCAAGTACTTCCGCTTGGAATACACTAGAGTAATTTGGAAGCTTTATTGATCTGTTAATAGGTGGGTTAACTGAGTAGATACCAGACCCTACCCCCTCACATGTCTTGGAACCGTCCGTAAACACCTAGACATGATTAGCGTTAATGACCCGGTTTTCATTCCAGGATTCCCTTGTCGGGAAATCTGTTATAGCCACTGGGTTAAAATCTATGTGCGGTGTGATGTAGTCGGTTTGAATGTCTATGTCTGTAAATTTCATAATAGTTCTATGACCGTAGTGGCCCCTCTTCCAGTTATTGCACTGTTTAAGTCTTAAAGCACTTTTGGCCGCCAACTCTTTTGTAAACAAATCGAGTGGGGCTAGTGAAAGGAAAGTCTCAAGGGCTGCCGTTGGTGTGGTTCTAATAGCACTTGTTGTGCCAATGCACGCTAGTCTCTGAATTTTTGTCATGGTCATAAGATTGGTTTTCTTGTCCAATGCTGGCCACCAGACCAAGCATGCGTACGTAAGAATAGGCATTATTATGGCTGAGTACATCCAATGAATGGTTCTGGGGCTGGGACCCCATCTTTTACCAAAGATTCTACTGCAAGTGTAGAATGCAATTGAGGGCTTTTTTCTCTCTTTCTTTAATGTTTTCTTTCCAGTGTAGTTTACGGTCAAGCACAATACCAAGATACTTGGCAGTTCCCGAAACCTTTAGCGGAATTCCGTTAATGGTTGGCAGGTTTATGTTGGGAACGTTATGCTTCCTCGTAAACAACACCAGTTCTGTCTTAAGTGGGTTAACGTTAAGTCCACAGCTACTGGCCCAGTTACTGAGCTTGTCAAGGGCTGTTTGTAGGAGTTCGCTCAGCGTAGGAGCAAATTTTCCCGAGGCCATTAATACGATGTCATCGGCATATGCAACGACCTTGACACCACTTGGACTTAGCTTAACTAAGATCTGGTTAACTACGAGAAGCCAGAGCAGAGGAGATAAGACTCCACCTTGTGGAGTACCTCTACACGTCCTGGCTTTTAGTTTGCTGTCACCTAATTCTGCATTTATAAGTCTTGATTTAAGCATACATTCTATCCAGTTTGTCACCATCGGATCGATGTTGATAGAGTTAAGGGCTTGTCGAATTGAATCGTTATTAACATTATTGAAGGCCCCTTCTATGTCCAGGAATGCTGCTAGGGTAAATTCCTTGAACTGTATTGAGTTTTCAATTGTGCCGACCACTTCATGAAGTGCTGTCTCAACAGATTTGCCCTTCATGCAGGGGCGTAGCGAGGGGGGGGTGTGGGGGGGTGTAACACCCCCCCACGCTTTTCAAGAGTCGGCAAATTCAGGAAACTAGATTTAATAATTCAAGCAATTAAAAAAAAAATAATAAAACCAGAAATTTTACAATATTTTTCGGAAAAAGTTAAAAAAAGTAAGTTTGTATTTTCATTATATTTCGGTTTTTAAACTTTTAAATGTACATATGCAAATCGACATTTTTGCCGATTGCAGATTTTGGAAATATGCCGAATAATAAAAGAGTCGGCAAATCAACGAAGCTTCATTTGCAAACAATTATGAATAAAACGAGCCTAAGCATTTTTGCCGATTGCGGATGTCGGAAATTTGCCGACTAATTCAAATGTCGGCATATCAACGAAGCTTCATTTAAAAAAAATTATTAAAACGAGCATTTTTGGCGATTGCGAATTTCGCAAATATGCCGACTAATTCAACAGTCGGCAAATCAACGAATCTTAATTTGAAAAAAATTACATAGCATTTTTGCTGATTGCGAATTTCGCAAATATGCCAACTAATTCAAGAGTCGGCAAATCAACGAATCTTAATTTGAAAAAATTAATAAAACGAGCATTTTTGCCGATTGCGAATTTCGCAAATATGCCAACTAATTCAAGAGTCGGCAAATCAACGAATCTTAATTTGAAAAAAATTAATAAAACGAGCATTTTTGCCGATTGCGAATTTCGCAAATATGCCGACTAATTCAAGAGTCGGCAAATCAACGCAGCTTAATTTGAAAAATAAAAAATTAATGAAAAGAGCCGATTGCGAATTTCGCAAATATGCCGACTAATGAATATACCTCGAGCCAATGACAACAATATTAATACCAGCTCCAGATGAATTACTAAATAGTATATTTTGTAATTGCTAGAATGGATGTGGTCCACTCCTCAGTTGCAGAAAGTCGGGGTTGCAATGCACTTTAGCTTGTGGCCAGTGTAATGGGAAAGCTAGCCTTAATGCTGTTTCATTTTAAAGCGAACCCGGAGAAGAGAGTGCATTTGACCGGGAAATTCTAGAAGGCCTGGAAACATCGATTCAGGACAACGAAGATGGTGACAGTGAAACAGAAATTTTTGAGCGCCCGGAAGATGACGATGAAGACGAAAACTAATACTTTGGCTCTTTAAATTATTATAGATCTATTTAAAATGTTATTTAATACAATGTATTAAATCAAGTTCAGGATATATGTAAAATGTTATTAAATACAATGTATTAACTAGTAAACAATACAAATTATTTATATTTCAAACTTATTATTTATAGTCAATAACTTCATACAATTATAATTATAATTATATGAATAATTACATATTATTCACCGACATTCACGGTTGACCTTGCATTACAGTATGCATGACTGTGCTCTACGCGGTTTCCGCCCTCTATCTCAAGAACGCTTGAGCGCATGAAAATACAATTACAAAACAGTTTGTAGATAATTTAATGCTCTACAATTTTCATCATGGATGTTACCACATTGAAACCATAGAAACATTTGACCTTGAATAACTGACGTTACAGACACGAGACTTCATGAGACTTTTGAGACAGCTTTTAGAACGCCAATATGAAGGTATACACGAGTTTCCAGCTTATTATCTCCCATTCCAAGGTTGACCCGTTTTTTTTTTTGCTTATTTGACTGGGCTATTATTTAAGTAAAAGTTAACCCAAAATCGTAGTTATATAATATACTTTATTATTATTAGATAAATAACTTGCAAATCGAATTCATGTGGCGTCTGCTTAAGAAAAATCGTTGGAAATCAAATCGCCTTCTAGTCGACATGCACGCCATGTGTTTCAAGCCAACAACTTATTTCTCTCTCTTTCTCGAACAGCTGATTGCTGGATGCGCTCACAACATAGATTGGGCACGTCCGCTGGTTATTCTCAGTTATCCGGATAGCTTTGTGTTGTTGTAATCCCTTGTTAAAAAACAGCTGATAACAGCTGACGCAACAACAACTCAAGTTATCTCAAAATTTTTGGGATAGCTAGATAGCATAGCGAATAAACATTGGAACGCGAGGATTTTAATATAAACCAGATACAAAGTGAAGCTTTGCGACCATTTTGTTGGAGGCAAAAAATGTAAACAATAGAATTAATTGCTGCAGTGTTTTCTTGAAATAACTTGTTTTATCTTGGAATGTAAAAGACGTAGGAAAATAATTTTGGTATCAACTGAAAGGTATTTTTGCCGTCTTTTTACCATTTAATTAAACCATTAAACAATTATTTAGCTACGTTTAATATATTTTGAGATATTTACATTTAACTTCTTGAGAGAATTTTCTTCTTAGTCTTGCTTTTGTACACTGATATCTTTTAATATTCTGTGATAACATGTATATTTTTTGGTATCAAGTTTGCGCTCGACGATGGGTGATGATCGTTTGAATAATTTGATGCTGCTTTATTCTTCGAAAGATAAAGTGGACGAAATTATTCTTAATGAGGTCGTTGAAGAATGGTCCTTATTAAAACACCGCCGAATTAAAATCTAGATAGTACAATGTTAAATTTAAATATTAAATTTTCATTACAACTTATTAAGTTGATGCAATAAAATAATAAAAAATATAAATTAATAAATTTTATTATTAAAATTAATTTATTATAAATAATTAGCTATATTATTAAAAATTGTTCATTTTAAATAAATAAACTGCTGCAATATTAATAAATTAATGTATTTTCTTATTATAAATGACTAAACTGCTGATGCTGATAGAATTATGCGTTACTTTAATTTTTTTATAAACATTGTTTAATACCTATACCTAAACAAAAAAAAAAATTGCTGCAATAATAATATATGTAAATGTTCATGAATTTAATTCGTTGTTAAAAATTATTTTTTATTTAGATTGATCGTTGCAATAATAATATTAATTTATTCATTCCATTGTTATTAATTATTAATTATAAATAAATACATAATTCCAAAAATAATTGATATCTTATTTTTCTACCAAATAATAGTTCCCAAGATTTTAAAATTGTTTCATGGAAAATCATTGCTTCTAATTTTTTTATATTTCTTACATCAGCTGAAGGCAGGCGCGGATCCAGGATTTCGCTCAGGGGGGGGCAATTTTTTTGAGTTTCCAAAATCTTGATGAGGTCTACAGAAAATTTAGTACACTTCATACCACACTTCATGACTGGTCACACAAAGCAATGTGAGTTGATGAGTTTGAAATTTGTAGAAAGCAACTATTTCTTTCATAACTACCTACCCAATATCTCGAACAGCTGGTACTTTGAACTTTTTCAATGAATTATTGTAGTTTGCAGCTATAGCATAGCATACAAGTTACACAGCATTAAACATTGTGTTCGATAATGCAGTTTGCTAAAGTCACATGCTCGAAAACATCATCAACATTTGGCAGTAAAAAAAATGTATGCAACAAAAATATTGAGAAGCCGGAGAACGTGTTCATAATCGTCAAATACGTTTGCAAGAAAATTGAACGACGTTGATAAAAAAGATTTTGTGCAAACAACACCATTGCATTATTTCAACAATAGCTGTATTTAAGCTAAACTAAAATTAAAGATCAAAACCGAGATGACCCGTATCGTTTGCTCAGATGCCTTCGTCCATCGATACAAAACCAAACTTTCCGACATTGAAATAAAAAACAATGATAAGGTATAGTGGAAAATACAGAGAAAAAACCACTCTTTGTTAAACCTTTCCGTCCGACCATCTTTCGTATGTGGGCGAATGCAAAATCAAAATTGTGGATGCAAACTAAAAAGAATTTGGCACTTGGTGCATAGTTTTTCAACTCTCTTTTTCTGTGAAGTAAAATCTTAAATTGTCTTTTAATTAATTTGTATCCCATCAAATTTTAGTGGTTTTCCAAAATAAATAATTAAAAGGCTGTAAGTCTGTGATGTATGAGAAAATTAACATTGAACAAAAAATTATTTACATTTTTTTTTGGGTGACTTATGAAATTGACGTTTCGGAAAGCTACTTTTCGGTTGGTTTTGACATAAGCTTCCGACAGCTTCCGCCTATTCTAGTTCTACCTTAACTTTCGTTAAACATTTCATTTACAATATACTAAGCCTTCGTTAAGTTTTAATATAAATGTTTCATATAAGCTCAAAACATCGACTGCAGAGTTGCCAGACTCATGCAGTATGATACAATAGCAATATTCGCGTCGGAAAATGACGATCATTTGACAATCGAATTGACGTTGACTTGACATTTTCAAAAATGGCCAAAACAACTATCTTTTGGTGTAAAAGTTCCATCCAACTTCTCTTCGGCAGTAACTGCTGTAGTCGTTTCCTGGTTTCTCTCCAATTTTCTTCGTTGGATTCGTACTCTTCGCAAGTTTAACAATATGGAACACGAACGTTTCTAAAACGCATCCACGAAAGTGAAAAAATCCTCACGAATACTTACATACATCAGAAACGTATCTTACGGCTAAAACTTATGTACAGCATAGAACTCGAAACGAAACACATCATGTGCATACTCTTAAGGTGCTTATCATTTTCAGAGTAAAAAGACGACGAGCAGCTCTGAAGAAGTTCTCGAGACTAAAACTCGAAAGTGAACACAGACACAGGCAGGCATGAAATAAGCTCACCAGAGGGGAAGACAGATATCCGAGAGTCGCTCTTGAGAGTTTTCTAGTGTAAGTACTCCCTCAATGGAAACGCACATTTAAATATTTATCATAAAAAGAACTCAATCACCCTTTTAGTATGAATTTTTTTGGTATTTTTCAATAATTTTTATACACAAATGATACTTATTATTTTAATTTTAATTATATATATCTTTATCCTGTAGATTCGAGCATTTGAAGCAAAGTTAGAAATTATTGAAGATAATTAAATCGACGTATTTTAAAGATCTTTTTTTTAAATTAAAATCAACTTTTAGGTTGAAAGTGCTCCTGCCGCCTCTCCCGTTACATTTAGCTACAATAAACCACTGACAAATTTGTAGAGGTGGGATGGAGGTGGAGCAATAACTTGTTAAAGCATTATTTTTCAAATTGTGAAATTTTTCATTCACAGCATTTTGAAAAGTGAAAATCAAATCGACTTAGGATTCAATCTGGTCCCTAGTATGAAATAAATTGACTATTCTCATAAAATGTTACACAGTAATGAAGCCTGACATTGATCTTTTAATTAAAGTTTTTAACTTTGAAGATCGGATTTGAAGGCTATTTGTTCATAGCGGAACTTTTCTTCACTGAACCTGATGGTCAGCCAGCAGCGGCCAACGCACAACCACACATTGCTATAACGCTGCGCTTCCAAGAAAAAAATTTATAAACGTATAACGAAATAACCTTTATTTGATAACATTTTCTTAAATTCATATTTTATGCTTCGTTCGTCCTCGCCCAGGGGGGGGCAATTGCACCCATTGCCCCCCCCTTGTATCCGCGCCTGGCTGAAGGCGGTTTCATTGAAAAATCTCGCATTTCGAAATCTCAAAAGTATATGTGGCGAAGTGAAGATTTGAGCTAAAATCAATCAGCCCTATCAGGAGTTTCGCCCGAATGTCATTCCACTCGGAAAAAATCCCTTTTTTCTTTTCCCTTATTTTGAGTTTCACCCGAAAAATGCTAAATCCATACAGTCGGCAAATTTTTAAAAAAGTCGGCAAATTCCTAAAAAAAGTCGGCATTTTAATGAAATTCACCCCCCCCACGGTTCGAACCCTC
This sequence comes from Dasysyrphus tricinctus, assembly GCA_963921185.1. NCBI lineage: Eukaryota > Metazoa > Arthropoda > Insecta > Diptera > Syrphidae > Dasysyrphus > Dasysyrphus tricinctus. Next base: position 37,111,423 of record OY992534.1, read on the forward strand.
GCTACGCCACTGCCTTCATGTATGCATGTTGGGCCTGTGAGAGCACACCATCATTCAGTTTTAGGCGAATATGGGTTTCAATTAGTCTTTCTAGAGTCTTGAGGAGAAAGGAGGACAGGCTTATTGGCCTGAAATCTTTCGGTTCAGTGTGCGTGGGCTTGCCAGCCTTTGGGATGAAGATGACATTGACTTCTCTCCAACTAGTAGGAATGTAAGTGATGTTAAGACATCCCCTAAAGATGTCCACTAGAATTGGAACAATTAAATCCTTAGAGCATTGGAGCATAATCGGAATTATTCCATCCGGCCCTGCAGATTTGTATGCTGAGAAGGAGTCAATGGCCCAAGCTACCTTCCTACTGTCTACGATTTGATTGCTTATGTCAGAGATTACACTTGTGTTCGGGGCTTTGTCCACAGGAGATGTATCGATTATACATCCTGGGAAGTGAGTGGTAACAAGTGATTCTAATGTCTCGGAGCAGGAGTCTGTCCATGTATTATCGGGTCTTTTAAGGAATCCCGGGGGAGTTTAGACCTTTGATAAGACTTTCCTGAGCCTAGCGGCATCATTTGTAGACTCAATGTCAGTACAAAATTTTTGCCAGGCTGCTCTTTTTGCATAGGTCGTTCTATTCTTGTATTCGTTTTTGCTAATCTTGAAGAGATCCCAGTCAGCAGGTTCATTACTGTGCTTAGCTCTATTGAAAAGCCTCCTTGAATTTTTCCTCAGGATAGACAGCTCATTTGACCACCATACAGGGTTGAGCTTGCTTTTTCCTTTGGCAATGGGGCAGGAACATTCGTAAGCATTACTAATGGCTAACGAAAGTTCACTTACATGTCTTTCAATGTCTGAGCAGTTTAGCAACGGTTGATTTTCATACTGGCCCAAAGATGAGGCCAATCTTATTCTGAAGGCTTCCCAGTTAGTTTTCCTAGGGTTTCTATAGGGCTTTGGAATTACTGTGTCGTGCTCAATTTGGAATGTTATCATTCTATGGTCTGAGAATGTTACATTACTTGAGACCTTCCAGTCACTGATAACAATGGAATCAGAGTTAGTGGAAAGTGTCACATCGAGCACTTCTTTTCTATTTCTTGTAATAAAAGTAGGTTCGTTACCCCTATTTAAAATCAGCATGTTGTTCTTAATTATAAATTCGAAAAGTGACTCACCTCTTGTATTGGTGTCCGTACTCCCCCATTGTAAATGATGAGCATTAGCGTCACAACCAACTAGGAGGTCCCAGTGGTTCTTACCTGCTGTTGTTACCAGGTCATCGAGAGCAGCTGGCGGCGGAAGCCCCGGTGAATCCCCTGGCATGTAGGCGGAGGCTAAGATCAGGGGCGGGGCCCCTTTTCTTTCGCACTTCACCGTCGTCATGTCTGCGTTGCTATGGGAAGATAAGAGGAAAAGGTTAATGATTTTTCGCCACTATGCATGTCCGATAGTTACCTTCTGTAGGCCCTTTATTAAAAAATATAATGTAATCTTTGGACCTAAGTCCGCAGATCCTGCCGCTGTTAATCCAGGGCTCTTGGATTAGGGCTATATCAATGTCGTCTTTTAACAACAATGAGGCTAAGGTGGCAGAGGCCAACTTACAGTGCTGCAAATTAATCTGTAGCACCTTCATCATTTTTGTTCTTGTGTTTGTTTTGTAGGTTGGCTGCCGCTAGCGGCCGCACCTTAACCTCATTGATGCCAACCATAAGTTTAAGGCCCCTGGATGGGAGCAATGCCATCGTTTCTTGATTAAGCATTATAATCCCTTCTTGGCCTGTTTTGGTAGGTGCTTCAATAGACACAACCTGCCAGTCGTCACTAGGGAAGTCGGAATTCTGCCCCCGGAGGAGGTTCTCCAGCAGTTCCTTTGTGATGCGCGGGCCCGGCACATGAATGCGGACTTTAGGTCTCGTGGGAAGGTCACTTTTGGGGGCAACTTTCAGTGTTACCCCCTCAAGTAACCCACTCATCTCGCTTATCTTGGTTTTGAGCCATAGCAGGGTGGGTTCGTCTCTACAAGAAAGTATTTTGAATCCCTTAATCGTCGACAATGGCCCGAATTTAGGTACAAAACCGGTAGAGGCAAGTATCTCGGTATTAATACACTCCAGGATCTTCACCTCCACTTGAGCCCACTGCTCATTGGTCAATAGCTTTTCGGAGCTCCCCCCGTCGATGACGGCCACCTGGAGGCTTTGTGTTACCACATCTGCTAGCGTACCTGCGCTATGGGCCGTCTTAGGCTTTTTGTTGACGGACATCGTAGGGGGTGTCGAGTCATTATGCCTCGTTCTCTTTCTTTGACTACCTGAGCCTTGTTCGACCCTCATGTTCTTAGAGCCTTTAGCAGGTTTAACTTTGGGGTTGCTACCAGTCATTTCAGAGGAAGAGGCACCCTGTTCCACAGATTTGTTTTCAATTGGTTTGTCTTTTTTAGATTCGACTTCCACTTTGCTCTTGTACCCAGTTTTGGCCAGAAGCTTCTGAGCCCAGCTCAGACGCTTCCAGTCCCTGAGACAAAGCTTGGTGTCGCCTTGGCCATACCTTCGCACGGCTCTCTTGGCGTTTTCTATCTTCCTGAGATCAGTCGTTCCTGAATCGGTTTTGGCCCATCGGTAGACGGGCATCGATTTTTGGAAGAGGTTGCCATCACGGTCCCGGAGGACCTTGGGCCATCCACACAGACTTTGGTGGGTTCACTTTCACCAGACCCCTTGTTGGGAGTAGAAGTTATCTTGGCTCCTGGTAGTACCAAGATTTTGGCCAAAGACTCGCCTTGAGGAATTTCTTTATTCTGACCTTTTGGGTTTTCAGCCACAGTGACATCTGCGTCCGAGCTGTCCGAACTGGCGAAGGATTGATAGTCGTCGTCATTGAGGATTCGATTTTCCTCATCAGACGCCATCTCTCCATCGCCAGCCCCAACAGCACCGTCCTCAGAGTCAGTAAAATACATGAGGTATTCAGAAAATACCTCATGGACGTTACGGGCCCCGCTGCTAGAGGCAGGAATGCAGTCTATTGCTTCATTGCTTGTACTCGTTTTGTTTAATTGTGTCACTGGTGACTTAGCTTTCGAATTCGAAGCCAAGCTCTCGCCGGCAGCCGTGACCTCTGCCGACACTTGAGTGTATATCCCCACTCGAATTTTATCATCTTTATTAACTTTTTCCATAATTCCATTATGTTTTGATTTTGATTGACATCTCTGCTGGTTTTCTTAGTTATTCGATCCTGCAGCTGGGTTGCTGGAGGGTCGAATGTAAGCCCCCCCACCACGACAAGGTGAAACCTCGGGGGAGAAAAAAAAAAAAAAGAAAACCAATTCAAACACGATAATGTTTAGATTGGATGTATGTACATATATTTTAAGAAATATTTGAGGCTGTGATGTAACCCATTTTTTTGTATCTTTAATCGAGCTTAAATACTACAGTCAAACTTCGATAACTCGAACTTTGATAACTCGAAGTTCTTATAACTCGAACCAAATTGTGTGGCAATAGCGCTCAGAGCTTATATTCCATACAAATTTTCTTTGATAACTCGAACTTGTACAACTCGAATTTCTGTATAACTCGAACAAAAAAATGACACCTACACTGCGTAGGTCGAATTATATGGGGAATTCCTATTTGTGAGAAGAGACCAAGTGTGCATTTGAAATTTGATTTTTTGATGGGAATCCCCATTTGGAAATAGGATATTCCAATATACAGGGAAATTTACATTTTCATTCATTATCATTATACATGTTTAGTAGTTGGTAGTAGCAGGTGAAAAATGGTTTTTATTTCATGTGTTTGCAATTCAATACAGTTGCAATATTTTTTATTTTAGTTGCTGCTCTATTTTTTCTTTTAAATTTAAACTACCGTTGCATCTAAACGTGTTCTAAAAACTTTAACAAATAAAGAGAAATTTCAGTTATTCAAAGAAATAGATAGTTGTTCCAGAAAAAAAGGACGTTGCTGCGAAATATGGAGCTCCTCCGAAAACCATATCCACAATTTTAAAATTAAAAAAAATAAACAACGGATTATAACCAGTGATCGAATATGGGGCCTAATCTGAAAACGTGTGAAGATACAACAGATGAAATTTATGTAGCTTTAAATAAACTAGATTTTTTTGTCGAAAAAAAAAAAACAATACAAAAAACTACCTACTTTCTGACTCAAAATACTGACTATGTACATAAAATATTTTTTTGGCTGGTGCAGTTATGTATTTGTGTAAAACTTATTTCATAAAATAAAGCACATAATGTTTATGCATAAGAATTTGCGATATGCTACTGTGCCATTTTAAAATGGTTTTTAATTTTGATGATACATTTGGATAACTCGAAGTCTTGATAAGTCGAATTTTTTTTCGTGGATAGTAGTAGTTCGAGTTATCGAAGTTTGACTGTATTTAATTTGGGATTCAAGCAGAAAATGCCACATTTTTTTAAAGTTTAGATATTTCAGAATTAAGAGTTTTGGCTTTAATGTTTTTTGCAACATAAATGTTAAAATACCAGACAAAAGTATCGATTTTGGAAAAAAATGGGTACTCATATTAATGTTTGTCATAATGTATATTACGCAAGAAACAAAATTGTATAGGGCCCCCAAAAACGATATTTTCAAAAATGTATTCAACGAAAATATAGGTACATAAGTATATATTTCAAAAACAACGGTAGCGTCTTTAAAGTGATGATGTTACTTGTTAGGTTTTTAAAGAATTTAGACTAAAAGAAAAAAATTGAGTTCGGAATTTCGTTAATTTTCTGTTTAAAACAAATTTGTATAGTAAAAAATTTTTTGAAAATGTATCCTCGAACTCAACATTTTGAAAAATTAATTATTTTGTTCAAACTACCTTTTCTCCTAAATTTACGTCAATAAGTACCTACCTACTAGTTTGTTTTCAATATTCAGTGCTGAATTCAATTTTAAATTAGAGCTGTGTAAATCGTTAATTTCAAATGATCGAATCGTTTAGGAATCGATAGCCAAAATGATTCGATCATTTCAATCAATCGAACTTCCGATCATTTTCATTTCACTGAATTTATTTCCGATTCAATTTTCATTTCGATTTCGATGGAACTAAATCTCTCCGATTTTAACGAATTCAATTCAATACTGTATCGATTTCGATTGAATTTAATTTGATCCAAATTTAAAAACAATATGATTTGGATGGATTGAATAATCGGAAAAAATTAAATTTTCACAGTTTTTACTGCTCTGGAAAAATAAGATTTTATGTCAATTGGTTGACATTTGGATCGAAATTCACTTTTTATGTGAAAGTATAATAAAGTTCGGTATAGTCCATCAAGACATCAAATGTCAAATTCCATTGACGGATGGCTACGATGTCGATGGACTAAAAAACCTTTAAGAAATTTGAAATGTTTGAATAATTTGTACTACTCCAGAAAAAGGTGATTTTATTACAATTGGGTGACATTTAGATCAAAATATACCGTTTTTCAAAACAAAGTTTATCTCCTTCCTCCGCCATTTTTTAAAACATAAAATAAATAAAATAAAATAACAATAAATTCACTAAAACAACGATATATTAACTGTTATTTTTAACAGGGTAAATATTTTAGACAAAAAATTTAAATAATTTGTTTTGTATACCTACTCCTTATGGCGCTTAATATATATGCCACGTTTAAAGATTTTTCATCCACTTTCACACTTTTTCCATCATTTTGAATGAGAAATTTCTATGTATCTTATATGAGAAATTTCAAGTGCTTGCCGGCACGTGTTAAATATAACCGATCTAAAAAAAATTGCACACATTTTCGCTCTTAGGTGGTGGGGGAAATCCAATTTTGTTTACGATAAGTGCCACCTTAATACAAACATACATCAACAAATGTGGATAAAATATTATGTTTTTGAAGCAAAAAAAACAATTTGATAAACTTTATTTTTAACTTTCGATACATTGCGGAAACACATTTTTTCATCCCTGTTCTGCTGCTAGCTAGTTTGCCTAAAATTTAAAAATAAGAAAAACTATTTTCTACATATTTTATAAACATCAAAATACTCGTTCTCTTATCTGATAATATAAGGGGCCCCATTTAGCATAGTCGCCCCGGGCCTCTAACAAGCTTAGTCTGCCACTGCGTGAATAAGTTCATAATAAATTTATGGTTCCCGTCACTCCTTTGAGAATTCTTGCATATTATTAGATACTTCTCTTAGCCTATTTAAGTGAAGGTGAATAATGAATTTAATAATAAAATTTAACAAAATTATTATAGTACAAGAGCCGACAGCAAATTTTAGGAGTGGATGTATAACCAAAATATGAGTACATGGTTATATAGATTTAAGCATCGTGATATGGAAAACAAAAGTCTGGCAGGGTTTACTCTCAGCTTTTGGGGGTGGTGGGTGGTTAAAAACTGCGATTTTTCCGATTTTTGTGTGAGTGGTATAACCACCTCAATTCATATATAAAATATAGGAAATGACCTTCTGATCTCAAATAATTAATTCCCAGACGTTTCCCTTTCAGCTTTCTGCCCGCCAGAAGCGCATCAAAGTGGGCTAAAAACCAGCTTTTGATGTCAGGGGTATAACCAAATGTGCGACACATCAAAAAATCAGGAAAAATCTCCTGATTACAAATATATAGGTGCCAGACATTTTACTTTCAGCTTTCCCCCTGCCAGACGCCCCTAAAGTGGTGGAAACCCCCTTTTTTATTCCAGCGCTATAAACAAAAGTGTGGTATACCAAAAAATCATAAAAAATCTTCTGATTAAAAATATGCCAGTCTCCGACCTCTACCTCTCAGCTTTCACCCTTCCAGACGCCCCCAAAAGTGGTGGAAACCCCCCATTTTGATGCCAGGAGTATAACCAAAAGTGTGGTACACCAAAAAATCATAAAAATCCCCTGATTAAAAATATGTCAGTCCCAGACTTCTACCTCTCAGCTTTCACCCTGCCAGACACCCCCCAAAGTGATGGAAAACCCCCATTTTGATGCCAGGAGTATAACCAAAAGTGTGGTACACCAAAAAATCATTAAAAAATCCCCTGATTAAAAATATGTCAGTCCCAGACTTCTACCTCTCAGCTTTCACCCTGCCAGACGCCCCAAAGTGGTGGAAAACCCCCATTTTGATGCCAGGAGTATAACCAAAATTGTGGTACACCAAAAAATCATAAAAAATCCCCTGATTAAAAATTTGTCAGTCCCAGACTTCTACCTCTCAGCTTTCACCCTGCCAGACGCCCCAAAGTGGTGGAAAACCCCCATTTTGAATCCAGGAGTATAACCAAAATTGTGGTACACCAAAAAATCATAAGAAATCCCCTGATTAAAAATATGTCAGTCCCAGACTTCTACCTCTCAGCTTTCACCTTGCCAGAAGCCTCCAAAGTGGTGGAAAACCCCCATTTTGAAAACAGAAGTATAACCAAAAATCAGGAAAACCCCCTGACTAAAATATACTTGCACATAATATCCATTGAAGTCTCTGGGCGAAAGAAGCTGTATAGTTATTAATATGTAGTAGGTTCATATGTAAATGTACAAATTTAATATACATACATATATTCCATTTTCATTTATATTTATGTACAAACATTCATATGCTAAAGCTTATATTATTTTCTAAAAACTAACTTTAATTCAATTAGTATATAATAAAATCACTAATCTTCATCGGACTCGTCTGATGAGTCATTCGCTAGGTCCCAATCATTTTCAGATAAATCTGGATTCGCATTGTCTATTAAAATCTCTTGAATTTTTTCAGGTGTAGCAGATCCGTCAAACCATTTTATTTTCATTCCATTATCCTCCATTGAGCAACCATTTTCAAATGGTGAGAGTTCGATTGGAATATTTGAAATGGCATTCTTCCACACCCTACAAATATAATTGCAGCGTTTTATTTGTTGAATTAAAACACTTTTGTTCGGAGGTAAAAGACTGCCTTCAAAACCTACAGAACAATATTTAAATGTTAAGGTGTAGCTGCAATGTATAATTATAAATATTCGGTGTTGTACTTACTTTTAATATTTTTAAAAATTTTGCTAGAGGTAGGTTTACAGGCTTTGGGACTGACAAAATTTTAATCAGGGGATTTTTTATGATTTTTTGATGTACCACAATTTTGGTTATACTCCTGGCATCAAAATAGGGGTTTTCCACCACTTTGGGGCGTCTGGCAGGGTGAAAGCTGAGAGGTAGAAGTCTGGGACTGACATATTTTTAATCAGGGGACTTTTTATGATTTTTTGGTGTACCACACTTTTAGTAATACTCCTGGCATCAAAATGGGGGTTTTCCATCACTTTGGGGCGTCTGGGAGGGTGAAAGCTGAGAGGTAGAAGTCTGGGACTGACAAATTTTTAATCAGGGGATTTTTTATGATTTTTTTGGTGTACCACAATTTTGGTTATACTCCTGGCATCAAAATGGGGGTTTTCCACCACTTTGGGGGGCGTCTGGCAGGGTGATAGCTGAGAGGTAGAAGTCTGGGACTGACATATTTTTAATCAGGGGATTTTTTATGATTTTTTGGTGTACCACACTTTTGGTTATACTCCTGGCATCAAAATGGGGGTTTTCCACCACTTTGGGGGGCGTCTGGAAGGGTGAAAGCTGAGAGTTAGAGGTCTGAGACTGGCATATTTTTAATCAGAAGATTTTTTATGATTTTTTGGTATACCACACTTTTGTTTATAGCGCTGGAATAAAAAAGGGGGTTTCCACCACTTTAGGGGCGTCTGGCAGGGGGAAAGCTGAAAGTAAAATGTCTGGCACCTATATATTTGTAATCAGGAGATTTTTCCTGATTTTTTGATGTGTCGCACAATTGGTTATACCCCTGACATCAAAAGCTGGTTTTTAGCCCACTTTGATGCGCTTCTGGCGGGCAGAAAGCTGAAAGGGAAACGTCTGGGAATTAATTATTTGAGATCAGAAGGTCATTTCCTATATTTTATATATGAATTGAAGTGGTTATACCACTCACACAAAAATCGGAAAAATCGCAGTTTTTAACCACCCACCACCCCCAAAAGCTGAGAGTAAACCCTGCCAGACTTTTGTTTTCCATATCACGATGCTTAAATCTATATAACCATGTACTCATATTTTGGTTATACATCCACTCCCAAAATTTGCTGTCGGCTCTTAGACTATTAGGTGCGGTAGGTAGCTTAATTTATAGATATAAAATAATCGATATGGTCCTGCTTTCTTTGAACTTATAATATTCATTAATTACCTTTGCTGAAATAGTTTCGAGGGGTTACGAGCGAGGACGTGGCAGTATATTGACCCGCACCCTCCCAACCACCAACTTAATCATTAATAAATTAATTTTATTGTTTGTGTTAGGTCTAAGCATTCATCACATTTAACATTTTTTTAATGTTTCTCTTAGGGTTTCTATTCTTATTAGATATCTTTTTTCTAATCAAAATATCATTTGCAATTTTTCCAGAGCAAAACCACTATTAGGAAATCTATTATATCAATTTTATGCTCATAACATTTATCAGAGAGATTGAACCAGCTTGGAAAGTATCTATTTGTTTCAATTATGCATTCTTTTATAATATTTTCTTTCAGCTTAGATGCAAAAGGTGTTTTTTGAAAGTAGGTTGAAAATATTTGTATATTAAGGAGGCGCACTTTCAGATGGTCATAAAAGAACTGTGTTTTCTCTTCAGTTTTCGTACTCCTTAAGTTTTATTAATATTTCTTTAGTTAGTTCAAAATTGTGTTTATCTTTCGACATTTCTTGAACACAGTTTTCACAAATTTTATTAATTTTCTTTATTGATTTAAAAATGGAATAGCCAGTGACGGTGCGTCAATAAGACGTTTTAGACAGTGTCTACCCTACCGTAAAGAGAGAAAAAAAAGAAACCTACTTGTTACAATCAAAAAAACTGTGTTTACATTAATTGCATTAAGTCCCAAACATCCATAACCTATCTCAAATTGTCAACACCTATAATTTAACAAACATAAATCATACATTCATCCCTTACTATTCACACACTCACATTTTCCACACCTACTTTTATTTTTTAGATAATAATTTGACCTCTACCAACAACCACAAAGCACAAAATCTCAATGCTCACACAATACAAACGCTATAGTCGCTATCGCTCTGCCTTCTGCACGTGTACGTGCTTCGGGAAAACCCGACTGAAAACGAAGACAGAGTCTTTCGTTCTACCTAAATTATATGAAAATAAAATCAGCGGATTATGTTGCTCAGGTAGAATTTCTATGTGAAGCAAGTAGACAGATTCGAATCTGTCTAATTGCTTGTTTTGCTTTGAACTTTGAAGTAAATTCGAAACTTTTTCGTTGACTGTTAAGTGAAGAGAACAATTTTTTTATTTTTGGAGTTGATTAAAGAGGAGTGGACAGTTGTAGGTCAACCCTAAAAAATGCAAAAGGTAGGAAGGCTGGACTCTTTCGCAGAAGTACACTACTGACGTTTTGAAGAGCTGTATCTTTGGGATTAGTTGCCGTATTGAGTCTAAGCAAAAAACATTTTGAAGCCGTGTGCTTCTTCTTGTTTTGAAATTGTTTTACAAATACATATTTATTTTAAGGTGCTTTATTGCGACTGAGAGAAATGGTACGAGAATCAAATCTACTATTATTTTCTTTGTTTTATGAGTTTCTTGAATTTTTTTTTATAAATCATTAAATTTTTTATTCAGCTTTAATTTAGGTCAGCCAGTTTTGTTTATTTGAGATTGGGGTACCTATATACTTTTTAGTCAAACAAATGCATACTTCTGTCTTTGATCACCATTATCTCAACAAAAAATAGTAAGGATGAGGATGACATATTCAAGGACAATTTTATTGATTTGAATAGTTTTTCAAAATAATGTTTTTAAAACTTTGTGTGGATGTGGACTATGTACAAGTACATACATATCTTGGCCCTTCAACGTTTGTTTCAAAAAAATACAAGCATTTGATAAATATACTTATCTGTGTACAATTTTTTGTAATTTGTATTCTTGTAGATATTAATAGCCTATTGAATAGACCGGAAAATGAGGGGTATAAAGGAACAATTACGTGCAAGGGTTTTTATTATTGAATATGTTTGCTTGGTCCATTAGCATGCTTAAAACTGAAAATGCTACTACATTCACCCATGCGTTTCTGAGAGAATGGTCACACTGGTCACTTTTCAGTATTTTTGGTATAACCCGAAAACTAAGCCGAATTTGACAATTTTACATTTAATACTTTTTGTTCAAAATTAAATTTTCTATTGGAATCGATAGTTCAAAAAATTTTACTAAAAAATTTAAGCAGGAAAAGTTAACAAAAACCAACCTTAAAAAATCAAAAAATCAAGGGTATCTAATTTTTTTAATAAATTGTGCATAACTTTCTTTGATGCAAAGATAGGGTCAAGACATGCACGGACAAAATAAATTAGAGACTTAAGGCTTTAATATGGCATCTTCAAAAACTAACATTTGTTCATAATTGACAGAGATATTCCCATTCAAACATTATCATTTCTTATAATTTTTCGCAGTTTTGGCCCGAAAGTCCCTTCTTCGGTACAATATGGCAAATTTCACTTTCGTAAAAATGTTCGAAATCAAAATTTTGATATAATATGATATTAGAACTATAGAGAAATTGTAAAAAGGATGTAAGTTCGCAATTTCATTTTCGGCTGTTTTTAAATGCTTTCAGACCTACAGACCGAACGGCTGGTCCGATTAACATAAGATTTGGTACTAGGAGCTAGGAACGTTAAATTTGTCATAAAGTACCAAAAAATAGGCTTTCGGGCAAAAACTGCGAAAAATTATAAGAAATGGTAAAGTTTAATTGGATATATCTCTGTCAATTTTCAAATAATGTCTTTTTTAACATGTCATATAAAGGCCTTAAGACTCCAGTTTACTTTGTTCATGCATGGCGCAATTTAGAAAAAAAAATTAAAAAATCTTTGATTTTTCGATTTTTTAAGTTGGTTTTTGTTTACTTTTCCCGCTTAAATTTTTTTTAAGAAATTTTCCTAACTATCCATTTCGATAGAAAATTTAATTTTGAACAAAAAGTATTAAATGTAAAATTGTCAAACTCGGCTTAGTTTTCGAGTTATACCAAAAATACTGAAAAGTGGCCAGTGTGACCATTCTCTCAGAAACGCATGGGTGAATTTAGTAGCATTTTCGGTTTTAAGCAAACATATTCCATAATAAAAACCCTTGCACGTAATTGTTCCTTATTAAAAGGTCTATTCAATAGGCTATAAATAGGTATTTAATTTTTGCCTAATAGAGTTCCTTATGGTAACCATGTTTTTTAGACACGTTTGTGAAGTCTTGTGTGAAGTTTAACGTTTGATTTCAAAGAGACATACGCTGTTTTTTGGACTTTGTTAACAGTTTTCATTTTTGACTGGATAAGATGGAAAATAATGAATTAAATTTATAACTGCCTACCCAGTTCGTTCGAGTGCCGCACGTCACTGGGAATAGCCTGCAAAATATCTAGTGGCGAGGTCACGGATTTCTGGAACTTTCACCGATATCGCATTTTCCTCGATTATATTTATTATGTTGGTGTTGTTGACATTCAGGTCATTTTCAGCACTCTCAACTTCTTCACTTTTGGTTTGCTCATGTATGATCGATATTTGTTCCTCCGTTTCACTCTGTAAGATTTCATTCTAGTCCACCTAAAGATATTTTGAATCCTCTTCCTCACAATTGCAACATTTGGATTTGAATGCAAATTTCATCTAAATAATTTTGGCTAGCAGGCAGCCAAATGAAGCATTTGGATTACTTTTATTAATATTTCGTGCTCTTATTTTCCCAAATAAGTTTTCTTATGGATCTTGATTGAATTTGTTTACATCAATGTTATATAAGTGAAGTCCATGATTGTAAAAGTAGAGCGATGTGAAAAATGATGAATTAATTAGTCTTTCAAAAAAGATAAAGAAAGGAAAAAGATTTTTTACGGAGTTTCCTACACTCCCAGTCAAACCACTCTGCCACGAAAATACCATCAGGTTGTTGTTTTTGCTAGTATATGTATATGTCTGGAAATGCCAGAAATGTAAGTAGATTAGGGTGATCGTTAAAAAAGGTCATGTGTGTGTGTGTGTGTGTGTGTGTGTGTGTGTGGGTGTGTGTGTGTATGTGTGTGTGTGTGTGTGTGTGTGTGTTTGTGTGTGTGTGTGTCTGTGTGTCTGTGTGTGTCTGTGTGTCTGTGTGTGTGTGTGTGTGTGTGTGTGTGTGTGTGTGTGTGTGTGTGTGTGTGTGTGTGTGTGTGGAAAATTCATAGAAATTTCACAAGTTATATGGATGAACTGCAAGAAATGGTGTCAAAAATTGCGGCACTTGATTGAGAAATTAACAAAAATACCCAAACGTTAACTTTTACTTGTTTTTAAACATTTATGGTAGAATATCCCGCCACAGGATGACCTACCCTTATATAGGTACCAGATCAGCGGTATACAGTTTTGTAGGAGTGTCTTAAAAAAAAATTGCACATGGATAGCCTGTAGAAAAGTGGTCTTCTTTCTTTCACACACATACACACACACACCACGGCATAGGGTTGACAAGCAATTGCTCTTAATTTTTGGGATTTTTCAATTATCTGCCCCAGCTTAGATGGTAAGACTTAAGGATATACAAAAATATCATATGAAGACAATTTTATTTAAAAATTATTAACTACGTGATTTTTTGAAATTCGAAATTTCAGTAGGGTAAATGAGGGTAAACAAAGAGAAAAGCCCAGAATCTATTTTCCAAATGAAAATTCATAGAAAGTTTTTTCTTTTGTAATCGGTAGATTATTTTAATACAAAAATTACTATATACCTATGTATAAAAAAAAAAATTAAAAAATTTACGAATCGAGATATGAACATTTGAAAGTCGAGAATTGCAAAAAAGAGGTTTCATAAATAATTCACGAAAAATCAGAACGATGATCTATAAAAAATATCTATATACATATTTCTAGAAAAATAATTTTAAAAAATATTACCCGTACTTTTCAAATTTTATGTTTAGCCTTCATTTTCAGTGTAGTGAATTTTTGAAATTTGCACATTTCTTGTTTCTAGGAACATTTTGTATGATTTTGCATTTTTAAATACAAGTACAAGAGCCGACAGCATATTTTAAGAGTGGATATATAACCAAAATTTGGGTATGAGGGCTTACAGGTACATCTATCGTGATACCAAAGTCTGGCAGGTTTTTCATTTAGCCTTTGGGTGGGGTGGGAGGTTAAAACCCAATTGGTTTCCTGGTTATGTGTTTTGGTCACTAACAATTCAATCCACTTTTTATAGAAATTAAATGACACTCTGTCATTTTCCGAAGTTAAAGGACTTTAATCTTGATGATCCGATCAATGAGAGCCATGATTTTAGCTTTTTAAGCAAACCTTATCAGCCTTTTTTTTTGGAGACTTATTTTTGTTGATTTCTATTTTGTTTTAATTCTCCAAAAAAGGGATGACAAGGTTCAAATAAAAAGTAATATCTAGAGTTCTATTAATTTGACCGTCATGATTGAGGAAATAATGCTTAGAAAAAATAACAGAGCATCATATAAATTTGTTTTTTTCATACCCAGACTTTGGTTATACATCCACTCTTAAAATATGCGGTCTGCTCTAATACTTGGTAATACATAAATGTGCAAATTTCAAAAACTCACTGCACTAAAAATAAAGGCTTAACATAAAATTTGAAAAATAGAGGTAATATTTTTTTTAGATTATCTTTCTAAAAATATATAAATATTTTTTTTAGAGCATCGTTCTGATTTTTGGTTAATTATTTCTGAAACCTCTTTTTTGCAATTCTCGACTTTCAAATGTTCATATCTCGATTCGTAAATTTTTGAATTTTTTTTACATGTGTAAAAACTTTTTTGTATTGTGATAATCTACCGATCGCAAAAGAAAAAAAATTTCTATGATTTTTCGTTCGGAAAATAGATTCTTGACTTTTATTGAAATTTCGAATTTCCAAAAATCACGTAGTTAATAATTTTTAAATAAAATTTTCTTTATATGGTATTTTTTGTATATCCTTAAGGCTTACCATTTTAGCTGGGGCAGATAACTGAAAAACCCCAAAAATTAAGAGTAATTGCTTGTCAAACCTATGCCTTGACCACTTTTCGACAGGCAACCCATGTGCAAATTGTTTTTTAAGACACTGCCTACAAAACTGTATACCGGTTATCTGGTACCTTTATGAGGGTAGGTCGTCCTATGGAGGGATCCTTGACTATTATGTATTATGTTTTTTGTCAATAAGTAACGCCCACTATTTTTTGTAATTATGGCTTTAAGACGGTTTGGAATTGAATCGTTTAGCAAAATCTTGCGCCAGGCACCTCAGATAGCTTCGAATAAGTCGCCTTTATCTTCAAACTTTATACCAGCTTCATAAAATGTTAGATAAAGCCAGGTCTAAATTTGTTGGATGGTATTTGAGTCCGGCTAATATGATGGCCATGGCAAAAGTTACACGTTTTTCGACTAAATACAGCTTCTAGCTAACCTGGATCAGTGATGTCCACTTTTGTTAACCTACCCGGTAGTTATTTACACGGTTAAAAATTTTGGGGTACTTTTTAATATTTTCTGGGTTACCTACATATAAGACAACACCAAAAATATATTGAAATCTAATGCTTGACAAATATTAAAATTTTCAAGTAAATTTAAAGTATATTAAAGCTTAATAATATTCAGATATTATAAAAGAATACGAAATCTGTAATCTTTATAACAATTTTTATACTTATCTATAAGACTTTTATACGAAGTTATCAGAACGGAGTTATTTACGGAATATTAAAAAGTAATTTTTCTAATTAATTTTTAACCGTGTACTAATGGGTAAATACCGGGTATATACTGGGTATATACCAAAAAAGGGTAAATACCTACCCT
This sequence comes from Dasysyrphus tricinctus, assembly GCA_963921185.1. NCBI lineage: Eukaryota > Metazoa > Arthropoda > Insecta > Diptera > Syrphidae > Dasysyrphus > Dasysyrphus tricinctus. The sequence continues at coordinate 37,127,428 of OY992534.1, forward strand.
ATGCCGGGTATATAAAATTCTAAAGTTGTTTTTAGTGTTTATCTCTTAAATGAGTAAACCGAAAATCTGAAACTTTAAAAGCTGCAAGAGTTTTTAGATTTTGATGTTGAGTGTGAATTTTGGATTTATAAAATACAGTTAACCGGAGATATTGGAATCTGAACATTTTTGAAACGTTTTTTGGGGGTTTTTTGAGATTACCTTTTTAAGGGGTGAGTGTAACGTGTGTTACTTACCTGATAAGAATTTTTGATTTTAATTTAAATTTAATATTTAACTTCCCCAGATGCCGTTAAGTGGAAATAACGGTCATATTGAAGTTGCTATACATATGAGCTCATAACTCCTCATTATTATTCGTAAATCCAACAGTCAATTAAATTTCCATTATTTTGATACCTCATGGGATGGGTTACCACCGCTCATTATAGCATCATGCTATATGCCTCACGACGGGACGGAAGGACCACCAGCTGACCTAACAAGCCAGTTAGTTAAACATGCTGCGGAGCTGAAACTCGATCTAGTGCTAGGATGCGATGCTAATGCGCATCACTCTCAGTGGGGTAGCACTAACATCAATACTAGAGGTGAGTCTCTTTTTGAATTTCTTATTGAGAACAATTTATTAGTAGCAAATAGGGGTAGAGAACCAACTTTTGTCACAAAAAATTGTAAGGAGGTGCTTGACATTACCATAACAAGTAACTCAAGTACAGTACCAATAGAACAATGGAGGGTGTCGGATGAGCAATCTTTCTCTGATCACAAAATCATTGAATTTCTCATACCAGACACAATAGCCTCCGAGAAACCGTTTAGAAATATTCGAAATACTAACTGGGATACTTTCAATAGGGAATTAGAAACAAGGATTAAATCCTTTGAAAATAATTCACTAAATGGACCTGAACTCCTAGATAGTGCCACCACAGAATTCACAGAAATTCTAAATAAGGCTTTCGAAAAAGCATGCCCCCTTAAACAGGTAAGGACAGGAAATAAGAAACCACCTTGGTGGACACACGAACTTGGCATTATTAGAAAAGAAACAAGAAGACTTTTCAATACAGCCAAACGAACTAGAAGTGAATTAGACTGGGAAGCGTACAAAAACAGTCAAAGAAAATTCAAAGCCGAAACTCAACGGGCGAAACGCAGCTCGTGGTTAACCTTCTGCAACCAAATTGAAGGAACTAATGAATCAGCAAGACTTAGAAAAGTTTTAGCAAAAGAATCAGTTCCCTTAGGGTCTCTTAAAGATCCTAATGATCAATGGACTGAATCATGTGGAGAATCACTGGAGCTCCTTATCAAAACTCATTTTCCTGGTTGTAACTTTGACGTTAACAACTTGGAGGATGCAGTACAAACAGAGCACACGGTGCCACCAGATATTATAACGGAGGATAAAATTAACTGGGCGATAAACTCGTTTTCACCCTTCAAATCTCCAGGAACAGATGGCATCTTCCCCATGATGCTACAGAAGAACACTAAACACGTTACCCAACATCTCAAGAGCTTCTTTGCAAGCAGCCTTAAGTGGGGATATATTCCTTTGGCGTGGCGTGAAGTAAAAGTAGTCTTTATACCAAAAGCTGGGAAACCAAGCCACACGGAAGCTAAAGACTATAGACCCATTAGTCTAACATCGTTTGTTTTAAAAACCTTCGAAAGATTAATAGATATACACATACGAAGTAGTATAAAACCGAATGTGTTGTCACCTGCCCAACATGCTTACACGAAAGGAAAAGGTGTTGAAACAGCCCTTCACAACTTAGTAAGTATAGTAGAAAAATCACTCAAGGACAAAGAGTATACTCTAGCAGCTTTTCTGGACATTGAAGGCGCCTTCAATAATGTACAGAATGATGCGGTAAAAAGAGCACTTGTAGACCTTGAAGTGGATAATTCCCTCGTAAACTGGATTATCTGTATGTTAAAACACAGACGGATTAACTCAGAACTAGGGGACGCACGGATCAAAGTATCCACATCTAGGGGGACTCCACAAGGAGGAGTTCTCTCACCACTATTGTGGATACTAGTAATGAACGAAATCCTGATTGAACTGAATAATAGCGGTGTCAAAGTAGTTGCCTACGCAGACGACCTGGCGCTGCTAGCGACCGGAAAATTTATTTCCACAACCAGCGAACAGATTAATTACGTTTTGTCAAAAGTCTGTACCTGGGCGGGGAAATGTGGACTTTCGGTAAACCCACAAAAAACCGAACTGGTTCTTTTTACTAACAAAAGGAAAATACCAGAATTTGTCCTACCATCAATAGAAGGAACCCAACTTAGACTATCAGATCATGCCAAATATTTAGGCGTAATTCTTGACAAAAAGCTAAACTGGGGTATGAACATCAAAGAAAGAGCCAAGAAGGCCATGATCGCTTTTTACTCCTGCAACAGGATATTTGGTAAGACCTGGGGTCCAAGCCCTAAAATCATAATGTGGATGTACACGGCCATTATAAGACCGATCCTCACATATGGTAGCCTGGTTTGGTGGAGCGCGATGGATAAAGAATGTAATTATAAAACGCTTAACAAAGTTCAAAGACTAGCGTGCATAGGAATCACAGGGGCAATGAGGTCCACTCCCACTGCGGGAATGGAAGCCATACTCAATCTAAGACCCCTAGATCTATTCGTACAAGAAACTGCAGCCTATGGTGCTCTAAGATTAAGCCAGACCGATAGCTGGAAAAAGAACTCTGTAGGTCATGCACAAATTATGAACAAATTTACGGAGGGGTATGTATGCACAGACTACACAACACCCCGTACAAATTTTGAAAAACCGTTTTCTGTATCCATCCCCACAAGAGAAGAATGGGAAGCTGGTTTACAACAATCAGATACACCGATGGTAGAAATTTACACAGACGGATCAAAGATGGATACGAGAGTAGGTGCTGGTTTCTTTTCAGAATCCCTTAATTTAGCGAACTCTTATAGACTCCCTGATTATAGCAGTGTCTTCCAAGCGGAGGTTCTTGCAGTGATTAAGGCTGCTGAACAGATCTCAATGTTGGCGATACCACGGGCTGATATCACCTTTTACATTGATAGCCAGGCAGCGATTAAAGCTATCTCTGCAACAGAAATAAAATCCAAGCTGGTTTCATGCTGTCGCGAAGAGCTAAAGATTCTTGCCACACAGCACAACATCAGACTCTGCTGGGTTCCTGGGCACTGTGGAATTCTGGGAAATGAAAAAGCAGATGAACTGGCAAGGACTGGTTCATCGTTAGATCAAAGCCTAACGGACTCCGGTGTTAAAATTCCATCCTGTGCCATTAAACAGACAATTGGTAAGAAGATAGTGGAACTTACCAATGACAGATGGAACTCACTCGCAACTTGTACCACTACAAAGAATTTGTGGCCTAGCTACAATAAGAAAAAAACGCACCATGTCATAAACCTGAAAAAGAGATCCTTGAATCTTTTAATAGGAATTATCACGGGACATAATCTCTTAGGTTACCACAAGAAAAAGATGAGACTAAGTACTGAAGACCTATGCAGAGGTTGCGGTGACGTAGAAGTAGAGGAAGACACCCTTCACTTCCTAGGTCAATGTCCGGCACTATGCAATATAAGGAAAAAATATTTGGGTAGCTATTTCTTCAATGATCTAGCAGAAATCTCGAAGTCAACAGGAAATAACATCTCAAGTTTAATGAACTTCATCAACGCCTCTAAATGGTTCGATGCTCCATAGGATTTCATAGGTTATATTTTTAAAGGGATGGTCCAATCCATCAGGGTACCACAATGGATCAACATTGATCTAAGTGTGACGGGAACAAGATCCACCGTCAGCCCATCAACCTAACCTAACCTATACCTCATTTATTATTCTATGACATACCAGAGCCAAAATTAATTATTCAAATCAATAACAAAATTAATAAAATTGCATTGAAATTTCCTGCTTGGACCATTGTCGACGACCATCCACCAGCGTGCAATATCCCGTTGTCTACATCGAATGTTTTTATTATAATTTGATATGGATGGCTTAAAAAATTTTTGTTTCCTGTTCTACTGATCGGATCTTCAAGGTTAAGGTCTTTAAAGAAAGCTGACATACAGGCTACATTGTCTAAAAATATAATCGTAAACGTTTTCATACTAAAAGGGCGAACAAAGCCCCCCAAAACTAGATTTATTTCATTCTAAATTCAAAGGTTGATGAAAAATTTTACAGTTTTGAAAATCTTAAATCGCACATTTTTTGCCTCACTCCTCTTTTTAAATTATATTGTACCTTGTTTTATCATCAATCCAAAAACAGAGGTGCCAGAGTTTTTTAAAAGATTTTTTTACAAATAAAATGAATTTCAATAAAAAAAAGATCGAAATGACTTCTTTAAAAAATCATAGCTCCCGTTCTAATTATTGAATCTTCACGGTTAATGTTAAATGTTGTGTAAAAAACTTATTTCGATTTGTGAAACAAAATTATAAACTTTTACATTAAAAAACATAAATACCCTTATATTTCCCCCTTTCGGTAAATACCGGGTATATACCCTCAAATGGTATATACCGGGTAGTTACCCATCACTGCCCTGGATGTGTGAATATTGGTATTATCTTGTTGTAAAATAAATGGTACAGGTTCAGCAACGCCTGTTATCGTTAGATATGCCGATTTTAACAGATATTTATAACTACTTCAGTTAGTTTTTGAAGTTTTAAACTCCAATTTAATTGTTCCATAATAAGTGATAGTGCTGAACCCCATAGCTTCTGACGTACGACTGTGAATTCTTGTATTGTAAAAATAATGTCCAATCCTCTCAAATCTAACCGTCGGATGCGTCAATATTGAACCTTTTTGCATCCGAAGAAACAACCCATTTCCATTTGTTGCTCCAAGCAACAAGGTCCCTGGCGAAATTCATGTGAAGTTCCTTGTGTCGTTATCGTACGTTATGGTACCTATCTTTTTTATTTTCTTATGCTGAGTATTATCATTGGGTTAAATAATCCTTAAAAACGTAAAAACACTGGCAAAAATATCTCTTTTTGACCATATTCAAAGCAGTAAAAGTGCAGATTTCGAGGTATTCTGCAGTATTGACCACTTTTCTCGGATGATTTTGCTTTGCTTCTGCGTCTTTTTCATTGCTTACCATAGTGTTTTGTATTTTCCATATAATTTTTCACAGCCATATCACTTCCTTCAATTCTCCATGCTATTTCAAGCCTGAAAGTCCTAGTTCCTTGAAATCATCTATAATCTATTGTCCTTATTTCTGATACCGTCAAAGCAGGGACGTGCCGTGGTGATTTCAGCTAGGTGTGCGCCAACTTATTTGACAATGAAAACATACTTCCTTAAGCTTTGCCCACAGTACCAGCTTTCCAAAGCGAGCCGGTTTTCGGACTCTTATAGCCCGATTCTCCCCCTTGTGAGGAGTCACAAGTCACAAGCTCTTGTGACTACTCCTTGTGAGGGTTGTTATGACTCGATAACATTTTGGTATTCTCCCCCTAATAGTCACAAGAAAACTCACAACGAAACTCACCATGGCATTTGGTTGGTAGCTTCTTGACCAATGAGCGCACATATAAACAACTCTACAAGCAATTGCAACGAACTAAACCAACACACCCACAATATGTATTCAGTTTTTCTGGCTCATAAATACAAAGCCAAAGAATATCGCGCCCTTGTCCTATTCTTTTGCTCAAGAAATGAAAAAATACATACATTTTGTTCTCTTTCGCACAGAGAACATAACGCCTCCGTAGAAAGAATATATATAATTCAATGATTTGTAGAAACTCAAGTAAATTGGGAGTTGTGACTTGTGCCGAGATTCAGTCACCTATTTCAGCAAGTGAGATGAGATGATTCGCCTTCTCACTTCACTCGCAAAAGTGATTCAGCTATTTAAGTGAAATGGGTAAGTTCGAATTAAGTTTCGAACATGAGACAAAGAATAAATATAAAAGAGCTAAATTCTACCTCCTTGTCACACTCGTTACGTAAATGAAATGAAATAACAAATACAACAATGTAAACATTGGAATCTTTAATAATGGAGTATTTTTTGTTTCAATAATTTTTTTTTGTCTTAATTAAAGTTTAATGTGAGTTTTCACCCTTGAGAAATATTTAAGTGGACTCTAAAAAATTAACCATACCAATAACCAATTTAATAGTGAGCTTAACGCTAAACGTGTCCTTAAATTTAAAGTGAAGAAACTCATGTTTAATTGTGTAAACACCTCGTTTGTGCTGTCAATCTGACAGCTTAAGGCAATAAAGAAAAGAAAAACAATTTTTCTTATCTGTTGCATCTACGTATTCTCATCATCATACTCTTCGAAAAGATTTATCTTTTTTGATATATTTTGTTCGGCGGGATTGTGCCAAATCCTCCAAAATACTGATGTCATCAATAGGCGTATTTTTTTATCATCGGGATCTGGATCTCGATTAACTTTTACACGTATAACAAAACAAAATAATGGGAAATTTTCAAAATTGTTTTTGTAACACGTGTCAAAAGTTAATCTAGATCCAGATCCCGATGATAAAGAAACACGATGAATTATATCCTGGTCGTCGGAACTCATTTTTTGATTGGATAAATGAAAAAAGTTAACATTTCTGTTTGGAACCAGAAAAATTGTTTGTTTATTTTGCAAAATAACACAAATGTCATTTCAACAGCTGTCTATTTGACAAATACCGTACTAGATTTTGTAATAGAGCGGTAATTATTAAAAGGTGTGTTTAATTTGGTTATTGGTAAACACACAAGCTAACTCGTCTTTAAAGTTTAACCTGTCATTTATCAAAACGCGTGTTTAGCATTTGGTTATTGGTAAGGCCCAAAAAGTTTAATAGTGTCGAAAGTGAATAGAATATAATTTAATTAAATATACACATATGCATATGATAATAAAATACGATTTAAGAATCAGTAGTAGGGTAGTTGTTTTTATCTACGTTGTTGTTTTTTATTTCGATTCCTATCCATGAATGGGAATTCTTGAGAAAAGCACACATACCTATCCAAAACTGGAAATTTACCAACACATACACCAAGTCACTGCAGAAATATCTGGCGAGTAATCTGACATTTCATTTCACTCACTCACTCACTCACTCACTCACTCACTCACTCACTCACTCACTCACTCACTCACTCACTCACTCACTCACTCACTCACTCACTCACTCACTCACTCACTCACTCACTCACTCACTCACTCACTCACTCACTCACTCACTCACTCACTCACTCACTCACTCACTCACTCACTCACTCACTCACTCACTCACTCACTCACTCACTCACTCACTCACTCACTCACTCACTCAATTTTGCAAGCTGAATCAATTTTCGACGAAAAGTGACTCATCTCACTCACTCCCTGCGGTTTCGAATAAGCTGAATCTCGGCACTGCTCTGGAGGGTATCACAGTTTCAGTTGTTTTTATGACGCTCACAAGTTGTGACTTTAGGGGGAGAATACGAAAAAGTCACAAAAATCAGTTTCACCACTTCTTGTGACTTGTGAGGTATCAGTGATGATGGGGAGAATAGGGCTATTAGTCACTGCAAAAAACAAGCAACAAGCAAAAACAATTGTTTTCTTCTGGTGTCAGTGTCATGCATCAATGATATTTTTAGGTGATGCGGTGCTAGGATATTAATTATTTGGCCGATGTATTATCACTCAAAAGAATTTCCTAAAGGAGGGGTAATTTTCTAGGGGGGAGGGGGGAAAATCATGTACTCTGACAAGAAAAATACCAAAATCCGTTGTAAAAAAAATTAAAACTAAATTGGTAGCGTGATATTTTTGAGAGCCAGGAGTTGGGGATATATATCCCTATCGTCACCCCGCTTTTTAAACTTTAAAAATAATTATTGTATAGTTGCTACAGGATAATATTGTAAGTATTGCTGCTATTTTTAATATTTTTTTTGTCCACTTTAGTTTCTTGTACACTATTATGCTTCTGCAATTATTTATAATAATTTTTAAAGGTTTAGAAGGAGCAGGTAAGAGGGGTATTTAAGCCCCCCCTGGCTCTGGAAAATATCATGCTACAAATTTTGTCTTATTTTCTTACAGTGGACTTTTGGCAAATACTAGTCTTTTTCTTGTCAGAGGCCTCTATTTTCGCAATCGTTTTTATCGATAAATACCTACGAAGAAGAAGTTTTTTGTACGCTATTATGCTTCTGCCATTATTTAATAGTAAATTTTAAAGTTTAAGAAGGGGTAGGCAATTTACTGTATGTGGAAATATCAGAAAAAATAGCTTGTGAAATAAAATATTTGTACACTCCTTAATACAGGCGTTCTTACAGGATTTAACGAAGCACTGCATGCTGTTTTTTATATTACTCAATAAACTATTGACAGGATTCCCTATTCTAACTTTCATTTCACTTTTTTAATTGGTTTAATAAACTTTTTTCACTTGTTTAACCGCAGGGACGTGCCGTCGTGATTTCAGTTAGGTGTGCGCCTACTTGTTTTGCAATGAAGGCATATTTTTCAAAGCTTACCAGTACCAGCGTTCCAAAGCGAGCCTGTTTTCGGACACTTAGTTAGTCGCTGCAAAAAACAAGCAGATACTTCAAACAACAATTCTAAGCGGTTACAAAACTTTCTCACTATAAGTTTATTGACAAAAGTAATCAAGGTCAGCAAAAGTACAACAGAGCAACAGCGCCAATTAGAAGAGGTAACCACGAAGCCAATGCTTCAACTTATAGTAGGGGAACCAACGATGCTAAATGTGGAATTACTCGAGCGTCGTGGAGACCTATTGGATTTTGGAGATTTGATGATAGAGAGAAAAAAATGTTTGTTAAGTATACCGTTTCATCGGTGGGGGAGGGGGGAGCGTCTACAGGTGTTCAAAAATGTTATAGAAAAACAGTCACATGGATTGGATATATTCGAGCGCGTCAGATATTCATAGTGTATATGGCTTGCACCTTCTTAATAACTGAGGTATGTTTATCTGCCGTTTTGCGTGGTGTGGATGGCTGTATGGGAGGGTAGAAATGGGAAAACAAATGGATTTACTCGAGCGCGTCAGATATTAAGAGGGGATGATAAGTGACTCCCAAGGATGCTGCCATTCAAAAGACTGACGATTCGGATGTGACGCAAGCTTGCGGAAGCTTCTTGAAAATGCAAAAAAAATCGCCGTTTTGAAATACTCGAGCGCGTCATATTTTGATTTATAGGGTTCAACTTGATGTCCTACATGTGCTGAGCAATAATCTGACGATTATCTGGAGGGTTTTTCTTAATCTGACGATTTGAAAAGAAGAAACGTTTTTATTCAGGATTTTTTTAATCACTTGGGCGCCAAAAATTGAAAACGGATTTTTGTAGAAGCGTCAAATATGTACAAGCATTTTTACAATAGGAGGGGGGGGTCTATGTCGCCCCGTTTAGAAGGTAGAGGCGTCTTTCGAAAAAAAAACGACTTAAATAGAAAAATAAATATTTAAAATCAACGACAATATTTAAAATGCAAAACAATAACGGTTTTAAAAGTATATATAAATTATTGTTGTTAATAGTTTTCAAAATATTTGCATTCAAACTCAAGATTTTGATAAAAAAACGCAAACAAAATTGTTGGGATCAATTTTTTTCAAAATTGTGAAATGAAAAACAGAAATTTCTTTTGTGGTCAATGCTCATATTAATTTTGAGTCGAACACAGAAAACTGGAAGGTTTTATGTCTTCTAGTTTTTGAGAAAATTGCAAGTTACTGATACTACTTTTTTGAGATATTTTTAATATGCTTGCACTGCCATTATTACGGCTGCGTTTTAAAAGTGAGATATGTATGCAACCGCCCTGCTTGGGCTCACTATAGGATTTGGGGTATGTGTGAGGTTCGGTGTTTGCCAAATTTCGTTTGCATTTGAAGAACTTTGAATGTATTCTCTGTTTCCAATGTCAATAGCTACTAATGGGAACAGCTAATGAGATATAATAATCTCATAAAAAGTAGTATCAGTAATTTTCTTCAAAACTAGAAGACATAAAAGCTTCCGGTTTTGTGTGTTCGATTCAAAATTAATATGACCATTGACTACAAAAAGAAAATTTAGTTCTTCATTAGACAAATTGATCCAAACACTTTTTTGCGTTTTTTTTAATCAAAATTTTGAGTTTAAATGCAAATATTTTGAAAACTATTGACACAAATAATAATTCAATTTAAATGTAGGATCAAAGAACATATTTCTGACTTTTAAAACCGTTATTGTTTTAAAACAGTTATTGTTTTATATTTAAAGTCTTTGCGTCATTTTTTAATATTTGCTTTTCCATTTAAGTCGTTTTTTTTTCTCGAAAATCGCCTCTACCTCCTAAACAGGGCGAGAATAATGGCAGATTATACTTTTCCCGTTATCCTAGAACTATTTACTTCACAATACAAAAACCCAACCGCACTCGAGAATGTTCAGGTGACGATCTTTTTTTCAAGTTTGTAACCCTCCCACTACCTTAGGTCACGCTCAAATCATCAGATTATTGAAACACACACTTCTCAGCATGTAATTAACCTACCCTTTCTTAATCTGACGCACTCGAGTATTTCGTGCTATCGAATTTTTTTTACTAATCTGATACTCTGCCCTAAGCACCCAGCCCTACAAAGAGGACTGATATATGGTGGAGGTACTCAGCAGGGTGCAAGGTCCCCCCTTATACTAATCTGACGCGCTCGAGGAAATCCCGAAATCCCTTAGTGGGTACCCCTACTATTATAGTTTCTTTTGTATAAAAATGAAGGACCTTGGAACTGTAATTCAAATATTACTGGAGGACTTTTTGCATTTAATAAAATCAAAAAAATAAAATAATATTTGAAGATAAACTTTTTCGTAGCTTGCATTCTCCAACGTCATCCTGCACAAACGGACGATTTTGGCAGGGATGCCAAAACTAGATATTGCTCTATATAGCTCGTCTCTATAGATGCTATCATACGCGGCCTTGAAATCGATGAAAAGGTGGTGGTTATCGATTTGAAACTCCTGGGTTTTCTCCAAGATCTGCCGTAGTGCGAGTATTTGGTGGATGATGGACTTCCCTGGCCTTAAGCCACACTGATATGGACCTATCATGTTATTGACGAATGGCTTCAGGCGTTCACAAAGTACGGCAGAGAAGATCTTGTAGGCGATATTAAGAAGACTGATGCCTCTGTAGTTGGTGCAGTCCAGAGGATCGCCTTTCTTGAAGATCGGGCAAACAATGCTGAGGTTACATTCATCGGGCATGCTTTCCTCCGACCATATTTTACAGATGAGCTGTAGCATACTCCTAACCAATTCATTGCCAGCCGCTTTGAATAGCTCAGCCGCAAGGCCATCAGATCCAGCAGCTTTATTGGACTTAAGTTTAGATATAGCTATCTTCACTTCGTCGAAATCGGGTGGACGGAATTGTTGGTCTACGTCGTCCAGGTTGAATGGTGCAATTTGCATGGTAGCGGAATTCGGTTCGTCATCGCCCTTATACAGTTTGCAGAAATGATTTTGTCCATATCCTCAGTACCGAATGCGATTCTACCACGATGTTCCCCTGATCGTCCGTGCAGGCTTCGGTTTGGGCCTTGTAACCTTGGGAGGTTCTTTTTAATTTTTGGTAAAACTTCCGAACTTCATTCCTGCTATAGCATTCCTCTAATTCCCTGATCGCGCACTTCTCATGCTCTTTCTTTTTCCTTCTAAGAAGCTTGTGTTCCTCTCTCCTCTTCTGCTCGTAGAGCTCGCGAGCAGCTCTGGTCCTTCTATGCAGCGCCGCTTTGTATGCCTATTGTTTGGCTGCATATATACTTGCCGGCATTCTTCGTCAAACCAGGGGTTTCACTGTGGTGGTCGTGCAAGGCCCAGCACGTCAGAAGCGGCATCTCTGATGGCTTTCTGGCAGTTTTCCACTGGTTCTTGATGCAGTTGGTGGCATAGCACTATTTAAGAGGGCATGAGAGACTCGATCGGAAAAGGACCTGACAATTTTCTGCGACTGTAGCCGCCCGACGTTGAACTTCCTCATAGTATTTCCCTGTTTTGGCTTTGGTCTGGATATCCGCAGCATTACCTACAACGAGGTAGTGGTCCGAGTCAACGTTGGCTCCTCGGAACGTTCGGACATCCTTGATACAGGAGGAGTGCCTTGCGTCGTCGATCGCAATGTGGTCAATCTGGTGGGCGGTTGATTGACCAGGATTTCGCCATGTCCCCTTATGTATATCGAAATACGGGAACTGTGTACTAGCTACCACAACGTTTCGCCCCGCAGCAAAGTCGATTAGCCTGAGTCCGTTATCGGAGGTGGTGTCGTGCAGGCTGTATCTTCCGATTGTGCCACCAAAAACGTCTTCTCTTCCTAGTTTGGCATTAAAATCACCCCAGACAATTTTAATGTCATACATAGCTAGGGCATTGCTCATATGTCTTGTCTAGGAGCTCGTAGAACTCGTCCTTGGTGTCGTCATCTTTCTCCTCTGTGGGGGCATGCGCGAGTTAAGGTAGCGAGACTATCGTTTGTAAAAAAAAACAATTTAATTTTCTTAGACAGCTCAGTGCTGCGTTTATTATTCGACTGACTAAACTTACGGATAACAATAAATCTATATATATCAAATATGATTATTCAACAAGTAAATTATTCGTGGGAAAGCAAAGTAACAAAAATGCAAAGAAGGCATATTATATGATATATGATAATGAAAATAAAAATACAAATATATTATAGGTATTCTTATTACAATGAAATAATGTTTATGGGAAGTTGCCGGTGTGAATGACCGGGGCCAAGGCTGGTGTTGGGTGAGGTATGTAACTCCCCCCCCCCCTTAAGAAAGCTCCGGTCGGAGAGGCTGTAGGAGGCATCTGTACCCGAAGCGAATAATACGTTGACTGCTGGAGTGTGTTGATTGATGCTGGACTTTTAAAGATAAATTACAATTGCAATTCCAATAAGCATGGGTATCGTCATGATTGTAGTATAGTCGAGGATAATCTTGTAGCTGGTGTTTTTTTCTAGGTTTCTTATTGCTTTTTTATTTTCGAAGTGAAAATCTTGCAATGCCTGGAGGCTGATTGTTTCACTAGGCGAGATTGTGATTTGATTGAACAACGCGACGTAGGGAAAATATGTACATCTTCAAAATAGACTCGAAATTCGCTTTCATAGGATATTCCGTTCACCTGTACGCTACAGTTTGTAAAGTGGATTACGAATGTTCCGTTAAGGCGATGATCTTCGGGGCCGCAGGTGGACTTTATTGTTGTATCTGGGCTATTGACAAATAGTAAGTAGCCTGGTTCTGGCTGGAGGATTTCGTGTTTTCGGTTTTCGATTGAAGTTCTGCAATTGGTTGGCTTGTTACGGAGTAAGTCTTCTACGCAGCTGGATTCCATTTTGAATTCTGGTTTAGCATCGGTTTTGCAGTAGTACACCCTCTCTTTTTGTTCACACTTATTGTCGAAATATTGAATTCCATTTTTATTCAGAGTACAGAAAGGTTTGGAATGGATTAATTGATTTCTTATAGGGATAGGTATTAGGTGAAGGAAGGAATATGTTTCGTTTTTAAAGGATGGGATTTGTATGTTAAAGATTATGTTTGAATGGTTATAATAGGCTTGTAGTTCCAATAACTCATACATATGTTCATTTGACTTTATTTCAATGGACTCATTTTTAAGCGACTCGTAGATAAAGTCTAATTCTCCTGTATCCAATATCACCGGTATTCATAAACGCAAATGAAATACAAATTTTCTTTGATCAGTGAGTTAAGTGGCAAATCATATCAATAAATCAAAATTCATGGCATTAAACTAACTCACCAAAGTAGGTACATTAAACGAGTAATAAAGTTAAAAATACTTCTGTCATTGTTGCCAAAAACTAGAGATAAAAGGAAACAGACGCTTGTGACACACATGCTATCTACAGCCTCAAATGAGAGAGTGTATGTGCGAAAGTTCACATTTAGTGAGAAAGTGTATGTGCAGTTCCATAAATAATCTTTGGAAAGAGCAGAGTTCTTGTTGATTGTAGTAGATTTTCGTTAAGTTTTTGAACTTAACGTGGATCAGCAGTTTATATTTTTATTGATATAAAATTTTAATTCGTGAACTAACTTCTGATTGACGTTTTAGTTAATTTGTGAATTAGAAGATATCTGAGCAGTTTTTATTGATAGGGCTGTATATGTCTAGAAATTGTATTTAGTTTTGCTAGAATAATGGATTCTGCGATATTTGATAAATGATTGTCAAGAAGCTCTATATTGAAGTTGATTTGATTTAAATACTGAATGTACCTAATAGATTCCGATCTTATTTTATTGCCTAGGAGTCTTTCAGTTTTATTCAAATAATTCCCAATGATTTTTTGTTGATAGTTTATATGATTTGTGATATTATTAAACCTTTCTATAATTTGATTGTTGAGTCTAATTTGATTGTTCTCGTGTTCTTCAATGCTGTTTTCTTTTTGAGTTAGGGTTTCTATCTCTTTGTTTAAATTAATAGCGTCGTCAGCATCCATTTTTCCTGTAATGCTCTTTATCACTGTGCCTAGCCCATTTATTAAACCTCTTTTTTTCTAGAATTAGGAGTTAGTGATTTGAGCTTCTTTTGTAATTGCTCGTATTTCATTTTGATTACTTTTGTTAAATCATTGAAACCGTCTATCTTGCAAAAAATTTCGATGGAGTTTCCTATTGCCTTTACATTTTCATCGTATTTGTCTAGTTGCACTATGTGAACCAAGTTCTTATGTGAAGTTATTGTCTTTGCTGTTCCCAATTTTATTGCAAAAAGTCCGTGGTTGTTCAGTAGATCATGTATCTCTATTTTTTGTCCTGTCGTTATCGTTGTCATTGTCAGCAGTATGTTGATTATTAACCTGAAATTTGCGTTTTCTTTTAATTTTTGATTTGTGTAATTTCTGATTGTTTGTCGTTAGTACTGTTATTTTTCTGTTATTTTTAATCTTATGTCTGCTGAATCTAGGCGTTACCTTGTTTCTTCTATTCTCCTTCCTGAAAATAAATGACCCTGTTTTAATGCTTAGTGGTTTTTCTCTACTTTTGTTTAATTTATTTAAGTTTTCGGTCACCTGTTTTCCTGTTTTATTTTGATGGAGGGAAATAATTCTGCCTGAAATTCATTAAGTCTGTCCAGATAGTCATGAACATTATTATATTTTATATTCTTAAACTTATACGTTCTACCATAAAATAGTTCGTAAGGAGTTAGTTTTGTTGGTTGCGGAATGTATAGAGTTGGTGTACGTAATGATGGTTTCATGGAGTATGTCGTCATGGTCTCTGTTTTTGTTTTTTTTTGAGAATGATTCTATATATTTCAGTTAAGGTGGAATGGAGTCTTTCGACTGGAGAATTGCTACTAGATTGTTGGAGTGAAGTTAAGTGGTGGTTAACATGGTATTGTCCGATGAAATCTTTGAAAACGGAGGAGGTGAATTCCGCACCTTAGTCTGAAACAATTTTGGTTGGAATGCCGTGGAGGCTCATAAAATGCAAAAGTGATTTTATAATTGTAAGGCTATTCCTTACTGGAACTGTATATGCCGCAGCAAATCTCGAAAATGTATTAATAATTGTAAGGATTTTTTGATTGTTAATGCAATAGATGTCAATGTGGATTATGTCTAATGGCTTACGGGGGTTTTCAGGAATTCAATCTTTTGAGAATTCCTATCGTACTTTTAGGTCTGACATAGCTCGCAATTGTTTATAACTTTTGTTATTTTATTTTTCATGAAAGGGAAGAAGTATTCACGTTTAAGGTGTAAAAGTGTTTCATTTATGCCTCGGTGGTCGGTGGTTATTGTTTCTATGATAATCGCTAATGAGCTTGTCTTGATTGTCACTCTCTAATACTTCCATAAGTTTTTCTGTACAACGAATTAGTTTAAAATTATTGTTATTCGAAAAGAAATTGTAGTAGACACTTTGGATGGTTTTAAATGTTTCGTCGTTTGTGTAAATAGCCCAATATTTATTTGTGGGTAAATCTATGATGATATTTTCTGAAAAATTCTGTTTTTCGATTGTGCGTCTTAATTTATTTTTAAATGGCATTTCTACTCGAGGTGGTTTATCTATTTCAGCCTTTCTAAGAACAAGCTGTATGTTAAATTCATTCAGAGGACGTTCAGAGATGTAAATATGGTGATCAAGGTTTTCTAAAGCCGAGTGTATTGTGGAAGCGCTAGAATTAGGATTGACTTGGTCTATTTCGTTGATATTCAGTTCAATTTTTGTATCATCATTTTTAATTCTACTAAGTGCATCGGCATTTAGATTTTTAACTCCTTTTTTGTATACTATCTCGTAGTCGAACTCCTCTAACTTTAGACGCCACCTAACGAGTTTGGAATTTGGGTCTTTGAGGTTCATTATCCACTGCAAGGGTTTGTGGTCTGTAACAATCTTAAATTTGTGACCAAATAGGTAAGGACGAAAATATTTCGTTGCCCAAACGACTGCCAGCAATTCTTTTTCGATAGTGGAATATTTGCATTCCGAATCTGTTAGGGTTCGGCTGGCATAGCAGATAGGTTTGTCGTTACCTATTGCTCCCTGCGAAAGCACCGCACCTATGGCGTAATTACTCGCGTCTGTGGTAAGAACAAATGGACGGGAAAAATCTGGGTATTGGAGGATTGGGTCTTTTATGAGAAGGTCCTTACACATTTCAGAAGCCGTGATATATCTTTTGTCTAAGGTGATCAGTCTTCCTTTCTTTAGACATTCCGTCAAAGGTTTAGTGAGCCTAGCGAAATCTTTTATAAATTTCCGATAGTACCCCAATAGTCCTAAGAATGACTTTATTTCTTTTTAGGTTTTCGGAATAGGGAAGTTTTTTACGGCTTTTATCTTATCTGGGTTGGGTTTTACTCCATCCCTAGAGATAATGTGCCCAAGGAAGGCAGTTTATCTGTGAAGAAACTCTGTCTTGTCAAGTTGAATTTTGAAGTTGAACTCCTGGAGTCTTAGGTTAGGTTAGGTTGAAGTGGCTGCCAGTCATGGAGACTGACACACTTAGACCATGAGTTGGTCCATTGTGATACCACATGAATCTAGGAAACCCTTTTCCTTACTCGGTGAACCATTTGGAGCTTCTTATGAAGCGTAATAGACTACCAATGTCTTATTTTATCAGATCACTAGGATCATTGAAGTAGAACTCACCAAGGTGAAGTCTTCGTCTATGAGATAGAGCAGGGCACGTGCATAGAAGGTGAGGGATCGATTCTATCTCTTCCTCATCAATACAGCTTCTGCAAAAATCGTTAGCGAATACGCCAAGACGCGTTGCGTGCTTGGCCATGAGGCAGTGTCCGGTTATAACACCAATCATGGAGCTGATGTGCAATCTGCTTAGAGATATCAAACACTTAGATCGCCTTAAATCCATTACTGGCCAGATTTGTTTTGTTGCCAAACAAGTGGTGATATCATTCCACCTAAGATTTGTTCTCTCTAAGGCATCTTGCTTCAGCAAAAGTTTACATGTAGCGATGGGTATACCTATTTCTGCCTTACTAGGTAGAAGAGGTAAAGTTGTACCATTTTTAGCGAGTTCATCGGCCTTACAATTACCTGGGATGTCCCTATGCCCCGGCACCCAACACAGGTGAATATTAAACTGTTGTGCCATCTCCAACAGAGACGAACGGCAATTTAAGGCTGTTACAGAGTTAGTAGAGACCGATTCCAGGGATTTAATTGCTGCTTGACTATCCGAGAAGATGCGGATATCTGTAGTTGATATCACGTTTTCCTTCAGCCAAGATAAGGCTTCTTTAATCGCCATAAGTTCCGCCTGGAACACGCTACAATGATTAGGAAGACGGAATGAGAGACTTAATTTAAGTCTTTCTGAGTACACACCGCCACCCACCCCTTCATCAGTTTTCGATCCGTCCGTGTAGATATGAACCGATTCATCTTCCAAGAAAGCCATATCCTCCCAGAGGGTTCTAGAAGGAATGGTGACTTGAAAGTTTAAACCGAATTGTGGTTTTGGGATGGTGTAGTCAATGTGACTAGGTAGTGACCTGAATGAATTCAGAATGATGGAATGGCCAATATTATTGTTGTACCATTGTGAGGAAGCTTGTAGGCGTATGGCTGTATTTGCAGCCACCTGTTTGCTAAATATATCGAGGGGAGTCAGATATAGCAGAACGTCTAGAGCAGCAGAGGGTGTCGTGCGAAGCGCACCACTTATGCATAAACAAGCCGAACGTTGTACTTTGTTTAGTCTGTCACAGTTTACCGCTTTATCTAGAGCAGTCCACCATACTGCAACACCATATGTGAGAATCGGTCTAATCACCGATGTGTATAGCCAATGAGTAATACGAGGTTGAAGGCCCCATTTGTTCCCAACGGCTTTTTTGCATGAGAAGAGAGCCACTGTGGCCTTCTTGACTCTTTCTTGTATATTAGGTTAACTTTTTGTCTAAAATAAGACCCAAATATTTTGCCTGATCAGTGAATGTTAATGGAACACCTTTAATAGAGGGAGGATCTTCATGAGGAATTTTATATTTCCTTGAGAATAGAACAAGTTCCGTTTTATGAGGGTTGACGCCCAGACCACACCGGTCTGCCCAATTGGTTTGCCTATTTAAAGCGTTTTGTAAGAGTTCTTTTAAGGTGGTAGGATGCTTTCCTGATACGGCAATAGCAACATCGTCCGCATAGGCAATCACTCTGTAACCCTCCTTTTCCAGGCATATTAGCAGCTCATTTACCACCAAGTTCCAAAGAAGGGGAGAAAGGACACCGCCTTGAGGCGTACCTCTACTAACAGACCCTCTAGCAGAATAGCTACCTAGTTTTGAGTTGATAACCCTGCTCGTCAGCATTTGGTTAATCAATTCTCCAAGTGAACCATCTACCTTCAGAGATGTCAGCGCAGATGCGATTGCAGATGCGTCGACATTGTTTAAAGCGCCTTCTATATCTAAGAAAGCAACCATGGTGTACTCTTTATGATGGAGGGAATATTCAATGGTTCTTACTAAACTATGTAAGGCAGTTTCTACAGATTTCCTTTTGCAGTAAGCATGTTGACTCGTAGACAAAAGTCGCGTGTCAATGCATGATCGTATGTAGATATCAATCAATCGTTCAAATGTTTTTAGAAGGAATGATGATAGACTAATAGGTCTGAGATCCTTTGGGCTTACTTGGGAGCACTTTCCAGCTTTGGGTATGAACACAACCCTAACCTCTCTCCAAGACAGGGGGATGTATACTAGTGCTAAGCAGTTAGTAAAGATAGACTCCAGAATTGGCAGAATTAAATCTTTATTCATTTGGAGTTCGGCTGGTATTATGCCATCTGGTCCCTGGAGTCTTAGGAGTACCTTTCTTAAATTTTCTATATGTTCTTGTAACGAGGTCGAGAAAATTACAATGTCGTCTAAATAGACTAAACATATCTTTTCTGCGAGACCATTTAATACATGATCCATAACGCGTTGGAAGGTTGATGCGGCGGCGTTCTTCAGCCCAAATGGCATCCGAACAAATTCGTAATGCCCTCCTTCTACAGTTAACGCCATTTTGGGTTTATCTTTGGGGTTCATTTCGATTTGATGAAACCCGCTAGCTATAGATCTAGCGTTGAAAAGTACATGCATTTACCCAACTAATCAAGGATTTCAGTTATGTTGGGGAGTGGATATTTGTCGCTTATTGTCTTTTCATTCAAACGACGGAAGTCAATGACAAGTCGCCATTTTTTAGTTGTTATCTCTTTTCCTTTTGCAACTACCCACACTGGAGAAATCCAAGGTGAGTGGCTAGGACGGATAAAACCTTGTCTTAGTAATTCTTGAATTTGATTATGGACTTCCATTTTATGTATGTAAGGGTACCTACATATATGATCTAGTGTAGATAGGAACATCGTCATTAGTTGGTATTCTATGTTTGACAGCGTTTGTGAAAGTGAGAGGTTGACTTTTTTTGTAAAAAACATCATCGAACTGTTTGCAAAGCTCACTGATCTCTATATATAATTGGATAGCGTATCCATACAAAAAAGTTGACTCCATTTGAAGAACTGTTATAAGTGACGTTGCCTATTTTTTTTTGTTATACTGTATGAAAGTATAACATAAAAAGTGAAAACTGACATCTTCAAACGTCAAAAAGTGAAAAAACAAAAAGGTTTAACTTTTCCGAGTTTAAAATTAATATTCAAGAGAATTCTAAAACTTTATTAAAAATGCGAACTAAAACTGATCCATCTCATGTGGTAAACTTTTCCGAACAAATTTATGGCTTTTTACAAATTCATTCTTAAAGGACACACGAATTACGTCAACGATGTGGCCTGGGAGCATGACGAAGAGTTCCTTGCCTCCGTTAGTGACGATCATTCGTGTAAGATTTGGAGTTCAGCTCACAGCTTTGAAACTGTTACAACCTTCTGCCTGTCTTAGGCTGGTATGTCAGTGCGCTGGCATCCAGACATCCAGACGAACCTGGCAAGGTGTTGGTGGCCGAAAAGAAAGGAATAATACATTTGTACAACGTCCGCTCTCACCAAGACATAATGTCCTTGGAGTCACTGAATGTTCCTCTAATGGGTGCTGACTGGTCGTTACACAATCGTTTGTTTATGACGGCATTGGCTGGGGGAGATTTCATCACCTGGGACCTTCGTAGGACATAGTTAGTCTATCTTATTTTTGTTCTAGATATCGTTAGATGCTAAGCAATATTTTATTTCATTTTAGTGGACCAGCTGATATTAAACAAATCTACGAATACGGAGGACGTACTGTGAGATTTTTGCCCAACAGTGAAGTTGTCTATGCCAGTATTGGTCGACCCGACATAACTCTAAAGGTATACATAGCTAAATCAACTGTTCCACTTATTGAATCGTCCCTTAAATTATATGGTGGAATGTCGATGTCAAGAATTAAATAAGTTTTTGCTGAGAAAATGTGTTTTTATTTAAGAGAATGTGGAGACTTCTAAGATCCCAGAAATATAAAAAAATGTTTTATTAATATTGTTTTTTAAAAAAACCAGGTTCCTTTTTTGACCACAAACTTTATAAATTTATTAAAAAAAGACCAAAAATAACTTTTAAACAAAATTTAATTTTTATTCGTCAAAAATTTTTTTAATAAAATACCGAATGCATTTCGGGCAGACAAGCTGCTCATCATCAGCGATTAACACGATACTAACAAAATAGATAAAAGAAGAAGAAAGTAAACAAAGAAAGTGAAACAATAAATCAGATGAGACAAAATAGAGGAGACACAATATTGCCGCTGTCGGTGTTCATGACGTTTGGTGTTTTATATATGAATAATGATTCGTAGGCATCTAATTTCCTTTCATTATGTACGTGCTTTAAAAGGCGGACACTTTCATTAAAGCTCCCGATGTTGTGGGGTGGGTTGTTGTTGTTGCATTCTGCATATACGTATGCTGCTACTGCTGAACGATTAAGCTGTTTATGTTTTACACAGCTGATATGTTCCTTGAAACGAGTTTCAATCCCACGCCGCGTCTGACCTACATACTTAGCTGTGCAATCTAAGCAGCTGACTTCAGCTGACAGCGGCAATATTGTGTCTCCTCTATTTTGTCTCATCTGATTTATTGTTTCACTTTCTTTGTTTACTTTCTTCTTCTTTTATCTATTTTGTTAGTATCGTGTTAATCGCTGATGATGAGCAGCTTGTCTGCCCGAAATGCATTCGGTATTTTATTAAAAAATTTTTTGACGAATAAAAATTAAATTTTGTTTAAAAGTTATTTTTGGTCTTTTTTTAATAAATTTATAAAGTTTGTGGTCAAAAAAGGAACCTGGTTTTTTTAAAAAACAATATTAACTCTAGACCACAAATTTGGTTCAGTCTTTTAAGTGTTAAATTTAAAAGTATATTTTATTATAATGTTTTATTGTTAAGTTTTTCATTGATCTAATAATGTATTAATAAAGTTCTATTCTGTAACATATCTAATTGTGGTTTTTTTTTTAATTTTCTTGGCTTATGTTTTAGAGCTGCTGAATCCTTGATATTGATAGATAAACCAAGCTCCCATTTCCAAACTATTTGCTTTATTTGAATGATTGGAACGCATTTAAGTCTCTTTTTAAGTATTCTAACTAGAATCAAAAACCATTTTCAATTCGAAAAAGGATTTCAAAAAATTTGCATATAAAAGTAGTATCATCATTTTTCCACCTTCAAAAAACTCATGAAATGTGTTTTGTATGCAAATTTTTCGAAATATAAGTTTGAATTGAAAATGGTTTTAAAAACCATTTAAAGGACTTAAATTCAAACTCAGAAACGTTCCAATCATCCAAAAGGACCAAATATTTTGGAAATGAGAGCTTGGTCTATCCATCAATTTCAAGAAATTTCTAAAAATTCGTAGAAATTTCTTGATATTGGTAGAAAGACCAAGCTCTCATTTCCAAACTATTTGCTTTATTTGAATGATTGGAACGCATTTAAGTCTCTTTTTTAGTATTCTAACTAGAATCGAAAACCATTTTCAATTCGAAAAAGGATTGCAAAAAATTTGCATATGAAAGTAGTATCATCATTTTTCTACCTTCAAAAAACTCATGAAATGTGTTTTGTATGCAAATTTTTCGAAATATAAGTTTGAATTAAAAATGGTTTTAAAAACCATTTAAAGGACTTAAATTCAAACTCAGAAACGTTCCAATCATCCAAAAGAACCAAATATTTTGGAAATGAGAGCTTGGTCTATCCATCAATTTCAAGAAATTTCTAAAAATTCGTAGAAATTTCTTGATATTGGTAGAAAGACCAAGCTCTCATTTCCAAACTATTTGCTTTATTTGAATGATTGGAACGCATTTAAGTTTCTTTTTTAGTATTCTAACTAGAATCGAAAACCATTTTCAATTCGAAAAAGGATTTCAAAAAATTTGCATATAAAAGTAGTATCATCATTTTTCTACCTTCAAAAAACTCATGAAATGTGTTTTGTATGCAAATTTTTCGAAATATAAGTTTGAATTAAAAATGGTTTTAAAAACCATTTAAAGGACTTAAATTCAAACTCAGAAACGTTCCAATCATCCAAAAGGACCAAATATTTTGGAAATGAGAGCTTGGTCTATCCATCAATTTCAAGAAATTTCTAAAAATTCGTAGAAATTTCTTGATATTGGTAGAAAGACCAAGCTCTCATTTCCAAACTATTTGCTTTATTTGAATGATTGGAACGCATTTAAGTCTCTTTTTTAGTATTCTAACTAGAACCGAAAACCAGTTTCAATTCGAAAAAGGATTTCAAAAAATTTGCATATAAAAGTAGTATCATCATTTTTCTACCTTCAAAAAACTCATGAAATGTGTTTTGTATGCAAATTTTTCGAAATATAAGTTTGAATTAAAAATGGTTTTAAAAACCATTTAAAGGACTTAAATTCAAACTCAGAAACGATCCAATCATCTAAAAGGACCAAATATTTTGGAAATGAGAGCTTGGTCTATCCATCAATTTCAAGAAATTTCTAAAAATTCGTAGAAATTTCTTGATATTGGTAGAAAGACCAAGCTCTCATTTCCAAACTATTTGCTTTATTTGAATGATTGGAACGCATTTAAGTCTCTTTTTTAGTATTCTAACTAGAATCGAAAACCATTTTCAATTCGAAAAAGGATTTCAAAAAATTTGCATATAAAAGTAGTATCATCATTTTTCCACCTTCAAAAA
Organism: Dasysyrphus tricinctus; assembly: GCA_963921185.1. Lineage (NCBI taxonomy): Eukaryota > Metazoa > Arthropoda > Insecta > Diptera > Syrphidae > Dasysyrphus > Dasysyrphus tricinctus. The sequence goes on from OY992534.1 coordinate 37,151,262, forward strand.
ACTCATGAAATGTGTTTTGTATGCAAATTTTTCGAAATATAAGTTTGAATTGAAAATGGTTTTAAAAACCATTTAAAGGACTTAAATTCAAACTCAGAAACGTTCCAATCATCCAAAAGGACCAAATATTTTGGAAATGAGAGCTTGGTCTATCCATCAATTTCAAGAAATTTCTAAAAATTCGTAGAAATTTCTTGATATTGGTAGAAAGACCAAGCTCTCATTTCCAAACTATTTGCTTTATTTGAATGATTGGAACGCATTTAAGTCTCTTTTTTAGTATTCTAACTAGAATCGAAAACCATTTTCAATTCGAAAAAGGATTTCAAAAAATTTGCATATAAAAGTAGTATCATCATTTTTCTACCTTCAAAAAACTCATGAAATGTGTTTTGTATGCAAATTTTTCGAAATATAAGTTTGAATTAAAAATGGTTTTAAAAACCATTTAAAGAACTTAAATTCAAACTCAGAAACGTTCCAATCATCCAAAAGGACCAAATATTTTGGAAATGAGAGCTTGGTCTATCCATCAATTTCAAGAAATTTCTAAAAATTCGTAGAAATTTCTTGATATTGGTAGATAGACCAAGCTCTCATTTCCAAAATATTTGGTCCTTTTGGATGATTGGAACGTTTCTGAGTTTGAATTTAAGTCCTTTAAATGGTTTTTAAAACCATTTTCAATTCAAACTTATATTTCGAAAAATTTGCATACAAAACACATTTCATGAGTTTTTTGAAGGTGGAAAAATGATGATACTACTTTTATATGCAAATTTTTTGAAATCCTTTTTCGAATTGAAACTGGTTTTCGATTCTAGTTAGAATACTAAAAAGGAGACTTAAATGCGTTCCAATCATTCAAATAAAGCAAATAGTTTGGAAATGAGAGCTTGGTCTTTCTACCAATATCAAGAAATTTCTACGAATTTTTAGAAATTTCTTGAAATTGATGGATAGACCAAGCTCTCATTTCCAAAATATTTGGTCCTTTTGGATGATTGGAACGTTTCTGAGTTTGAATTTAAGTCCTTTAAATGGTTTTTAAAACCATTTTCAATTCAAACTTATATTTCGAAAAATTTGCATACAAAACACATTTCATGAGTTTTTTGAAGGTGGAAAAATGATGATACTACTTTTATATGCAAATTTTTTGAAATCCTTTTTCGAATTGAAAATGGTTTTTGATTCTAGTTAGAATACTTAAAAAGAGACTTAAATGCGTTCCAATCATTCAAATAAAGCAAATAGTTTGGAAATGGGAGTTTGGTTTATCTATCAATATCAAGGATTCAGCAGCCCTAAAACATAAGCCAAGAAAATTAAAAAAAAAACCACAATTAGATATGTTACAGAATAGAATTTTATTAATACATTATTAGATCAATGAAAAACTTAACAATAAAACATTTTTTTATATTTCTGGGATCTTAGAAGTCTCCACATTCTCTTAAATAAAAACACATTTTCTCAGCAAAAACTTATTTAATTCTTGACATCGACATTCCACCATATAATTTAAGGGACGATTCAATAAGTGGAACAGTTGATTTAGCTATGTATACCTTTAGAGTTATGCCGGGTCGACCAATACTGGCATAGACAACTTCACTGTTGGGCAAAAATCTCACAGTACGTCCTCCGTATTCGTAGATTTGTTTAATATCAGCTGGTCCACTAAAATGAAATAAAACATTGCTTAGCATCTAACGATATCTAGAACAAAAATAAGATAGACTAACCATGTCCTACGAAGGTCCCAGGTGATGACATCTCCCCCAGCCAAACGACAGTCTGAGCTCCTTGGCGAATGTTCTCTCGCAAACACCCTACATACGACTCAATGCGGCCATTTTGCAGGGCAAACTGGACGTTGATACCCATGGTGTTAGCATTCATCTCCATAAGATCCAATAAGCTCTTAGCAACGCAGTTGTCGCTTGGGCAGTAAATCACCAGCCAGTTCCGTAGATTGTTGGTGGCATTTGTCAGCCTGTACCCCGGTCGAAATTTTTTTCCTGGCGAAGAAATGTATGTTCCTCCTCAAACTGACCACTACTTCCCGGGGCGCGTTAGACATCTGCAAACCACACTTCTCGAGAATTTGAAGAGCTGCACAGGAGTTTCGTTCACATTCCGACAGAACTTAAAAAAAATAAACAAAATATTCTGTTTTTGTACAAATAAAAATCTCACTTCAAATTACTTTTTTTTTGTGCTCAGTAGACGTCAAAAAGTGAGAATGCCTAGCAAATGTCATCTTCAATTGGAGTCAAAAAACTGTTATACTTTCTATGGAATACACTATCCAGTTATATATAGAGATCAGTGGCAAAGCTTGATTATAGATTTTTTTTCTTCCAAATTAAGGTGATCGAGTTTTAAGGAGTCTATTATATTATTACTTGGATTTTCTTTTTCGACTTGTGAAAATGCTTCAGAGATATTAATTTCGCAATATTGGGAATTTGAGTATGGGCAGACTTTAATTGGTTGCTCTAGGAGGATGTTTTGTTCTATGCTTGAAGTGTTAGTAACTTCACAAATTGTATACCAGTTGTTGGCTGTGTACATTCCATCCGAAATAGAATCGTGTGGTTTTATCTCAGTTGGTCTTACGAAAATGTCTCCGTTTTGTGTGTCTACCGGGAGGCGGCAGATGACTTTTGAAAGTGGGGGAATTGTAGTTATATTGGGATGATATGTAATTCGGTTTAAAAAGGAGGGGAATGCTAGCGTTAACAGTGATGAGTCTTTGTTTCTCAAAGTCTATTTTGGCTTTAATTTGGGTTAAGATGTCTAAACCTATTAGACCATCAAAGTATCCATGGAATTTGAGTATCAAGAATTTAAATATTCCACTTGTTCGAAACTCTGTGAAGCAGGGACAATCAATTTCTTTATTGATTGTGTGTTCGTTAAATATTGTTTTTATAATAGTTGGATTAATTTGACTTTGGAATTGGGGATCGGCGAATTCGGGATTAATGAAGGATGAGGAGGCTCCAGTGTCGATCAAGAACCTAAGGGGTCTGCCAAATGGTGATGAGATATTAATATAGGGTAAAATATTTCCATGTTTATTTATGTCTATGAACCCGATTGGTTCCCAGAGGCTACATACTGAAAATTTTCAGTATTTTCGGGATGATTTTCTGCTTCGAATAAATCGAGGCCTTGTTGAAATTCTTCGTTATAGTATGTGTCTAAGTCCTTGTAATGGTTATCAAGATGACTTATACATATATTCATTTCCATCATCTTGCTCAGGGTAATTTGGGCCTTGTAATTGTTCTGTATTGATATTGTGGATTTCTCTATTGAAAGAATTCGAAGGACCTGCTTGTCCTGAATTTTGGAATTGTGTGGGTTGTTTCAATTTTGAATAAATAGTGCTTGCGTCCATAGGTTCGGGATGCTGCATTTTGTGTCTATTTGAAAAATTACCTGAGCCGTTGTTATTTCTAAAGGGTTTATTAAACGGGGTATTTCGTTGCATTTGTGAGGGGGTTGCGAAACCATTGGAAGGGTATTTATGCTGACTTTGTTTTACTTGTGGGTTGAAGAGGTTAGTATTATTTTGTGCTTGTTGCATAGGTCTGTTTTGTGGATTAAGATTAAATGCGGTATAAGGTGTTTGGACATTTGGTCTTGGGGAAAGGTTGAAGGGTTGGTAGTGTGCCTGATTTACTTGAGGGGCTCTAAAGAAGGATTGAGAGTATGTATTAGGATATGAAGGTTTCTTTTGTTGTTGCAAGTAGAGGGGTTGATGTTTCATATAAGATATATTCTGTTCTTTTGTACAGAATGCAAAAGCTTCTGCAAGAGTTTTAGGTCTCATAGTTCTAACTGTGGCCCCTAGTGGTTCTTTAAGTCCCAATTAGAAGCTATTAAGGTACATTTCATGGTATAAATCTTTTTTTGCAGTAATCACGTTTGCATTAGTTTCATGAATTCGTATGTGGTTAGTCATTGCTGATTGAATTTCGATGATTTCACTATAAAAACTTTCCATGGTTTTATTGTTTTGTCTTAAATTGTGTAAGTCCCTAATGAGGGAGGTTTCATTGCGTTTATCAGAATAGTGGTTTACTAGGTTGGTTTTTATAGAACTCCAGTCTAACGTGGTCCCATAGACATTGAGTACTTCGTTGGCAGGGCCAACTACTTTGTTCCGGATTGCTCTTATTATTATTCGTCCTAAATTAGTTCCTTCAATTGCTCCGAGGAGCGAAAGTATTTCTTCGACATTGTTAATAAATTCAAAGAAAAGTCTAGGGTTACCGTCAAAGGTTGGGATATCTTTTACTATATGGGGGATTTTTAATGAGTTTAAAAGGTCTAATGTGGTTGCAGCAGCGGCAGCATTATTTTGATTTCCGTCAGGCATTGGAGTAATTATTTCAATCTCTCTTTTATTATTAAGATCAGTTATATTTAATTCTTCGGTACTTAAATTTTTCGTTTCAAAATTAGATATTTCAATATTTAAATCAAAATCCGTTACATTTGGCTCTTTAATATTTAAATTTACTTGTTCGATACTTATTTCTATGTCAGAATTATTCGAACAACCAGCAATATTCTTTTGCGTTTGTAAAGGATAATTATTTTTAGTTTTGGGAACTCTGAACATTAATAGAACATTATTAGAAATTATATATTTCGACTTACGTTACGTGGCACAAAACAGCATGGTGTCCAGTGTTGGTTCAGACTTCAGAGCTTTCCTTTTAGTGTTTTCGTGTTTTTATTTCTTTTGATGTATACTTTTTTTTTTTTTTACGTTTTTTTTTTTATTAAAGGCACTTAAAAAAATTTCTTTTTTTTTCTTTTATATATTTTCGATGTTCTTTCGAAACGTTCTTTGATGATTATATTTTTATTAAAGTCACTAATACAATTTTTTTCAATTTACTTATGTTTGTTGAGAAGGGGTAGATATTTTTCTATTTTCGATGTTCTTTCGAAGGGTTGCTATTTATGTTCCACCGGTGATAAGGGAATGAAATTCCGCGGAGATTGATGTCACTTGTACCGATTTTCTCTCGATATTGACGATAGTTATTTATGTCACAACATCAAATGTTTCTTTCTTTTATTTATTATTTTAGTATTCGCTATCAGCGTTGCCGCCAAAAAAAAATTTTCGTGCCACATTTTTTGAAAAAACGTGCCATTTATGAAATTTTCGTGCCATATGAAAAAAAAAACTCAATTTGTTCTTTAAAAATAAATTTTAATTCAATACTATTACTATTACAAAAACAAAAATCACTTCCTCTATTCGTGTAGGCATTGTCCAGAAACAGAAGTTTTCGGCAAGTTCATAACTACCTATTTCACATCACATTATGAGTATTATTATTATTTAAAAATATAAAGACGTAATAAAGCTTTGTATGACAACTGAATATTGAAAGATCTACGCTCTACTACATTGTAATGAAATAAGTGTGTTCATACTATGAGTTAGAATGGATGCATCCAGTTCTGTTGAGGTGATAAAGTAGACACGTCCAGTTCTTTTGATGAATATTGACACTGTGTTTATACTATGAGTTTAAATTTATGTAAGATAATGAAAATAAGAAAACCGTGCCATATTGAAACTTTTCGTGCCACCGTGCCACGAGAAAATTTCCGTGTCAAAATGGCACGATCGTGCCACATCGGCAACGCTGTTCGCTATCGGGAAACCACCGACATAATTATTAAAATGAAATAAAAATAATTTCCGTCACCGGGCTACTCGACTGCGCCAGTTAAGGTAGCGAGGCTACCGTTTGTAAAAAAAAAAACAATTTAATTTTCTTAGACAGCTCAGTGCTGCGTTTATTATTCGACTGACTAAACTTACGGATAACAATAAATCTAAATATATCAAATATGATTATTCAACAAGTAAATTATTCGTGGGAAAGCAAAGTAACAACAATGCAAAGAAGGCATATTATATGATATATTATGATAATGAAAATAAAAAAAAAAATATATTATAGGTATTCTCATAACAATGAAATAATGTTTATGGGAAGCTGTCGGTGTGAATGACCGGGGCCAAGGCTGGTGTTGGGTGAGGTATGAAACTCGCGCATATCAGGCTGATGTTGGTGAACTTAGTCTTGATGCGAATTTTCATGAGGCGTTCGTTTACATAATTGAAACTTAAGACTTCTTGCCTAAGTCTGCCTCTAACAGCAAATCGACATCCAAAAAGACGCTGCCCTTGTGGTCGGTAACAGTCACCGTAGTAGATATCGCAGTCTTTCAGTTTTCTTTTGCCCGGCCCATCCCATCGCACTTCTTGGAAGGCGGTGATGTCTGCTTTGTAGCAGTCTAGGGCCTCCGCTAAATGTTCGGCTGCACGTGGTCTATAGAGAGAGACAGAACATTCCACGTGCAGATCCGAAGTTCGTTGTCTTTATTTCGTTTGCTTGGTTCGTCAACAGTAAATCCGTCCGTATCCCTTGTTGTTGCTTCGCAACTAAATAGCTTTAAGTGGCCGGGAAGTCACCCGGACGGCACAGCCCCCAACCTGGAGGACCAGACCCTTACAATATAACCCCAAGGGCGGGGAGCCGGATTAACCGCTCCTGAGCTCGGAATATGTCGTAGTAGAACGTATTAGCTGTTCACTAAGTAGTTCAGCCTAACTGGAACTGTATACGCCACCGTTGATTCTATCTTGAGAATTCTTCCGCTGCCGCCTGGATGAAGGAGAAGTGCCTTAGTGGGAACACTCCTCCCCCCTCTCTCGTTTGCTGCCCCCTAAAACCGTCCACAGGGATTGGAATCCCATCTTCAGTTAAAGGTACTAGGCACCCGATGTTCACCACTTGGAGGTGAGAGTAGGAGTTGATAGACAGAGGTTTACTTTGAAAAAAAGCTTGTGGACGCTTGTGTCCTCTTGAATGCACCGTGTCTACCATTTGAACATCCATCCATCTTTACAACGAACTAAAGAAAAGAATCTGTGAGTTTAAAAACAATTCACTGAGTAGATTTCTGAATAGTCTGAAGGTGGATGCTTCTACGGCATGCCTTAAACTTAGAAATGTGCCACCATCATTGGAAAATTGCAGGAGTCATTGTTATACCTAAATAAGTTAAACAACCAAGAGAAGGTACATCTTACAGACCAATATCGCTTATACCAATCATGGCAAAAGTTTTTGAAAAACTGTTACTGAAAAGGCTTAGCAAAATAAAAGAAGAAAGAAGACTAGTTCCGAGCCATCAGTTTGGATTTAGAAATAAACATTCCACGATAGACCAACTGCATCAAATTACCTTTGACAAGGTTTGGCACTTGGGACTTGAGCACAAACTGCATAGGTACCTTCCAAGGCAGAACTACGAAAAACTGAAATCCTACGTTACGAACCGACTCCGGTGTACCACAAGGAAGTTTCCTAGGACCAACCCTGTATCTGTTATATACAAGGGATATTCCAGTGGACATCAACGCTATCATGGTCACCTTTGCTGATGATACTGCAATATTGGTGCCAGATTAATATGTTACGAAGGCTACACAAAAATTGCAAAATGCTGTCGATAAAATTAGTGATTGGACGCAGATATGTCGTATCAAACTAAACTAAACAAAATCGACGCATATAGAACTAAACTTCAAGCACAGAAAAATGTACTGGTTACTAGGAAAGAACTCTGACCTATCTATCCAGAACAAACTAATGTTAAATAAGCAAGTATGGAAACCCGTTTGGACAAATGGCATCCAACTATGGGGCTGTACAAAGAAAACAAATGCTGAACCCATCCAAAAATTCCAAAGCAAGGTCCTTCGTGGAATAATTAATGCCCCTTGGTATATAATAAATAGCGATCTACATCGTGACCTTCAAATTGAAATGGTTACAGAAGTGGTTAAAAAACACACTGTGTCACACAATCAGCGACTGCAAAGTCATACCAACTCCAAAATGCAGACCGTCTTTAATGTACGAAACAATGTTCGGAGATTAAGAAGAACCAAGCCTCATGAGCTGATGGTCTAAAAGCTATTGGATAGTGTTATAACTTTAAACTTCCCCCAATGCGATTTAAAAATTAAGAAATAAAAATCATTTGTCGATCTTTCATCGATTGGTCCTGATTCACCGGTGGTTTTAGTGCGGTAAGAGTCCCACACTACTTGGTAAATTTAATCACTGGAAATATTATGCCTATTAATTTTCACAAATGTTTGCTACCTTAATTTATTGAAAACAAAACTTAATACATTCATCTGCGAAGGCGTTAACCAAGCTTTATTATTCCTTGAAATAGGCATCAAATTTATTGAAAAAAAGTATTAAAAGTCTAAATAAATTTCAATATATTTTTAAGGCAATTATGATATTTTTCACTTTATTTGCTACTTTCCTTTTTTATAATTTAAAAAAAATGTGAATTCACTTTTTTTATATATAAGAAATTATAGTTCAAAAAATCAGTAGACTTCCCTTTTTTTCTAATTTTTCTAATTCCCAAGCAAAGGAATTTTTGTCATGATCAGATGATCTCCCAGCACTGCAATGTGAATATCATCACCAATCACCACTGGCACAAAGCAACGAAAATGAAACAGATACAGAATTCTCTTAAAACATAGCGAAGTGCAGAATGAAGGACCGTGGTGTGGTCGATGAAGTTGAACACCTTGCTATCTAAATTTCTATAAGGAAGAATTTGTGTGTTTTTAAATGGTTGTATCTAAAGGCCCAACTATAATAGACTTAACCGAGCTTAATTCAGCTTAAGCCACCGAGCCATTACACAGACTTATATGGTTTCACCCATAATAGCCGTCTGCTCAGTTTCGTCAAGTTTCGTTAACTTTCGCGAAATTGAAGGTAGAACTATAATAGTCGGAAGGGCACTGAAGCTAATGTCAAAAACCAACGAAAAGTAGCTTTCCGTACCGAAAAAAGGGAAACACACCCATAATGTAACTATCATCTATCTCTTTTTGGCACTCCTATTTCACCAAATGTCAGTTTTACTTAAGTGAGGTGCGCTCCGGAGCGCACCTCACTTCCGTAACCAAAGTTGAACGAAACTTGACGAAACGCTCCACTCCGCAATTATAGTCACCGTCATATGCTTTCCGTTTATTCGCTTGTTTTCTTCCTACCACTTAAGTGCCCCTCCGAGCATTATAGTTCTAGCTTGAGAGAGAGCAAGAAAATTTGAGAAATGCTGTTTACAACAACAATAAACACAAAAGGCAACAAAATAGGTACACAGCTGTTTGAATCGTTCTACGAATTTAAACATGTATGTGTAATCTTTTTGTTGAATTGTTATCACATTTGTACATGTATTTATTAGAAATGCGGAAAAGAGCACAATGTTGGAATATGAACGAAACTTGACGAAACGCTCCACTCCGCAATTATAGTCACCGTCATATGCTTTCCGTTTATTCGCTTGTTTTCTTCCTACCACTTAAGTGCCCCTCCGAGCATTATAGTTCTAGCTTGAGAGAGAGCCATTGAAATGGCTCTCAACTTAAGAAAATTTGAGAAATGCTGTTTACAACGGAAACAATAAACACAAAAGGCAACAAAATAGGTACACAGCTGTTTGAATCGTTCTACGAATTTAAACATGTATGTGTAATCTTTTTGTTGAATTGTTATCACATTTGTACATGTATTTATTAGAAATGCGGAAAAGAGCACAATGTTGGAATATGAATGAGGGAAGATGGAGGAGGTTTTTTTTAATTTTTGCTTATGTGCGCATAAGTCAATTATGGCTCAAGGAGGTAATTTTGCAAGCATAAGCAAATTTTCGTTGGCTTTTTGCCACTAGCTTATGCTTGCTTATGCCTATTATGGTTGGGCCTTAACTTTGCTTTACTTCGGTGCGCTTAAGTTAAGAGAACACCCTGATGGGTGAATTTTTCGTTTCTTTGAGAGGAAATGAATTTGCGTCGATTTGAATGAAGAACGAATGTGCTCTTGATGAAGTTGAACACCAAGTCATATTGATTAATACAAGTAGGTATTGACATCCTATTAAAGTGAAATGGACGCGAAATGAAATAACAAATACAACAATTTAAACATTGGAATCTTAATAATGGAGTTTCTTTTGTTTCAATAATTTTTTTTGTCATAATTAAAGTTTAGAATGAGTTTTGACCCTTGAGAAATAAAAAGTTTTACTGTGTCAAAAGTGAATAGAACATAATTTTATTTAATATGCATATGTGTGAATCAATAAAAGGGTAGTTGTTTTTATTCACGTTATTGTTTTTTATTTCATTTCCTAATTTCCTATCCATGAATAGGAATTCTTGAGAAAAGCACACATACCTATCCAAAATTGGAAATTTACCATCGCATACATAAAGTCACTGCGGAAATATCTGGCCAGTAATCTAACATACACTCCCTGCGGTTTCGATTTAGCTGAATCTCGGCACTGATAAATTGCTTACCATACCTACTAGTAGTCAGTACAGGTAGCTTACTTGTGAGATAGATTTTTGTTGATTTGACGTTCAATGTATTTCCCATAGAGAAATGCAAAACATGGTCTTATTAACATTATTGTTCTTAATTTCTATAAAATGAATGGGTTTTCATATTGGGCCTTACCAATAACCAAATGCTTAGCACGCGTTTTGATAAATGCCAAATTAAACTTTAAAGACAAGTTAGCTTGTGTGTTCACCAATAACCAAATTAAACACACCTTTTACTAATGGCCTTTTCAATTGGTAATTCAGAAGAACTCTCCGATCCGGAACGCCAATAAAACAAACAGGCACATGCAGTTTGATTCTGAAGTTTTCGTATCCCTGTATTTGTGCAACTTCGCATGCGGATGCCGAGATAGTTCTTCACATTTGGAAACTTGGCGGACACAAATATGAACGAGTATGATAATTTTCAATTAAGAAAATGGGAAAATAATATTCTAAACGGAAAATAATTGTTCTTAGAAACAGTAAAATGTGAAATTTACTAATTTTTAGCTAAAAATTTACTTTTTGCAAGATTTGACAACACTTTGACAACTATGTGTTTGAATGTGTGAGTAGTTGTGGTTTCGATTCTGAAATTAAATCCAGAATCGTTTTCTGTTCTTTTCGGGAGAAGAACTGTCATTCTGAATGCCGATAGAACACTTTTAGAAGGGTTTACACGCATTCCGAACGCTTCTGGATTGCCAATCGAAAAGGCCATAATTAGCGCTCTATTACAAAATCTAGTACGGTATTTGTCAAATAGACAGCTGTTGGAATTGGAATGACATTTGGGTTATTTTGCAAAATAAACAAACAATTTTTCTGGTTCCAAAAAAAAAGTTAACTTTTTTCATTTATCCAATCAAAAAATGAGTTCCGATGACCAGGATATAATTGATGACATCAGTATTTTGGAGGATGTAGCACAATCCCGCCGAACAAAAATATATCAAAAAAGAATAAATCCTTTCGAAGAGTATAATGATGAGAACGTACATATGTAGATGCAACAGATAAAAAAAATTATTTTTTTCTTTATTGCTTTTAGCTGTCAGATTGACAGCACAAACGAGGTGTTTACACAATTAAACATGAGTTTCTTCACTTTAAATTTAAGGACATGTTTAGCGTTAACCTGACTAAATTGGTTATTGGTATGGTTAATTTTTACTACTTAAATATTTAAGTGATCCAAACACCAATATTTGTTGCATTAAAAAAAAAATTATGCTTAATCTTCCGTGGCATTTTTCTACAGAAGAACTTCACATAGTATCCAACATCGATAAGGTTCCAATAAGAATATCAAATCTATAAGACCACTACATTTTATCGTGCAACAATTCGGATAATAATTTAATTTCAAACCTGGCTACTTAAGGTGTTGTATGCTCAACTATATTAATATCTTATGTTTATTTGATCAGTTATTTATTGTTCATTAATTAATTAATTAATTTATTTATTTATTCATTTATTTATTTAATTATTTATTTAATTATTTATTTATTTATTTATTTATTTACTTACTTATTTACATATTTATTTATTAATTTATTTTTTCTTTTATTTATTTATTTATTTAATTATTTATTTATTTACTCATTTATTTGTTTTTATTGTTTAAATATTTGTTTGTATTTATTTATTTATTTATTTATTTTTGTTTATTTATTTATTTATTTATATATTTGTCGTATTAATTTATTTATTTGTTTCTTTTTATTATTTATGTACCCAATTATTTATTTGTTTCTTATATTTTTTTTTATTATTCTTGTATTTATTTATTAATTAAATCATCTTCTTATGTTCATATTATTAACTGTTTTGTAATTAAATTATTTATTCATTATTTGATTTATTTATAAACTTATATTTATTACTGTGATATATCTGAAATTGAAGCATTTAACATGTAAACAATATCTTAGGAGAGTTTTCCACGCCCCACTTCTCTCTTCCTTCCAATGGAAAATTAAAAAAAAATGTCTAGTTAAAAGAAGGTTTTTAGTAGCTTTTCCTTCTAAATGAATGTATTATCTTATCTGTGATATTATTGAATACAAATTGTAATTATTTTCAGTAGTAAGGTAGGATAAATACACCATATCTCTGTAAATTGTGCAATCTAGGTTTTTAATGAAAAGATTATAAGAATTTAGCTACAATAAAGATCTATCTATCTATCTATCTTGAATTAAAAAAAAGATGTCAATAAAATTTGAACATTTCTTGCATTTAAAAAAAATGTCAATAGATTTTGAAAGTTTCTTGCATTAAAAAAAATGTCAATAAAATTTGAAAATTTCTTGCATTAAAAAAATATGTATGAAAATATGTTGCATTAAAAAAAAATGTAAGAAATATTTTTGTTTAAATCGTTAAACTACGTCAAAAATGTTTAAGGGCATGATTCGTGGTAGTGATGGGTAGGACACAAACTTCAAATGAATTCGTATGAAGTATCATTTTGTGATAGGATTTTGACAAGTGTTAAAATATCAACATCAAAATTTTGAAAAACCGAGTATGCCAATCGATTAAGAAGGGGGGTATTACCTAGTGTTTCCGCCAAGGCTGTGGAACCACTAGAACACCATTTATTCGACAGATGCTAAAATATCAACATCAAAATTTTAATGATATTTCAACACCTGTCAAATAAAAGGTATTCTAGTGGTCCCACAGCCTTGGCGGAAACACTAGGTAATACCCCCCTTCAAATCTAAAAATTTTTCAAAATTTTGATGTTGATATTTTAACACCTGTCAAATAAATGGTGTTCTAGTGGTCCCACAGCCTTGGCGGAAACACTAGGTAATACCCCCCTTCTTAATCGATTGGCATACTCAGTTTTTCAAAATTTTCATGTTGATATTTTAGCACCTGTCAAATAAATGGTGCTCTAGTGGTCCCACAGCCTTGGCGGAAACACTAGGTAATACCCCCCTTCTAAATCGATTGGCATACTCAGTTTTTCAAAATTTTGATGTTGATATTTTAACACCTGTCAAATAAATGGTGTTCTAGTGGTCCCACAGCCTTGGCGGAAACACTAGGTAATACCCCCCTTCTAAATCGATTGGCATACTCAGTTTATCAAAATTTTGATGTTGATACTTTAACACCAGCCTGTCAAATAAATGGTGTTCTAGTGGTCCCAAAGCCTTGGCGGAAACACTAGGTAATATCCCCCTTCTTAATCGATTGGCATACTCAGTTTTTCAAAATTTTGATGTTGATATTTTAACACCTGTCAAATAAATGGTGTTCTAGTGGTCAACAGCCTTGGCGGAAACACTGGGTAATACCCCCCTTCCAAATCAATTGGCATACTCGGTTTTCAAAATTTTGATGTTGACATTTTAACACTTGTCAAAATCCTATCACAAAATGATACTTCATACAAATTCATTTGAAATTTGTGTCCTACCCATCACGAATCATGCCCTTAAATATTATCATAGACTAACTAATAATTAGTTAATTAATTATTAGTTAGTCTATGATATTATTGACGTAGTTTAACGATTTTAACAAAAATATTTCTTACATTTTTTTTAATGCAACATATTTTCATACATTTTTACTTGCGATTATAGGTACTATAAGGCAAGTTTTGGATTCGTGCAAAAAAAAAAATTTGAGATAACAACAACAAACATGATATTACGATGATAGAGAACACCAAAAAAGTGGGTGGCACAATTCTGTCTGTCTGTCTGTCTGTTCGTCTACAGCCTAAACGGCCCGATCGATTTTCTTCAAACTTGGTACATAGTGGTTTTTGGTGATTCTGCCGACACGTTTTTTTCATTTTTTTTTTAGAATCAAAAATAACGGTACCTGCCATACAATTTTTTTTTAGCAATTTTACATAATCGTATTTTTCTCAAAAACGGCTCGACAACTTTTCTCAAAAAAAATTCAGTAAATTTATTTTAGTAAAGGCTTTCTTTTGGTGGAATACCATTTTTCAGACATGGTTATTAATGGTACCTCCCAAAGAACCATTTTTTTTTATTTTTGATTTTCTTGAAAACGGTACGACCGATTTCAATTATTTTTTTTACACAGAAGCTTCCAAAAAATATAAACAATTTTGTCTACCAAAATTTTTGAAAAAATATTTTTTGGATTTTTAAAAAATGTTTCAAAATTTTTTTTGGAAAATCAAATATTTCGAAAACGACATGATCGATTTATTTGAAACTCGATATTTAAGACTTTTTTAGTACTTTCTAAAATATTTTTAGAAAAAATTTTACATTTATGAAAAAATAACGGTACCTTCCATACAAAAGTTAAAAAACCGCAAAGGAAAATAATTTTTTGCTTAAAAACGACTCCTACGATTTTGATTAAACTTTTTGTATATACTAAAATTAGTATGATCTACTACCAAAAATTATAAAATTTTACACTTTGCAACTATTAATAGTACCTGTCATAGAACGTATTTTTTTATTTTGAATTTTCTCGTTATCGGCTAAACGGATTTAGATGAATTTTTTTATATACAAATTTCAGATAAGATTTAATAATATTGCATATCCAAATTTTCAAAAAAAAAGTTTTTGGATTTTTAAAAAAAGTTTCAAAATTTTTTTTTGAAAATTCGATATCTCAAAAACAGGTTGATAATTTTTTTTCAAATTTTGTTTTTATATACACATAAATATATAGTTTAAATCTGCATACCAAAATTTGTTCTTAAAAATTTTTTAAGAATCTTATATATAAAAAATTAATTTAAAAAAAACCGCTCCAACGATTTTAAAAAATTTTTTCCCATACAATCATATTCCATCATGAATTAAGATGGCATACTTTTTTTTCACCTCAAACTGTCAAAAGAGTTGTTTTAGCTAATTTAGATGTCGTATTTCATGCTTCTCTACATTTTTCTCTCATAATTTCCATGTTTGTATATACAATTTTCTTAAACCCGCAGTGTCTTGAACATAAGAGCAAGTACGTGCGACCCAGTCGTGCATTTTATTTTTTTTTTAATGCAAGAAATTTTCAAATTTTATAGACATTTTTTTTTAATGCAAGAAACTTTCAAAATGTATTGACATTTTTTTTAATGCAAGAAATGTTCAAATTTTATTGACATTTTTTTTTCAATGCAAGAAATTTTTCATATTGCATTCAAATTTTTTTCTTAATGCAGAACGTTTTTGGTCCGCACTAACATTTTTTTTTTTTTAATGCAAGAAGTTTTTAAATTTTATTGAAATTTTTTTTAATGCAACAAATATTGGTGTTTGCATTAACATTTTTTTTTTTAATGCAAAAAATATTCATATTGCAGTGACATTTTTTTTAATGCAGACAATTTTTGATTCGCATTAACATTTTTTTTGTAATGCAACAAATTTTCGATTTAGCATTAACATTTTTTTTTTAATGCAAACAATTTTTGGCCTGCATTAAAATTTTTTTTTAATGCAAAAAATTTTCACATTGCATTAAGAGGCCTCTACCCAAAATCTCGAACTCAGATTCGAAGATCGGAACTTCGAATAAAAATAAAAACGAAAAAAGTCACTCCGCATGAGACAAGTAAAAAGACAAAAGATACACAGAGTCATGGAATGGATAGGTACACATACACACATAACTTTCTTTTATTTTCTTGTTCTTTTTTGCATGCATTTTCTGCTGTATGTGGTATGGTTTACTTATTGGCGTGTACGTGTACGTTCTACGTTTACCTTGTGTGTGTATGAAGTAATGGGTTGTATTTTTGTTCACTCGTAGTGAGATCGGTGGAACATTTGAAAAACAAAAAAAGGATTTTCTCTATATAAATGGAAATTTGGTGATGTTGACCTTGACTCAGATTTATCTAACGTTATTGTTGTAGTAGGTATACGTAGATGTATTATGCTTCCCTGCTTTTATTGATTTATTGATAAAATTAAGAAAAAGAAAACTCTTGCATGCAAAAAAATAAAGTTTTTTTTAATTTAGTTTTTAATGCAATACACCTAATTCACTGCGATTTTGTATGTCAAAATGTAATTAATTTTCGGTTACTAGGTACCTACATAGTTACTTTGTGGTTGACAGTAGCTGTCTTTGTGTATAATTTTAATTTTACGTGTACCTACATACCTATGTATTATTTCATTATTCGTAACAATTTGCAATGGTCCACTTTTCGTGGAGTAATATTAGCTTCATGAATTAAAGTCTCCTTTTTCTATTAACAAATATTTTCTTCATGTTTTGAAAAAAATTTTTACAACCGACATAAAACAAAAAATAAAAACTTTTGTAAACTAACAGCTCAAAATTGTTTTGGTTTGTATTAGTACAAGGAGGATTTTGTCGCCCAATGGAAAGCAAAAATTGATTTGGATCTACCAAAAAGCTGATTTTGGCAGATCCAAATCAATACCTAGCGTAAACTATAAGAACTTTTGGTTTACTATAATATGAAGTAAAGACCTATTAGGAACCTATCTAGTTCTTTTAATGTTTTGATTTTGTTTTGTCCCATAAAATACGTGACTATGTAGGTAGAAAATTCTTTGAAATCTGCCCACAACCAAGCCCACTTTTATCATGTCTTTATATCAAGTAAATAGCTGTAATGACCTGGATGAAATTTTCAGAGTTGATTCCTGTGAGCAAGAAAAAACTTAAGAATTTTTTTTTACTAAAATCTACCCACTTTTTATATCTTGATTTCTCAAAACTGGCTCTAAAGATAATTGTAGGAATAACAAATTGTTTCTATGAGTGGGCCAGTTAAATTAATTTTCCAGATACGAAAATCTTGCAGCAGGAAAATAGTTAAATTGAAATTTGATTACCCAAAAAATTCCTTGACTGTTTTGTCATTCATTCGTGTAGCATTTGTGTTTCAAATTCGTTGAAAACACAGTAAATAATCTATTTGAAAACATTTTCCTGATGCGTTTTCCTGATCGAAGGTGTTTTTTTTAAATCCACCCACAGCCATGCCCACTTACAACATGTCTATATTTTGGAAAAATCTTCAACGACCTGGATGAAATTTTCACAGTTGATTTGTGTGATCAAGGAAAAACTTAAGAAAATGATTTCGCCCACTTCCACGCCCGGGCAAGAGTACGATAACTTGGGCGCCAAGAAATGAAAACGGTTTTTTGTAGAAAGGTTCAATGGAAGCATTTTTAACTATAGGAGAGGGGCACTTTTATAAAAAAAAGTACTAAAAATGTTAAAAAAATGTTAAAAAAAAAATATTAAAAAATAACGGTAATACTTACAACTAAGCATTATACTTTTTTTTAAAGCCAATACTCTGTTCTATTAGCTAGTTTATGAATTTGTATGAATTGTAAGTATTGCCGTTATTTTTTAATATTTTTTTTTATATTTTTAGTACTTGTTTTATAAAAGTGCCCCTCCCGCCCTAACGGAGCAGGATAGACCCCCCGCCCATAGAAAAAATTATTGTATCTAACTCCTCTACAAAAATTCGTTCCATTTTCAGCGCCCAAGTTATCGTACCTACTCTCCCCCACGCCCGTTTTTCAAATCTTGATTTCTCAGAATGGAACTAAAGACTACTGTAGGTAAATGTAGGTAAATAAAATACACGACTGTTCAAGACACTTAAGAAAATTGTACATATATAAAAACATGGAAATTATGAAAGAAAAATGTTGAGAACCATGAAATACGATAATTAAATTAGCTAAAACAAATCCTTTGACAGTTTTAGGTGGAAAAAAAGAATGCTATCTTGATTTTTGTTTGAATATTTGTATGAAAAAGAATATACATATAAAAAATTATTTTTTTATAAACATATAAAAATTCTTTAAAAAATTTTAAGAGCAAATATGGTATAAAGTATATATTATATAATATATATAAAATTGAATTTTGATATGCAAAATTATTAAATCTTATATGAAATTTGTATATAAAAAAAACATTTAGCCGATAGCGAGAAAATTAAAAATAAAAAAAACGTTCTATGACAGGTAATATTAATAGTTGCTAAGTGTAAAATTTTATAACATTTGTTAGTAGGTTGTACTTATTTTAGTATATGAAAAAAGTTTAATCAAAATCGTAGGAGTCGTTTTTAAGCAACAAAATGTTTTCCTTTGCGGTTTTTTAACTTTTGTATGGAAGGTACCTACTACCGTTATTTTTTTATAAATTTCAAATTGTTTTTCTTAAAATATTTTTAGAGAGTAAAAAAGTTTAATCAAAATCGTAGGAGTCGTTTTTAAGCAACAAAATGTTTTCCTTTGCGGTTTTTTAACTTTTGTATGGAAGGTACCTACCGTTATTTTTTTATAAATTTCAAATTGTTTTTCTTAAAATATTTTTAGAGAGTACTAAGAAACTCTTCAAAAATTTCGATCATGTCATTTGCGAAATATTTGATTTTTCAAAAAAAATTGAAACATTTTTTAAAAATCCAAAAAATATTTTTTCAAAAATTTTGGTACTCAAAACTTTTTATATTTTTTGGAAGCTTTTGTATAAAAGAATAATGGAAATGATTCGTACCGTTTTGAAGAAAATCAAAAATAAAAAAAACTGGTTCTTCGGGGGGTACCATTAATAACCATTTTTAGAAAAATGGTTTCCATCCAAAGAAAGCCTTTACTAAAATAAGTTTCTTGAATTTTTGTATGAAAAGTTGTCGAGCCATTTTTGAGAAAAATACGATTATTTAAAATTACAAAAAAATTGTATGGCAGGTACTGTTATTTTTGGTTCAAAAAAAATGAACGAAAAGTGTGGGTATAATCACCAAAAACCGCTATGTACCAAGTTTGAAGAAAATCGATCCAGCCGTTTAAGCTGTAGACGAAAAACAGACAGACAGACAGACAGAATTGTGCCACTCACTTTTTTTGTGCTCTCTATCATCGTCATATCATGTTTGATTGTTATCTCAAAATTTTATTTTGCACGAATCCAAAACTTGCCTTATAGTACCTGTATCACAAGTAAAAATAAAATAAATTGGGTGGGCAACAGCTCGTGGAGAACCAGGGCCTAGTGAATTACAACTCTCAACCGTTCCTGTGTGTGTGTGTTTGGCAAGAATGTTTAAATGTAGGCACCTACCCATTAATTATTGTCCTAAAATTGGGAATAACGTTCCTCCTAGAAACAAATTCGTATCTAAAAACAAATCTACTAAATCTGGCCTTCTCGCAACGTCGCAACTACAAATACCTTCCTACCAATATAAATCAATCTAGACAAATAGGTAGGTACATATGCATAAATAAATTTCTGAAATGTATTTATTACTTACCAACATTATCATAGAATTAAAAATCCGTTCGTACCTAATTGGTAACGAAAATACCTATTCCTTATCATTATTATCCATATGTACATAATAAAAACATTTAATTATTTCGTTCTCTTCACACAAATTAAGTGCTAGGTAGGGTAAATGTGCCAACAGTGGATCACTGTACACAGTGAATAATTTGCTCTCCCAATGTCTCTCGTAATTTTAAAATGAATCTGAAAAAGAGAAAAGAACACATTTTTGTTTTCTCTCACATCAAACCATCAGTCTGCGCGATCCCGTTACCGAAGTCGGTTGTATTCTTGAATTAGTGTTTTTTGCATAGGTAAGTAATTTTTTTTTCTATTTTGCTTTTTTTTCTTACTAAAAAAGTGTGTGTTATAAATTTATTAAAGTTGAAAATTTGTAATTCTGGTTATATAAACTTAATAATTTCTGTCAATTTAATTACTTTGGTGAAATATTTTATGAATTATTAATTTTTTTTTGTAAAATGACAACAAGGTACACAGTGAGGCGGTACACAATGAGTCACTGTTTCACTGTGTACCTACATCTTATTTTGATTTCCTTTTTGGGTTCTAATTTTTTTTCTTTTCTGTAGTTTGGTATGGCGCGTACAAAATCAGACCGAAAAGTGGGATCGCATTCTTCAGAGCAAATGAAAGCCGCTCTCGAAATGATAAAAAGTGGCAAAAGCATCAGACAAGCTGCAATATGCAAAAAATTAGCGTTCGCGACTGTTTATCGGTATTATAAAAAAACTCAAAATAATCCAGAACAAACGGACATGAGACTTGTTCCTAATTATGAGATAAATAGAGTTTTTACCGAGGCTCAAGAGCAGACGCTCATAACATATCTGAAGGATTCCGCCTATTTGTTCTATGGGCTATCAAATATTGATTGTCGTAGACTTGCATACGAAACAGCTGTTATTAATAAGTTAAGAGTCCCCGAGAGCTGGACACTCAATGAAATGGCAGGCGTTGATTGGTTGAAAGGTTTTCGAGCACGACACCCAGAAGTATCCTTGAGAGTCCCGGAGAGCTGCAGCCTAGCGCGCGCAACAGGGTTCAACAAACATAACGTTGATAAATATTTCGAAAATCTGGAAATTGTTATGAAGAGACAACGGAATTTTTCAGACGGGACACGAGTTTATAATTTAGACGAAACTGCAACGACAACCGTTCAAAAACCATCCAAGATTTTAGCCCCAAGGGGTATAAGGTGCATATCAAAAGTAACCAGCGGGGAAAGAGGCACTTTGTCAACGACTTGTGCCATAATTTGTGCCAGTGGAGTATCGCTTCCACCCGTTATAATTTTTCCCAGAAGAAACTTCAAAAACCATATGCTACATGGTAAGAAATATTAACTTTATACCAACCATTCCATTTTTTACATAGCTATTTGCTTTAATAGGCACACCTCCAGGTACTTTGGGTTTGGCTACACCGAGTGGATGGATGAACTCGGAACTTTTTCCAGATGTGATCAGGCATTTCATAAAGCATAGTTGTTCTTCTAAGGAAAATCCTTCGCTGTTATTGCTGGATAATCATGAGTCTCACCTCTCAATTCAGGCTTTAGAAATAGCCAAAACAAACGGGGTAACTATGTTAACCCTACCACCTCATTCATCCCACAAAACTCAGCCTCTCGATGTGGGCCTATTCAAGCCATTTAAAACCCTTTACAACGCCAGCATGGATTCTTGGATGATGAGGCATCCAGGGCATCCAGTTACAATATATGACATTGGCGCTTTAATTGGTGAGGCATATCAAAAGGCTATGACTCCTACATCAATCACCAATGCTTTCAAGAAAACCGGCATATACCCGTTTGATCGGAGTGTTTTTAGTGAAGTTGATTTTTTACCCAGCTCAGTCACTGATCGTCCTCAAGAACTTGAAAGCATAAGTCTTCCTGTTGCTATTAATCAACCAGACGTTGAAAATCTTGACCACATAGAGACAACTATCCATCACGCAGAAGAGCTTGAAAATGTCGTTCCCTCAGAATTTGTAAGTCCTTCACAGTTCAAACCACCCATGAAAGCTAAGCCAAGGAAAACAAACAGGCAAAATAGAAAGAAAGGGAGGAGTTTGATTCTTACTGATACCCCAGAGAAGGAAGACATTTTGCAAAAAAAGATCGGAAAGCTTCAACGAAAGAAAAAAAAGAAGATAGTAAGAAAGGTGCTACAGGAAATTTCAACTTCAGAATCGGATACAAGCATGGTTCTTGAAAGGGATGATATCATGACTGATGAGGACTCCGATGTTAACGATGATATCAATGATGTTGATATAAATCAAAGTCTAGAACTGGAGGAACCTGTTCGAGATGCTGTTCCAGGTGATTTTATTTTAGTCGAGTTCAAAGGAAAGCGAAATTTTGTATACTATGTCGCTAAGGTTATATCACTCGAAGAAAATGGATACCAAGTTGCTTACCTCAGGAAAAAGTCAATGGCTAAATACATTTTTTCACTGCCAGATGTTGCGGACACAGCTTCCGTTTTAAAATGGGACGTCAAAATGGTCTTACCAAAACCCATTGAGCACGGAAGCACTTCAAGGCTCAGAACATCAAATTTTTCATTTGATGTTAATTTTTCAAATATGGATGTTCGCTAAAAGCGTATAGAAATTTTGATCTGAACTGAATTATACTAGTTTTAGTTTCCTTTTATTTTCTTAGTACAAAAAATGTAACTTTTTGTGATATTTTAATTATCAGAATTGATAATTTTTTTATTTGTTTTTTAATCAACTCTTGAAGAGTTTTTATTTTCGTTTTTGTTTTTTTTGTTTATCCTTCACTAATTAATGAATTAATAAAAAGAAATTTAATATGAAAAAAACTGATGTTTTTACTCAAAAACTTGATTTTAAATCCCTGATTCACTGTGTACAGTGCACTGATTCAATGTGTACACCCATAGTATACAGTGAATCACATGGAAAGGTTAATTTAAAATATTTTTTTCACTATCTCATCATTAATAAGGCTTTAAGGTTTTGTATTCAATTTAAAGATAAAACATTGAAAAAGCTGTAGAAAAAAAAAATTCATGGCTACTATAATAAATGCGAGCTCAACGGCGAAAAAAGTAAAAATTGATCCACTGTTGACACCTTTACCCTATATAGAATGACACAATTATTTTAATTCTTTTCCAAATTGTAAGTTTAAAAACTTTATTTTTTCAAATCAAGGAACTCTGTCATTTACCAATATTTCTTGTAATTTTTGTATTCACTGTATTAATAAATAAATAAAACAAACAAAATATATGTATTCCTTCCCCAGCACTAGAAATCAAAACAGGAATAAATTTATTAAATAACAAACTTTTCCTCATTACTTCACATATTTTCCTACGTTTCACAAAAATTATCGGAACTAAAGAAAGCGAAAACTCTTACCATTATTATAAGATCGAAACGAACGAAGCCCAAAAGAAAGCAGGCATATTGACAGCAAAAAATGACAAAATAATAAACCGCCACCAAGTCTACCATTGCATTCACAGCAAAAAAAAAATACTTTTTCCACCCTCAAACGCAAAAACAGAAATCCTTCAAAGAAAAAAACCATTCCGAAACATCCCTAGATACATACAATAGAATGTAAACAACTAACACATTCACAAAATTCATTCACAGGAAAAAAGAGATCGAATGCATACCCAAAAACCAACAACAAAACTAGATACACTTGCGCTTACCCTGCAAATACCATCCACCTCTGTCTCCGTGGCTCTGCTCCCATATATCTATCTACACCACATCTTTTCTGAACCACTCATACACACAAACACCCACCGGCATTTCAAATTTCTCATACTTTTTTTTGTTTATTTTCCAATCTTCGAAAAAAACCATCTTGTAGCCGATAGGTGAACTAAAAACTGCCAGTAAAATAAAATAACGACTTTTATTCGAAAATAAAGACTTTTTTAAAATGTGTTATTTTGCAATAATAGATTAATTTTAGACATTTTTTTGTATTGAAACAATTTTAGAAAACATATTTTTCATTTGGGGAAAGTTATGTTCTTTTTTTCATATAATTACACTTTCAAAAATGCATTAGAAAATTAGCAATTTGCATGTTTTTCAAGAGATGATTATTCAAAAATAGGGCCCAAACTAAAAAATCCAAGCAAACGATTTTGTAGTTCTATTTATTAACTATAAAATCACGTTAATATACTATATGTTTTCCACTTCAGTTTCTCAGTACTTTCATTACGCCTGAGCAGCTTTGAGAAATTTTCCGAAAGAGGTTACCGAAATATTAATATAAAATAAGGGAAAAATACAAAAAATTAAAAGGTGACCAGACGAGTTTGTAGTCTAAATGTCATTCTTTCATAATAACTTTAGTTTTTTGCAATACGTATTAAATGGACTTAACAGCATCCTTTTCGAACTGGCCCATTTCTCGTTTTTTTTTCAAAATTATGGGTGGAGGCCTCTTACCATTTTTTTTTTAATGCAAAACATTTTTATTCTGCATTAACATTTTTTTTCTAATGCAACAAATTTTTGAGTTTGCATTAACATTTTCTTTTAATGCAAAATATTTTCACATTGCATTAAAATTTTATTTTTAATAATTAATGCAAATTAATGTTTTTAAGTTAATCAAAATAATATCTTTTATTTATTTCATGAAAAAACACGTTGAAAATCTCCAATATCAAATCAATTTAATTCTGCTTACTATTCGACGTTTTTCCAGAGTAGTCATATTCAAAAGAAGTAGGCGATTGTAATATGGAGGGAGATGATTTGGATCATTCCAGTTCAAATGGCTCAGTGCGAAACGTACATATTTTCGCTGGACGGATTCGATGCGATCAATATGCACAGAGTAGTGAGGTGACCAAACAGTGCTTGCACATTCTAAGTGGGGACGAACAAAAGAGTTGTACAACGAAGATATTACGAGACTACACGAAAATTCCTTACTCCATTGCTTAATAAAACCAAGCATTGCATTGGCTTTATTAACAATTTTCTCAATGTGGAGTGAAAAATCAAGATTTTGTGAGAAGTATACGCCTAGGTCACACACGTTGTGTTTACTCTACTAAGAACAGATTGATTTATGCTGTAATTACAAAATATTGGATTTTTTTCTAAAAAAAGACATTGATTGGCATTTTGACACATTCAAAAAGAGATAATTATGTGAACACCTATCAGAAAAAGTATTAAGGTCATTTTGATGCAAAATTGAATCTGCTTCATTTCTGATGATTTTAAATAACTTAATATCATCAGCGTAGATAAGAACCTTACAGGATCTTTTTAAGTTGGGTCTTGTGTGTAAAATGGAAATTCACACACAAGTGCAGTGCATGCTGCGCATTATACATCAATTTATTTTGAATAATTTTGAATGAAAAACAACAACTTGTATGTGTTACCACCAAGTTTATAGGCTGGAGTTATAGCTATTTCACGAGAGCCACCTCGATCATCAGACTCCTTTAGTGGTGCTTAGTCTGGTTATGCTCGTATTAATTGAAAAACTCCTTGCCGTCATATGGGAGCGAACCATGAACCTTGCGATTCAGAGGCCGATGCACTACACACCGCGCCACTGAAGCCACATGGCTAGCTCTATGGCTATATCCCAATGCAGGTTTCGTTGTTTATCAATTGCAACAGCGACTAGCATTTTTATTAACACACACAAGCTTGTTATTGTTCAGTCGGTTTCTTTCTTTTTTCCCCATGCACCGATTCGTATGCCAACAATTCCTTGGTCATACAAGGGGGGGATGAGTTGAAAGAGTTGACACTGGTCCAGAATTAATTTACAATTTAAGTTTGGTCTTGTGTGTAAAATGGAAATTCACACACAAGTGCAGTGCATGCTGCGCATTATGCATCAATTTATATTGAATAATTTTGAATGAACAACAATCAGGATCTTATTATCGAAACAACGTCATTGATAGAGATATTATAAAGAGTAATGGACCAAGGGACACCAGATTCTGCGTTTATAGGATCAGACATTATTCCTCTGAAAAAAAACTTGGTATGTCCTTCCCTTCAGATATGACTCGATCCATTGGATAAAAGCTGAAGAGAAACCCATATATGAAAGTTTAAATAAAATAAGACTATGAGACAGCTTGTCGAAGGCCTTTTAGAAGTCTGTATAGATACAGTCAACTTGATGGCCATTCTCAATAGTTTTATTTATAAAAGATGTGAATTCAAGAAGATTAGTTACAGTGGATTGTTTTTCATAAACCCATGTTGCTCGTTCGCAAGAAAATGTTTGCAGTTGAAATAAAAACTCTGGAATACAATAGCTCCAAATAGCTTCGGTAAACATGAAAGCTTGGCTATTGGCCGATAATTTGAAAAATCACCACGATTTCCTTTCTGCAGTATATGCCTGTCTGTTTGTCTATGTCTATCTGTCTGCTCAGCTACAGTCAATTTTCCTTAAACTTGGTTCATAGCGTTTTTTAGTCAATCCGCATTAGTTTTCTTTTTCATTTTCTTAACCAAATTTAACAGTTTTTGCAATATAATTTTTTCACCAATTAAATATTCTGAAAAATGGGTCCACAGATTAAAAATAATTTCCATAAATTACTTTTAGTGACCACAACATTTGAGTGACAAACCTTTTTTCCGAAAAATTTGTTTCAATGGTAGAACATTTTTTGTTTTTCTTTAAATTTTCTCGACAGCGGTAAGAGCGGTGTTGATAATTTTTGTATGCAGAAGCTTACAAAAAGTTCAAGTAAATTGTGCTTGTTTTTAAGAAATATTTTTTTTTTTGAAAATTCAATACATTATGCTGCTAAAACTATTATTAAACTGGCTTTGTAATTTGGTACGTATAACGATGTTTAACACGCTTTATTATAATTAAAAAAAATGTTTTACTTTTATGCAAAAATAGCGATAAAGTTAAAAAAAAAAAACGTGAAATCAATATTACCTCCCATAGAAATTTATTAAGAATTTTCTCACAATTGGCTGAACGGATTTAAACAGAATTATTTATAAAAACTTCTGGAAAGTTCAAATAATATTGCATATCAAAATTTTCAAATAAATATTTTTTCCATAATATTTTTTTTTCCTTTTTTTGAAAATACGATATCTCTGAATTGTGTTGGTGTCTGCCCCAAAAACATTTCGAATGTTTTATTTGAAATTTTCTTCTAAAAGAACCGGACATGATAAATATATAATAAAATTGGTTTTGACAGGATCTCGACCGGAAGTATTTAGAATATCGGATATTTTTTTTTTAATCTTAAACCTGACAAGTCGCTAGGCCTAAGCGCAAGTTTTTCTTTTTCAATATAGCTTTGTTTAATTTTTGGAGCAAAAATAACAAAAAAATTGTAAAAAAGTTTAGTAGTAGTAGTAGTTTAGTAAAAGAAGAAAGGGTCCTACTTTGCGAGCTTTCAAAATCCTCTGAGAAGAGAAGTATACTACATCATATAGTACTCATACAAATCTATATGATGTCATCATTAGTTTAATTTTTTTTTTTAAGTGGACTTAAGCCATTTTTCCCCTGAACCCTTCAAATTTTAAATTGTGACTTTTCACTAAGTTAACCATGACGACGGTTTTGCGGGTGAAATCGTTGAGTAGAAAAGAGCTTCGCACCGATCTCACCCATGAACTCATCATCATGGTCTAAAACTGGGTTCTTTTTATCTTAAAACCAAAAGTTCTCAGTAACAAAAGTCTCCTTATGTGAAAGGAATCTTATATTGAGGTATTGAAAAACCAAACATTTTTTTTTTGTATTTGAAAACACTAAAAAAACATTAATAACTTCTTTCTAATTTGCAGGATGTAAAATCAAAGCTCTACGTGCCAAAACAAATACATACATCAAAACTCCGGTTCGTGGTGAAGAGCCTGTTTTTGTTGTAACTGGTCGCAAAGAAGACGTTGCCAAGGCTAAACGAGAAATTCTGTCAGCTGCCGAACATTTTAGCTTGATTCGCGCCAGCCGTAAACCAGTTCTGGCGGGTAATTTGGGCAAAGTACCACCCGGCCCACCATCAATCCCTGGCCAAGTAACTATACAAGTGCGCGTTCCATATCGTGTAGTTGGGTTGGTTGTTGGTCCAAAAGGTGCCACCATTAAGCACATACAACAAGAAACGCACACGTATATTGTAACTCCGTCACGTGAAAAGGAGCCAATTTTCGAAGTAACCGGGTTGCCCGATAATGTACAAGCGGCCCGCAAACAAATCGAAGCTCATATCGCTCTTCGCACAGGAAACTTGTCTCCCTCGGTGCAAACCATTAATTCCCTAAGTCAGATGTTCATTGGTGATGAGTTGAGTCCGGAGTTTCTAGCCTCCATTTATAAAAATGGCATTTGCTCAACGTTCGATTATGTTGATGCCCAAGTATCACCCGACGATGGGTCAGGATGTAACATGGTTGTGCCAAATCAAGTTCTACATGCGAGTGCATCAAACATTGGTGCTTTCAATGGTAACTCTAATCACCACCTGCAACAGGCGCAGCAACACCAGCTCCATCAAGCCGTCAACGGAGTTGTTTCTACATCAAATTTAGTTATGAATGGTCTCAGTGGAGCTATGATGGGTGGCAATACTGCCAACAGTAGTATTGTCAACAATTCAGTCAACGGCAACGGTTTGGTCGGAGGAGTTAATGGTACATCAACCGGTGGGAGCCGATCCTGTTCTTCCAGCTCGTCGTCTACATCCTCTAAAAGTGCCACCAACTCGCGTCCCGAACTAATGAACATTTGGAAAAATCTCGGCGAATCCCTCGATGTCGACGAGGGTCTTGGTGAATCACCAAACATATGGACACTTCCATCCGTCACTGGTCCAATCGGTTGTTCACCATCCCAATCGGTCAGTCCAACTGACTCTCTGCTCGGTGGGGCGGGTGGCTCTACCGGCAGCAACAATATAAGTCATATGATCTCATCCACGTCTGCTGCCAATATCGTCAACAATGGCAATCGAGCTGGCATTGTCTCCACAGCGTCACAACAACTGAACAATATTCGTCGCGAGTGCTTAGTTTGTGGCGATAAGGAAGTCACAGCCGCCTTGGTGCCATGTGGCCACAATATGTTTTGCATGGAATGCGCAAACCACATATGTACATCTGTAGACGGATGCTGCCCCGTATGCAGTCAAACTGTCTACCATGCCATGCGAATTCTGCCTTAAACAGGTCAAATATCAGGTTAAGTAATTTTTATTTATAACATTTTATATAATATATTTATATTGATATATAATATTTTGCCATTCAAAAAATTTGCTTATGAATATAAAAAAAAAAAACATACGCAAAGGATTTTTATATATTTTTAATTGTTGAATTTTATTATTAATTTATTTTACATCGAAAAAAGTCATGTTATTTTGGCCAATATTATGTGAAAAAAAAATAAACTAAACAATAAAAAAAAACTAATAAGTAGCAAAATGAAGAAAAAAAACTACAAAATAGAGATGATTTTTATACCAGATGACTTGTTTTATATATATTATTAAAATAATAAATGAATATGATTTGTGGATCAAATTGCAAATATTTTTTGTTGACACTTTTTTATATAAGAATTTTTTTTATAATTTATTTGATTTTTCTATAAATGTTATGTTTTTTTCTCTTTAACATTAATTAAGTAAACTTTAAAAAAAACACACGAAAGTAAAAGTAAAACAAAATATATAAATAAATATTTGTAATAGGTATAGTCGAACTATTTTTTAAAAGCAAATAAAGAAAATGGTTGAAGCAATTAGTGGGTTGTGTGTCGAGAGAACATTGAATTTTAATTTTTATCTTTGAATAGACAATTTATTAGAAGAACTTAAGAATCGTTGAATCATGAATTTTGTTAAAATGAATCCACAAGATCATGTATAACGAGTAACAGTTATGCTTCTATATGTATATTTGTTTTACAGCCTACTTTAAGCCTTCAAGTCAAGAATTAAAAAAAATGTGTTGTTCTAAGTAAATTGAAAACTAAACTTCAGATTTAGCACATTGATTCCAAAATCTAAAAGTTTTTTTCGTTTTCTGTTTTCCGTTTAAAATTATTTTCTTCCAAAAAAGTAATAAGAACAAATTAAAATTTAAAAACCTTCAACACAATCTCAAAAAATGAAAAGCGAAAGAAAAGCTGGGTACGCTGACATGTTGCACTTGCGTTTTGCATGCTGAAATTTTTGGTTAGTAGAAATTCATAAGTTTTTCAATGGAGGAGACCTTGTTCTCCTTTATTGTTGCACTTTTTGGAGTTAACAAATCTGGAATTTGTGATAGTTTCATTTCTTTAAATTATCCCATTTATTTTTTACTAAATGCTAATAGTACCTAACTAGAAAAATCGGGGTTTTGACATTTTAAACACGGTCTGTTTGTTTTTTTTTCCATATTTCCATATTTTAGTCTGGTTATGCTCGTATTAATTGAAAAACTCTTTGCCGTCATCTGGGAGCGAACCATGAACCTTGCAATTCATGTTCTGCTCAATCCCAATGCAGGTTTCGTTGTTTATCAATTGCAACAGCGACTAGCATTTTTATTAACACACACAAGCTTGTTATTGTTCAGTCGGTTTATTTCTTTTTCCCCATGTGTGTAGTGCATGGGCCTCTGAATTGCAAGGTTCATGGTTTGCTCCCAGATGACGGCAAAGAGTTTTCTAATTAATACGAGCATAACCAGACTAAGCACCACTAAAGGAGTCTGATGATCGAGGTGGCTCTCGTGAAATAGCTATAACTCCAGCCTATAAACTTGGTGGTAACACACGCAGGTTGTTGTTGTTTATTCAAAATTATTCAATATAAATTGATGTATAACTTGCAGCATGCACTGCACTTGTGTGGATTTCCATTTACACACAAACCCAACTTAAACTAACTAAAAAAATTAAAAAAAAATTTCTTCAAAAATCAATTTTGATGGTAAATTTTATTCTCTACAAAAAAGGTTTTAGAATTATCTCGAAATTTTGCTCCGTTTTCGAGTTATATGCAGAAAACCAAAAAGGGAGCTTTTGCACCCCCCTCTCCAAAATGCACCCTCTCATTTAATAGCTTAACGCGGTTTTCCCATCTTCAATGACCCCTTTGAAGATTGTTACAATAAAATCCCATGAACGTCTTAGTTTCTTATTGCTCTGTTTTTTAGGACATAATCAATAGCCTAAAACAAAGGTTTTTGATGTTCTTTTCAAGGTTTTTTAGCGAGCCAAAGCCAATAACTTAAACGAAAATTTCAAATGAAGAACTTAATTTTAATATGTAATGCAGCTTTTTGGAAGTATTAAATGTGGAAATTCCAGAGTTGAAATAAATGACACACCCTACTGTACATGTACATTGATATATCTCATATGATAACGACTTCATAGTTGGGCATAAGAGACAACTATTCTAACAATAAATAATTTCCGCCGGGTTGAATCAAAATTTCTTACTCATCGGTTCAATTTCTCGTAAGACTCCAACTTGATTCAAAAATGAGACGAAAATGTGACCAATTTTCGCTGTAATCTTTTTTTTGTTATTAAATCGTTCCGCAAATATTCACGACAAGAACTAATTTTCAATAAAAAAAAAAATTTACATAATTTAAATACAACAATATTCAAAACAAAAAATTATGAGTTATTGTATGTTATTTTAATAGTAGTACCTCGTGGCATGATGGATAGTACGTAGGACTGTCATGCCGAAGGTGTGGGTTGGATACCAGCCGTGCCACCTTAAAACAAATGTTTTATCCGAGGTACTGCCTCTTGCGAGGAACTGACAAATACTCCAAGAGTAGATATACTCGTCATGAATAACTGCTGCTCATTAAGCCGTTTGGACTCGGGAAAAAAAACTGTAGATCCCTTCCATTCTTGCCAACAACACGCACACAGGAATGTTTGAGAGTTGTAAGTCACTAGGCCCTGGTTCTTCACGAGCTGTTGCGCCACCCAATTTATTTATATATTTTTTTTTAATAAATTTCAATCAAGCGTGATTTTTATGAAAATAAAAGTGAAAACTGTCATCACATCATTATTTCGAATTCGATGAAAAATGCTTTATTGTGTATAACACCGTTTAGGTGGTTTCGTTTTATCGTCGCATTATGATGCAGACATTCGCCATTAAATATAAGCCTTGTCACTTTTAAATTTGTAAAATTTTAGTGTGACCCCCTTTTGTTCCTAACTTTTAAAATAACTAAAAAATGCTGCGCTCTTTTCCAAATAGCAATAGATCACTCTAGTTCATTCTACAAACGTCAGAATCATAATTTTGCTGGTTCTGTGATGTTGAAGTTTAGTATGATTCTCATTATTTCAGAATAAATGGCAAATTGCAACTGGGCGAGAAATTTCTCTTTACCCTTAATACTACAAATTTGAGTTCATGCCAAACCCTACACACAAATGGTTTAATTATATACTTACCTTTTTCTTTTTAACCTAAATATTTAAATTCCTTTTTACATTTAATACAAATTCTTGACACATAAAAGCCCCTTTTATTCTAATTTATCAGCAACGTAAATGCGTTTTCTAATCAAAGAAAAGAACAAATAAGTAAAAAAGTTTCTAGGCAAAATAGAAACACTTTTAAAGATCTAGTTCTTTTTATTATAAATAAAAAATTAAATAAAAAAAATAAGTTAAAAATTTATATAAATGCATATTCACTTAATTAAATTGGTATTTAGATTTGCATTTGTGTTGTTTTATTAAACTATATAAGAAAATAAAATTAAAAAACAAAAACAACAATTAAAATAAATAAAATTTAGAAATATTAAACCCATATCTACGTATACCCAATGACAAAAAAACTGTTTTTACAACATATTTCATTTATTTAAATTTATTTAAACAAAAAGATACTTAGAAAAAAATATTTATCAATAAAGAAAAAGAAAAACATTTTAAGACAAAAATATTATGAAATTAAAAAAAAAGAACAAAAATACTCAAACTAATCTCTCGAGAGTGAAAACCTAAAAACAGTCAGCAAAATGTGCTATATTTTTGAGCACTTAATTTATAGTTTAATATATAAATACGTATATCTTTATATGTATTTACTATTTTTAATAAAATATTCTATTATTATAAATAACTATTAATAAGAGACAATTTTGAATCCATAACTCACGGGATCGCAATAAATAAAGAAGTCGTAACGTATTTAATTAAAGGAAAATGTAACGTCTACGCCTTGAATATAAAAAGGAGAATCCTACGGAATTCTTAGAAGTAATAATGTTAAACAAAAATTAAATCTATATTTGGAAATTTAAAAACAAAATCGTGTTTACATCCCTTATGATAACTAATAAGGGTCAAAAGTATTTATAAAAAAAAAAAATATTTAAAAAAAATGAACGCTTTATTTATTAAAAAAAAAAAAATAACGTACCACATTCGAGTTGTACATAATTAAGTTATATATATTTTTTTATTTTAAGTCAAATACAAAAAAAAAAGTTTTTAAAGTTATTTATTCAAAATCTGTTTCTTTTTTTACTCGTACTCATAAAATTGTATTTCAAAATTAATTATAAATATAAATAAACAGATACTTCATTAATAAAATAAATAATATATACAGAAACAAACAAATATTATATAAAAATAAAAATATTTTCTCTAAAGATATTTATTTTGTTCACTTTTTTAAGAATAAATAGTATTGTTTATTTGACTGAAATATTACAATATATAGTTTAAAAAAAAGATATTATATATATACATAGAAAAAAGGAAAAACAAAACATAAAAATCATTTTTAAGTGAAATATTTAAAAATTATAGTATGTATTTATATTATATATATCTAATTACCCGAAAGACTTAAAATATAATGTGTTGTATCTATATAGTTATATATATGTATACATGTACATATATTTATATAATTATGTATGTATAAATGCATGCACATATAAAAATATATACATATACATACATATATAGCCATATATATAGATATAAACATAGTTATACATTAATACAAATAGAATTATGATGACATGTGAACCAAAAAAAAGGAAACAAAAGTTTAAATTTAAATAATAAAAAAATAAAAATGCATATTTATATACATACAAAAAAAATATAGATAATAAAATGACTCCGTTGACAAATTACATTAAAAAACAACCAACAACACACAATACTATTAAATAATAATATCTTATTTTATTTAAGCAAAAGTAATGATTTGATTTGACGAAACAAAAATGAAAACAAATATAGTGAATCCAATTACAAATGCTGTTCGTTAACTCTTGATTTTATTGAATTTTCGAAAATGAAGGAAGTGCATGATTTCTCGTTATTTTTGTATATTTTTTTAACAATTTCTTTTGTAACATTTTTGAGACTTAAGTCAACTTGAGCTTTTCAAAAAAATTGGAACACTAATTTTGAATAACTTATTCGTATGTCGACGTAAGCGATGAATATCTACCAAATTAAAGTTTCATAATAGCTTATGTCACGACTTACCCAATATTTTGCGTAGATAAATGAGACCTACACTTAAAAAAGTTGAACAAATTATGTATTTTCCAAGCAAAAAACAACTCGATTTTCACTTAAGTCGAAATAAGCTTGTTCAACTTATTGCCACAGACATACATTATATATTTTTACGGCGCCAGGAGAAAATATTTGTATCATGCGTGTTCTTTTACAATTCCCTTGTGGAACTATAAAACTAAAATGGATTGAAGTTTAAAAGCCTAGTACGCTGCTGATGCGAACCGAAGTTTTTAGTTGGTTGCCAACAAGACAACGAAATGCTTACGAAAACGAAGCGGAAACATATTCATTGACAGTTGCACAAATTCAAAAAATTAAAAACAAATACAAATGCAAAGAAAATCACAGGCAGCCATGTTGCAATGAAAGAAACAACAAAAATAAATACGGAAAAACACAAATGTCATTTTTCCGCACACAATAAATGGTTTGGATAAGTAATATTTGTGTTCGAAAAAAGAGTACACTTCTCAAACAATTTGCTACAATTATCAATTTCGCTCGTCGAACAGCGTACCTACTGCAGAACCAAAAGTAAAACTAAATTTTAGTTTATGATATCGTTGTCATTTTTGTATGGAATTTTTCGTTTCGCATCAGCAGCGTACTACTTAAAAACTACATACAACAAAATGTATCATAATATTAGGTTTGTTCCCTCTATCGTTGTCTTCTTAGTTTAGCTTGATCGATTAAAAGGCAACGATTTCAATTTTAATTATTTTTATTCAACTTAACTTAATTTTACTTAAATTTCACAATCTTTATCTTAGGAATTATTTGTAGTTATTTTTTAATGAACACATCTGCACGACATAAAAGGTTGACCAAGAATAATTAAAGTATGAACGACAATAGAAAGAATTAAAGAATGTAGTGAAGTTAGTTTCTCTTCCTACCACATCTCTACCATCTATGTTATATTTTATGAACTAAATCAAATTATGATAATAACAATTTTCGCCACTAGATCCCGCTACACCTCAACAGTTTGAAACCGCCTGATTTTGTGCAAATGCGTTCCAGAACTAAAAAATTGTACTGGTCCGCACCAAATCTGGCGTTCTGAAACTGTTTGGGACTAAGAGGCCAGTTATAGCGATCATGAAAATCCATCAGGAAAAGTTGGAACAGTATAAAATTGAATACTTTTTCCAGATGGTCGTTTATAGCGAACAGGAAAAATATGTCAGTTGGCAAGCTGATGAAAACATGTGAATATATATATGCACACATACCACCTACCGCAAAATTTTCCTGATTGAAAAGTATTGGCAAATGGATTCACGGCACCTAGCAGTCAGCGCGTGAACCCTATCAGGGGGATACATTTTTTTTCATTTTCCATTCAATGTATTTTCCATAAGAGAACACCAAAAAAAGGTCTGAAAAATTCTACTTTTGCTTATTAATTTTCTATCAACACGTATTTATTTTATAGTTGCAATAGAATAAGAATTTATGGGAGTTAAATAATCAAGAAGAATATGTATCAAAACTCATGTATAACTTCCTATATTTTGCAGATGAAAAATGTAAACAAACCTGGGGTGACATTCTGTATGGTAAAAACGAACAAACGTTTTCGTTTTGTGCGAACAATTTGATTCATGTAACTTTAAAAACGAAAGAATTCGTTCGAGCGTGCGAAGGAACTTAAACGACAGCTATTTACTTCACGTTTCTAAGATTAAAAATAATTTAGTTATATTTTTGGACAGCAGAGTTTACAATCATGATGGCTTCTAATACATTAATGTAATATAAAAGCTAATTTATGCGGGCTGTAGGTCATGACCTACAGCCCGCATAAATTAGCTTTTATACTGTTAATAATTAAGGTCACATAAACAACTAACTACATACATTAATGTAATAATAATAAGACATATGAAAGTATCACTTTCGCAAAACAAAAAAAAATTGTTTAGGAACAAACCACTTTCACTCACGGTCTCAAATATTCACCAAGATGTAATCTCAAACAGCATTAAATACGCATCCTCAAATATTATTAAATAGGTATATAAATAAAGAAGAAGAAATGATTTGTCAATAGTTTTATATGAATTAAGCCCCGAAAAGTGTTTGACTAAATTATGACTTCCCTACAAATCACAATAGAATTGATTTTTTTTTTTTAATTTTTTATTCTATTCGTATTTTTATTTTTCAAGGCCTAGAGATGTGTGCCTCACTTTTCACCACATCTTACCATTTATGAAAAGCCACCATATACAAAAAAAGAACTACTTTGTTTTGACCTTATAATAAATTTAAGTATGCACTCAAGAAGAAGTTTGAATAACTTGATATAAATCCTTGATAATGTAAAAGAATCAATAAAATTTATTGAAAATACTTTTTCAGATGATTCACTCATTTTGCAAACTGATATGTTTGCGAACTATCATTACTGAGAAAAATGCAACAACAAAACTAATGGGAAGTGAATGTAAAAAAAAAAATCCCATTTAACCCAATTGACACAGCAAAAACCTTAAATTTTACTCACCCCTAAAAAAAGGGATAACATTTAACTGGGATCAAATTTAACCAGAATTTTAACGCAATTGGCCTAAGTTATATATTTATTATACTTTTCCACCACTTTTCTGTGTTCGACTATTCACCATCTGCATCTATGTCATCTCTAACCAAATTCAAAGCACCTAAAAGTAGGCAATGCAAAATAGAGGCTCTCAAACTTGAGCGAACCAAATAAATTAAACGAAATGCGATATGGAATGCCAACTTTCGCTTTCGCACGATTTCTTTCGTTATTGAAAAAGGAACCTTCGCTTTCATTTCGTTAATTATACAGAATCTGGCCCCTGTATTGTTGTTGTTGCTTTCCAAAATGGATTCATGTCGCAAGCAAAATTGGTGTCATGTGCGTAGTCAGGGAAGGGGTTTGATAAACAAGAGTCAATTGTAAAGATTTTTATATTATATATTTTATTATTGTTTTCTTATAAGTAAAAGCTTACGTCACCGAAACTTTGCAGTAATGTTTTTATGGAGATGTAGGTATAAAGTATTTCTATCTATTTATGTATTGCGTTTGGGTATTTTATTCTTGAGAAAAAACGAATACAGATATTTGTCTGCTATTTGTGAAACAGATCAATAAAATATATTTTGTGTTCAGAAACTAGCGAAACTCATGGGGTCAATAACACCCTTTATTGAATAAATTAAAATATTTTGAACAATATATATTCATGTTTGCAGAATCTTTGAGTATTTCTATGAGCTTCTTTTTAAATTTTAAAAGATTTGGAAAAAACTGAAAATTTTTAATAATAAAAACATCTTTTTGCTTAATTTAAAATTTAGTTTTGAGGCCCTAAGCCCAGCTTCTTTAGTTGAAAAAAAAAATACTAAAAGTTAAAAAAATATAATAAATAAGAAATGTCTCAATGTTTCTTACTTTGGCACTTCTTCTCAATTTTTCAAAAAATAAATGCATATTTTTGAGAACCCATTTCTTTTATTTTGCATTTCATTTTTTACAATTCTTATTTTCAAAATGTGTACCCTCTAAAAATAGCAGAAAACAATAACACTTCAATAGTGCCTGCGTCTTTTGTTAATGCCGCATTTACACGATTGGAGAACTGGCAATATAATGCCCAAAACAACAACATAAGAATGGACAAATCCGGTATAACGAAGAAGCATTTAAAAAAATTACAATATATTTCCAAACCAAACAATTCTGTAGCATAGCTTGAAATTACTTGAAAAATGTTTTTTTTTATTAAATTGGTAAATATCTATGCAAGAAATTTTATTCCAAACAAAAATTTTAACATGTATTTAAAAAACTTCATTTTTAATAGAAACATATTTAACAAAGATAAAAATAACAGTTTAAAATAATCTTGGCTACGTCCTGTGTTGCTTTTTTCTCAAACGAGTATTGGTGTTGTTGCTTCTCGTTGTAGAGGTAGTTTGTTTACATTTTTCATCTTAAAATTAAAACATTTGAGGCGTCAGTTTTGATTAATTTTTTGTTAGATTTGTAAACTCACATGTTTTGTTATTCTATTGCAATCATAAAAGTTATATCCGTTTATATATAAGTTATTAGAAAAAGTAACATGAATGGCACTCTTTTTTGCTTTTCTCTTAAGGGAAATACATTGAACGTGAAATTGAAAAAAAAAATGAATACCCCTAATAGGGTTCATGTGCTGAAATGCAGGTGGTGTGGAAAGCAACTTACCAGTGCCTACGTTCTGTAACTTAGTCGAGAACTTCTCGCATCGAGAAAAGGTGGAACACAAAATCCCAACGTTTCTCGACCTGGAAAAATAAACAATGTGAGAAACAACGCTTTTGATTTGTCTTTCCATTGGAATATCTACCGGAAGTTATAATATTGGCAGTTAAAATTCAAATATTTAAAAATATTTGAATTTTTATCAAATGTCTTATGTAGGTACATAATAGCTGTATTTTATTTTCCCCCAGATCTGATCTGGATTGGATTTGCATACGAAAATACATGTATTACAAAAACAACACAAAATCCAACTTTGATTTTGGATTTCGATTTTCAGATCCATTCTGACCACACACCCTTAGCATTTTCGTGCAAAATTTAGTTTTTTCTCTGACGTGTAGATGGCTTTTTTGTGTTGAAAATAGGGAGAAAATTGAAAATAGAGTAGAGAAGAAATATAGAAGCAAAAGGATAAACAGAGATAGGTACATAACACTCTAGTCACACTCGGATCCTGTTTGTTTTATTATGATAAATCTAATCCGGATCAGATTTGAGGGATAATAAAATGCAGCTAATGTATATGTTAAATACAGAGGACAAAGGACAATAACCGCCGTAATACAATAAGTAAATACGTATTTATATAAGCTAGTATCGCCAAATAATCGAAATTCAAAATATAAAAATTAGATTTTGCCCGAGCGATTGGATATACCTTTCAAATAAAAAAAAAATGAAAATAAAATTGCCATTAAATAAATATTTAAAAGGGAGATTAGAAAAGTGTTTACGTATTAATATATATAAATTGTTTTTTTTTTTTTTTGAGTGGGTAATTAATGTATTTATTGAAAAGATACCAATCTATACACATGGATAACATAGGTATATGCATAACTGTGTATATATAACCATATAATTATGCAAATATTATCAACATACATATAGGTAGGTATAATGACGTTCCTATAATTTCGGTTCGATGCTTTTGGTCTAGTTTCAATTTTTTAAGCTTTCAGAAGCATACCTCACTCAAGTGAAACTGAAGTGTACCACACTAAATTGAAACCTAAGGCCCTGAGCACACAAAAAGAAAGATTATTAATTTCACTTAAGTAAATAAAATTAAATTTACAATGGTCTCCGATTTTTATGGTCAACTCAAAGTTCTTTACCCGTTAAAACAAAAATGCTACTTGTTAAATCCCTTTTACTTCCCGTCTTGTTATATGGTTGCGAGGTCTTTTGCTATGTTGATTATAACACTAGGCGTAAATTAAATGTTATATACAATAACCTAGCACGATATGTCTTTAAAAAACGTATTTTCGATCATATATCAAGCTACTCTCTGCAAATCATGGGCTTAAGCTTCGAAAACCTCATAAAGTTCAGAACACTAACCCTGTTTCACGGTATCATGCAGACCAAACAGCCGGAGTATTTGTACAGCAGACTAAATTTTGCAAGCTCACAAAGAACAGGAACTTTAATTCAGCCTAGATTCAATTGCGTGCAGTCTGAACGCACCTTTTTTGTCCATGCCACTCTCCTATGGAACTCGTTACCC
Source organism: Dasysyrphus tricinctus (assembly GCA_963921185.1). NCBI lineage: Eukaryota > Metazoa > Arthropoda > Insecta > Diptera > Syrphidae > Dasysyrphus > Dasysyrphus tricinctus. Next base: position 37,191,463 of record OY992534.1, read on the forward strand.
ATCACACTTAGGAAAACCAGAAACACAAACACTTTCAAATCTCATCTTTTCAATCACTTGGCCAGTGATAAATAAATCTTAAAAATAAATTTTGTTTATATAAACCATTATTAGATTAATTTAATGTTCTTCTGATATTGTAAACAATAAGCTCTCATTTCACTTATCTCAATTCTCATATTAAATGCATAAGCTCTTTGAAATATTTTTGTAAAGCCTTCACAACCCATGAGATGTAATCTTAATGTGAAACTATTTTTAATAAATAAATATGAATAAATATGAATAAGTGAATGTGCTCGCCCATAATTACGAATTGTTACTTTTATAGCCCTATTCTCCCCATCATCACTGATACCTCACAAGTCACAAGAAGTGGTGAAACTGATTTTGTGACTTTTTCGTATTCTCCCCCTAAAGCAGGTCACAACTCACAATTTACTTGAATTTCTACAAATCATTGAATTATATTTTTTCTAAGGAGGCGTTATGTTCTCTGTGCGAAAGAGAACAAAATGTATGTATTATTTCATTTATAAGGCTAAAGAATAGGACAATGGTGAGATATTCTTTTGCTTTGTATTTATGAGACAGAAAAACTGAATACATATTGTGGGTGTGTTGGTTAAGTTCGTTGCGATTACTTGTAGAGTTGTTTATGTGTGCGCTCATCGGTCAAGAAGCTACCAACAAAATGCTGTGGTGAATTTCGTTGTGAGTTTTCTTGTGACTACTAGGGGGAGAATACCAAAATGTTATCGAGTCACAACAATCCTCACAAGGAGTAGTCATAAGAGCTTGTGACTTGTGATTCCTCACAAGGGGGAGAATCGGGCTATTAGTCTAGTTGAATTTACTATTGCTTCAGAAGTTATGGGGGCTCTCGAGTGCACCTCACTTAAGTGAATTTAAGTGAAAATGAAAAATCTTAGGTAAACCTCACTTAAGTGAAACTGACGATACTGAAGCACAAAATTGACTAAATTTCTGATTTCACTTAAGTGAATTATAGGAATGTTTTCCCTTATTTAGGGTATGCTACGTATCTACTTTCATTGAATTTTGCCTCTGAAGTGAGGACAGCTCTCAATAAGCGCACCTCACTTAAGTGGAACTAAAGAAGAAAATGATAGATAAGTAGTTCTATATTTGTTTTAACGCTTACATTTATATTTCCAAACTACCCTCTTGCGAAATCCAAAAGGATTTAGAGTATTCTTTTGTTTTTGTTTTGAAATAATGCAAATTACAAATACAAAAAGTAATCATTTCTCTACTTTTAATCACTTTAATTTACTTCTCACATGCGTTTTACTTGTCGAGTAATTTTAGCAGGTAAATCGAGAAATTATCTCGACTTTTTTCTTACAGAAACAGTTTAACTCACATTTTTCCAGGCTCTCACAGTTTTGCTCATATTTTTCCAGGCTCTCACATAAATTTTATTCCAAAAAGAAGAAAGTCGAGAAAATCTAGTTACAGAACCAGGCGAATGTGAGAAAACAATTTTAATGCCAATTCTCGTCATATTTATTTTGATTCACGTGTTGCATGCGAGAAATTTCTCGATGCGAGAGTTACAGAACGTTAGCACAGGTGTCAATACGAACATTTTTTCGTCCACAATTCTGTCAGTGGAACAGGAAAAAATTAGAACTCAAATAATTGGAACGACTTGTTTCGTTTTGTTTGATATGTCAATCAGCTGGCACGAAAAATGAATTTATATCAGGAAAATTTATAAATTAGTTTTACACAACAAATAATTTATTATCAATTGAAAATGTTTTAAGCAAAAAAAATTCTTTGAGTTAATTGTCATTGATTAGTGTAGCATTTGTGTTTCAAATCGAACGAAAACATCGAACATTTTTCGTTTTGTTTTCCTGATCGCTATAACAAGAAACAGGGTTATTAATAATTTTCTCTTTATGACTTTGATTTGGCAAGTTGATCAATCATGTATTTAGTTTAGGCCAGTCGGCAGAGGCAAAAGAGATTTTCCATAATGCAAAACTATACGGATCAAATTTTTTGATTGGAATTGATAAATGGATCGTTTCTGAGTAGAAGACAAAATGGCGAGTTTGTAAGTGTTGTTTAAGCCGCCATTTTGAAAAACACGTTTGTCCAATATCTTTGCACCGGTTCATCGCACAAAAAATAGGTTACCATCTTTTTCATACCATCTTTTTAACCATCTGTATATAAAATATTTTTGAATTTCTATATTGTCAAAGTTAAAGCGCCTTAAAGTATGCTTTTTTTAGTTTTCTCCTTATATCTCCTTGACGGTTGCTGTAATGGAAAAAAAATGTTGTACAAAATTATAGAACATGTTATTTCCAATAATTCTCGTATAAAAGGGGTGTTAGTGAGACTAACCTTTCATTTTGACCTGACGGGTTGAGCTTTGGTATACAAATAGTTCATGTCCTAACTTTACTTTTAAGAAGTGTTGCTAAGGTGGCAACACTTTCAAAAGGACAACAGAAGGGTTGCCACTTACCAGTTTAAATCCCGAAATGTTGCTTATAAATCGAAAACCAAGGATCGGACGATGACCCGAGAACTGCCGTTGGATTTAACACCCTTGAAACCATAGGACCACATTATTGTTTTTCTCCCAACCCTCCCCTTGCACAAAGGGGGTGGAAAAATCGTTTTGGGAAAGCCAAGAAAAGTTAGAAAAACCTTAAGATGGTGTCGACGCAGAATTTCACAATCTACAAGATTACATCCAAAATTGATTGAAAACCTACTTGTTTTTTTTTTTTTTTTGAAAAAGTCACTTTCAAAGTGCTGGGGAGGGTGGATATGAAAGATTTACAAACTTAAATATTTATCATAATAGAATATGAAGAACATTTAAAAAGACATTCTTATGATTAAATATTTGTTTTGGAAGAATATAAGCATATGACACATGTATTAAATGTATTTTTTTAAGCCCAATCTTACTAAATCAAAATGAACTCGATACAACCACCTTAAAACAAGTTATAGTCCTTTTCATAAATGATGACTGAATTTTTAGTGAAACAAGAAAAATATTACCAAATTCCAACAGAATTGACATAAAACTTTGTCCACATATTTCATTCGTCATAAGCACCAAGAATCAAAGGAGTCTACAAAAATATTTGCAGTGAAAGGATGTTTCTTTCAATGAATTAGACAAAATTTTGAACTACTTCCATAAAACCCCTCCCAAAACTGGTACGTTGATGAAAGTTGATGAAAATGTTTGATTATTCATCGGAACCAAGAAGCCCTTGAAAGTGGCTTTAAAAAAAAAAACAAAGAAGGTTTTCCATCAAGTTTGGATGTAATGTAGTAGATTGAAAAATTCTGCGCCGACACCATCCTTAAATTTTATTAATAAAAAAATATTCTAACTTTTCTTGGCTTTTCAAATTTTCTTTCCCAAAACTATTTTTTTCCGCACACCCTTCGTGCAAGGGGAGGGTTGGGAGAAAAACAATAATGTGGTCCTATGGTTATAAGGGTGCTGAATCCAATGGCAGTTCTCGGGTCATCGTCCCATCCTTGGTCCTTGGTTTTCGATTTATAAGTAACATTTCGGGATTAAAACTGGTAAGTGGCAACCCTTATATTGTCCTTCTGACAGTGTTGCAACCTTAACAAAACTTTTTAAAAATAAAGCCTGGACATGAACTATTAGTGCACCAAAGCTCAACTCATCAGGTCGAAATGAAAGGTATGCCCTCATATCGTGCACTAACGCCCCTGCTACCCAACTAGTATTTATATACATTTGTATTCTACGAATTATGGTTCAAAAGTTATAGTTCTCTTAAGTCGGCATTTTCACGCTTATAGATCAGAGAGCTTCAAATTTTGTCGGCGTAGTGCTAACTCCATAGTAGGCACGTGGTAGTGATACTGTAACCCATTTTTCGCATTTTGTAAGTGCCATTGAACAGATACAAATTGTATGCTCTCAAGCTAAGTATACAGTTCTTTTGAGTAAAAAAATTCTTCAAGGTGAGAAAAAAAAATATTTTCCACAAAGAAAAAATGTCCGTGGTGTAAAATTTTTTTTATTCGCCGTCAGTTTACAGTTTCGATAAAAAAGTCCCAATGAGAGTGATCTATGAAAAAGCAAACACAAATGCCAAATGCAATTTTTTGTTTGGAAAAAGAATGTCAGTGACATTGTTTTGTACGAAAAAAAATCGTGGTGAATATAAAATTTGTTTTCTTTGGGTAGTTCACAGTTCGATATGTAAATTAGACGTCAAAAAAATTTTTTCTCTCAAAAAGCGCTCCCATGAGAAATACATGTAGTTTTTTTTTCGTCAAGGAACTGTATACTTAGCTTCAAACGTTAAATTCGCTAATTTATTGTTTTATATAAGAGTAAGAACTAAAAAAAGCATACGTTAAGGTGCTTTAACACTGACAATATAGACATTCGAAAAAAATTTATATACAGGAATAAATAAAGTTAAATTTCCAATGAAAAAGGTGCTAAAATATTTGTTGTACGATTAACCGTTGTCGAAATATTGGCTTAAGGGCGTTTTTCAAAATGGTGGCTGACCCAAAACATTTACAAATTCGCCAATTTTTCTTATACTCAGAAACACCCATCTATTAATTCCAATCAAAGAATTTGATCCTTATAGTTTTGCAAGAAAAAACTTCTGCCGACTGACCTAGTTGTGTTAGCTACACTTTGAGTTCAATTGATATATTAGGCGTGTTTAAGTATCATCGGGATCTGGATCTGGATTAACTTTTAACACGTATTGCAAAAACAATTTCGAAAATTTCCCATTATTTTGTTTTGTATTACATGTAAAGTTAATGCAGATCCAGATCTCGATGATAAATAAAACACGCCTTTTGACAGCGCAAACCATGACCGAATGTTTTTGATACTTCTGAAATAAAAAATATGATTTAAAAAGAAAGTAAGGTGAACTTAGTATACCATAGATTGTATAGTTATATTACTCTATAGGTGTGTTTTTAGGGCTTGTATCTCTGCTTGAAATATGGTTCGTATTTAAAATACAACAATTCCGCTTTTCGCTTATAAACTTACCCCCATATTAATAAACGGCGGATTACAATGTGCTAGCGTTTATACATCTGTTAACTAGTAATTCTTATTAACAAATGCGTAATAGTCTGTGACGTGTGTTAACGTACGGATAACTTTAACTAGCCAGATTCCACGTATAATGAACGGATAACTCCTTAACACATACACGCACGCGTATGATAGCACCGTTTACTACTACCAGTATACACTTCGTAAGGCAGTGCATGCATGTGACACATGTATTAGAAAATCACCACAATTTGATGAAGTGGTGAATTTGGTGAAGTGATTAATACTGGGAAGATATCATATCTTTTTTAATAAGAAAAGTTATCAAGCGGACAAGTTGTCTATCCGTGTGCCAGTTAACACGTGTGTTAGGGAGCAGATACCAGTTTTTTATTGATACTGCTGTAAGCAAATATAAAAGCAGAATAATAACTTAGCTTAGCCTAAGGTATCCATCTGGGACCTTTACAACAAGGGAACATTTTTCTCGCAAAGCTTTAAAAAAAGAGAACTTGTGAGCAAAAAATAGAGAACAAACAGAGAACATACTAAACAAGGAAAAATTGAAAAGAATTACTAAACATAAATTAAAATTACTAAAAATTGAAATAAAACTTTTTATAAAATTGAAAAAATGTAAAGTAATAATAAAATAGAATTTATTTTTAAATAATACAAAATATAAATGATTTAATTGAAGTCTTCTTGCTCGTCCAAATCATTGTCATTTTTCCTTTTTAAAATTTTTTCTTACTTCAGTTATAATTTTAAAATATATTGTTTTACTATAAACAAAAAACAGATATTTATATGAACAAAAAAATAAAATTGAAGATTATCGAGATAAAATGAAACTGAACTTCATAGAAAAAAGAGAAAGAGAACAAAAAAAGATCTTAAAGAAAAAGTGAGTGTAGAAAAGATCGGAACAAAAAAGGGAACATATCCTCTTTAATAGACTTACGATGGACACCCTAGCTAAGCGGGAATTGCATCTGTTGTGTATTTTTATTTTAAGCGAAGAAGTAGACACACAAAACATACCCTATAACATTTTATTTAAGTAGCCTGCACACTGTCATTTCTTAAATGACATTCCAAAACTGTCATTTCCAGTCATACCCACGAACAATTTTGATCTTCACTTTCCTCATCATTATCATTGTACACACTCATTTTTTTCCATCATTCCAGCAGAAATGAGTTGAGTAGCACGCTGTTACAGGTTTGTTCAAAGAAAAAGAAGTATAGGAACTGGTGTAGTATATCACATATACAGTTTACGTCAGTAGGGGCTTACATGCATCAACATGGTTTGGCAACATTGCTTGATGAAAACGGCACAAGTTTTCAAAATATTTTGAAAAACATATAACAAAGTTTAACAACATGGTTGGTTTAGCGTTTAAATGATCAAACATTATTTGACAATGTGTTGCTCCATGTAAACCTCTAGTGAAGCTGCAAGAATTGAAAAAAAAAATTGAGATTCATCTGTCATTTTGCCGAACTAAAGGGAAGTGTAGTGAGATTTCAAATCGTTAAACAAGTGAAAAAACCTTATTTAACTTTATAAAAAAGTGGGATAGGTTATTATAGTAAATACTTTTAATACTTTATTAAAATATATAAAACCACATGCATTCTGCGTTAAATCTTAGGCGTGTTTTTTTATCATCGGGATCGGGATCTGGATCTGGATCTTCTTTTAACACGTGTTACAAAAACAATTTTAGAAAATTTCCCACTGTTTTGTTTTTGTATTACGTGTAAAACTTAATCCAGATCCAGATCCCGATGATAATAAAACACGCAGCTTGTAAAAACGCCTTAAATAAGGAGTGTACAAATATTCCATTTCACAAACTCTTTTTGTCTGATGGCGCGATTCGTACCAATTTCCAGTAACCAAACAGACTTATATGAAACGAAATTTGTCTAAGGTCTCCATAGAACGAAGCATAGAAATCATAGATTTCTATTGATTGCAAACAAAAACATCGCAGAAAGTAATGAAAACATAATACCCCGACTCCACAGGGCATACAGATGTCCAACATCGCCACCACAATCCAATCAACAATCAGCAGATCTTTTCTCGCTGGGCAAATTATGTCATGTCGTTTCATTTTTCTCTCACCACTTCTTCTACATATCTTTTGCAATAAGACGGTGTTCACATTGGACTGACTCCTCCGATTTATTTTGACATTCATCCAACTTCTTTTGTTCAGATACAAACTATTGTGAACACCAACAGACTCACTTTGAAGTTGAGAAGTCGTTTAAAAAAAACACAAATCTGAGCTCGTTGAGGGATTAATTAATTTTTTTTTCATTCCAAAACTTTAATTTCATTTATTTAAAATGTCTTATGAAGTATTTGTATTATTTTGTGTAGTATTTATTTGCCAAAGAAAAAGTACAGAGAAAGAAAGCAGTTGTGACAAAAGAAAACGTCAAAAAAAATCCATAGATTTTCAAAAAATTTAAAATATTCCACAGTACACATATTAAAGGTAATATATTGCGCATGTTGTCAAAAATCGGTTGTCAGATACTGAACAAAAAAAAAAATTAATTCTCAGAGACCTTGTCAAATTGACAATTGGTACATTCAATGCCTCAATTTCAATACTGAATTTTCAGATTTCTGAATTTTGGCCAATCAGAGACTTGGAAAATTGAGAAAACTGAAAACCTAAATGTAAAATTTGGAAAGTGTTGAACATGCCCCAGTACACACACAATTAACTGACAGGGGTCTCTGATATTTTGACACATGCGCGAACTTGAACGAAAATGAAAACTCGGAAGATATTACCTTTAATATGTGTACTGTGAAAATATTCTGCCTGTCCTTCCCATCTCTTTCTCACAATGAAGTGGGAGTGAGATAAAGTACAGAGACGTCAGAAAAAGTAGGAGGAGTCAGTCCAATGTGAACACCGTCTAATACACGGGCTGTAGATTCCAGAGAACAGTAATAGTAGGGGAGCCCACGATGCTAAATGTGGATTTACTCGAGCGTCGTTGGGACCTAATGGATTTTGAAGATTTGATGATAGAGAGAAAAAAATGTTAGCAAAGTATACCGTTTCATCGGTGGGGGGAGCATCTACAGGTGTTCAAAAATGTTAAAAAAACAGTCACGTGGACATATTCGAGCGCATCAGATATTGATAGTGTAGGTATATGGCCTGGGTCTTTCTAATAACGGTGGTATGTTAATCTGCCGGTTTGGGTGGTGGGGGTGGCTGTATGCGAGTGTAGAAATTGGAAAACAAATGGATTTACTCGAGCGCGCCAGATTTTAATAGGGGATGTTAAGTGACCCCCAAGGATGCTCACATTCAAAAAACTGACGATTCGGATGTGACGCAAGCTTGCGGCAGCTTCTTGAAAATGCAAAAAAAAATCGCCATTTTGAAACACTCGAGCGCGTCAGATTTTGATATATATGTACCACGGCCGTAGCCAGGCCTACGCTAGGGTGAGCTCAGCTCACCCAAAAATAAGTTAAGCTCACCCAAAAATATTCTAAGGTATTTAAAGATTCTTCCTAGTTTTCATTTTCAGACAAAATATTTATTTGCTTTGGAATAATATTTTAAATGTAATTATGCCACAATACCAATCTTTCCGTTTTATTCCGCACACTTTGATTTCTGCGTCAGCAAACCAGGGACTCTTCGGTTCATTGGTATATAAGTGCTCTAGTGCGCTTTTGTTGTCAGTCACTTGATGTGTTATTTTTTCAGCAAAAGAGTGTTCCGATTATGAAAAAATATGGAATACGCAAAACACATATAAATTAATTCAAAAACCGCCTAATAGATTTAAAACTCTTTGCTTTCCCCTTGAAACATATGTAGCTTAAAATTAAAAGGATTTAACGAATTTGCTAACGTCAAAAGCGGCAGCTATGATTTTGTAAGAATTGTCAGATGTAAAACTGCGAAGCAAAATCAAAAGTAGGTCTCTCTACGACCGTTTCGAATGTCAATCATGAAACCCGATTCTATACGTGTACAATTTTTGTTCGATTTTGAAATCAGATTCAAAAGCTTGTCATTCTGGAATCAATCGAAAAGGCTACTAAATGAAGTTTAGGAAGTGTAGTTTTTATATTTAATTTTTAATTTCATTTTCAGACGATTTCAGCGTTTATACTTAATCAACTTGAAATATTAAAATTCCACATAAAATATCCCATAAAATGGGAATTTTGCAGTTTGTGAATGTAGGAGAGGGCAGTATATTGCTTTTTGCCGAATAACTCTACAGGGTATATTCAGAAATGCTTGGACGCTCTTTTCAGTACTCAGTACCAGGCAATTGACATATTATGATTGTCACAAAAAAAATGTGAGCTCACCCAAAACAACCTTGAGCTCACCCATACGTTTGATCCTGGCTACGGCCGTGATATGTACGGTGACCATATTTTAGAAAGCTGAATAATGAACATATGAACAAAAGAAATAAGAAACAAAATTCAACTGAATCTTCAATCATTTATTCCATTTAATAATAAATATATCCTCTGAGGAAAAATGGCTCAACTTAAAATAGAATAAACACATTTTAAAGCTCTATTCAATCCCGTCTTTGCCTTAAGCCTAGTACGCTGCGAAACGAAAAATCCCATACAAAAATGACAGCTAAATCATAAACTTGAAATTTAGTTCTACTTTTAGTTCTGCAGTACGCTGTTCGATGAGCGAAATTGATAGCTGTAGCAGATTATTTGGAGAAGTCTACACTATTTTTTCGCACACAATTAATTACCCAGGCCATAATTGTTAGCGAAAAAATGAAATTTGTGTTTTTTCGTGTTTATTTTTGTTGTTTTTTTCATTACAGCATGGCTGCTTGTAATTGTTTTTGCATTTGCATTTGTTTTAATTTTTGAATTTGTGCAACTGTAAATGAATATTTTTCCGCTTCGTTTTCGTAAGCATTTCGTTGTCTTGTTCGTTTCGCCTTTCGCATCAGCATCGTATTAGGCCTTACATACAAACTTAGAAATAAAAAAAACTTCAAAACTTAGGTCGGGAATTTGTACTGGTTTTTCAATTCCTTATTAAATACATACACTTCCTCCTGAGTGGCATAAGGGTAAGCTAAAATAATTTTCCATATTGAATTGCTATTTTATAAATAATTTCAAATAAAACTTACAAATCCCCATTCTTCGGCGCAGACGCAGACAGTACACAGTTCACAGACAGCTGATGTGTTCATGAAATGAATAGATAGTTTTTGACTTGAACATGACAGATGATGCCAAAAGCGATAGAGGGCGGTAAGGAAAAATAAATGTGTACTAGATTTATCACTAACTAAGGGCACGTTTGCATCATCAGTTTATTTCTTTAAATTTTTAGGTTCCCAATGTGTGCGTTATTGTTTTTGAACAAAATTTAAAAATACAGAACAAATAATGAACAACTAATAAAATACAGAACATTTATATGTTTTCGTGTACAAAATAATTAATAATGAACAACATCTTCAAATACAGGACAGTTCATTATTATAATGAACGGATGGTCACCGTATATATATGGTTCAACTCGATGTCCTACATGTGCTGAACCTTAATCTGACAATTATCTGGAGGGGTTTTCTTAATCTGACTATTTGAAAAGAAGAAACATTTGTATTCAGGATTTTTTCAATCACTGGGGAGAGTATAATAACTATGGGCACCAAAAATTGAAAACGATTTATCTAAGAAGGGTCAAATATGTACAAGCATTTCTTACTATGGGAGGGGGATCTATGTCGCTCGTTTAGGAGGTAGAGGCAATTTTTAAGAAAAACTACTTAAATGGGAAAAAAATATTAAAAGTCAGTGACAATACTTAAAATGCAAGACAGTAACGGTTTTAAAAGTCAAAAATCTGTTCTTTTATCTTACATTTAAAGAAAAGCATTTATGTCAATAGTTTTCAAAATATTTGCATTCAAACTCAAAATTTTGATAAAAACGCAAACAAAATGTTGGGGTCAAATTTTCTAAAAATTGTGAAGTGAAAAACAAAATTTTCTTTTTGTGGCCAATGCTCATATTAATTTAGAATCGAACACAAAAAACCGGAAGCTTCTGTGGCTTCTAGTTTTTGAGAAAATTGCAAGTTACTGATACTAGTTTTTTGAGATATTTTTACTTTGCTTGCACTGCCAGCATTACGGCTGCGTTTTATAAGTAAGATATGTATGCAACCGCCCTGCTTGGGCTCACTATAGGATTTGGGGTATGTGCGAGGTTCGGTGTTTGCCAAATTTCGTTTGCATTTAATAACTTTGAATGTATTCTCTGTTTCCAATGTCAATAGCTACTAATGGGAACAGCTACATAATGATATAATATTATAATCTCATAAAAAAGTAGTATCAGTAATTTACAATTTTCTTAAAAACTATAAGACATAAAAGCTTTTGGTTTTTTGTGTCCGATTCAAAATTAATACGAGCATTGACCACAAAAAAAGAAAATTTAGCTTTTTATTCCACAATTTTGAGAAAAATTAATCCAAACATTTTTTTTTTGCGTTTTTTATAAAAATTTTGAGTTGAAATGCAAATATTTTGAAAACTATTAATACAAATAATTCAATTTAAATGTAGGATTAAAGAACAGATTTCTGGCTTTTAAAGCCGTTATTGTTTTGCATTTTAAGTATTGTCGTTGATTTTTAATATTTATTTTTCCATTTAAGTCGTTTTTTTTGGAAAATCACATCTCCCTCCTAAACGGGACGAGGAAAACGGCAGATTATACTTTTCCCGTTATCCTAGAATTATTTGCTTCACAATAACAAAAAATCAATCGCGCTCGAGAATGTCCAGGTGACAATTTTTTTTTGCAAGTTTGTAGCCCTCCCACTACCTTAGGTCACACTCAAATCGTCAGATTATTGAAATACACACTTTTCAGCATGTAATTAACCTACCCTATCTTAATCTGACGCGCTCGAGTATTTCAAGCTATCGATTTTTTTTACTAATCTGACAACCTGCCCTTGGCGCCCGGCCCTACATAGAGGACTGATATATGGTGGAGGTACTCAGCAGGGTGCAAGGTACCCCCCTTTAAATCCCAAAATCCCTTAGTGGGCTCCCCTACTATAAAGGGACTTTTTTAATATCCAGCTACCTCGAGAACGAACAACGAAAACCAGAAAAAAGTACACACACACGTAAATCTCATGGCCAAGCTTTGAACAGAATTCATGTCGTGTTCAAAAGTTGGTTTCTTCGACATGTCGTCGACATGACATGGATTTTCTGCCTCCATTGGTTTTTTTCTGGACATGTTCATAGTCTGAGAATGGCTCATGTTTAAAGTGCCTCTACACTATCCCACAAAGTATTAACACATGTCAAAATAAAGTGGGAAAGAATTTCATACGACTGCCAAATTTGTGTGATGAAAATGATTTTCATATTTTGCTTCCACACTTGCATCAAAACAAATCAGTTTCACCCACGGTTGCCACTGTGCGACTTTTGTCGTATTTTGACCCCTTTTATTGCCTCATGCGACCATGAGACGACTTTTTAGAAAACTAGCTCTTTTTACCCTTTTTTAGAAATATTGCCACTTTTCTGACCCCATCTCTAAAAGATTGCATGGAAAAGGTTAAGTTTCCTTTTTTTTCCTAGAAATTTTTTTTCCAATTTCCATTTATGTATATGAAGAAAACATAATGTCAGTACGATGATAGAGAACCCCAAAAAAGTGAAAAGCACAATTCTGTCTGTCTATTTCTACCTCGACCTGAGCCCAAAACCATTGAAACAATTTCTTCAAATTTTGAAGTTAAGATTTTTTGGTAATTCCTTAGAGGTTTTGGTTCACAATAACGGTACTTGCCATACAACTGTAAAGGAAAAACTTGTACATCTCAAAAAGAGCGATTGTCCAAGTTTCTTATCTTAAAAACGATTTCGTCCCCCAAAACTGAAAATGTGGAAGGGGGACAAAAATTTCTTTGACTTTTTCATTAACGACTCCAACGATGTTAATGAAAAAGTTTTTAAAGAGCCTAAGATGTTAATAATATTGCATATATGTAAATATTTTGAAAAAAAGAAATTTTGGATTTATTAAAAATTTTTTTTTTGGAATTTTCAATATTTCTTCTGTGGTGTTTGGTACAAGAATGATAAGGATAACTCACGTTCGATGTAAAATACATCAAGCTAGAGCCTAAACGTTAAGTGATTTTCTTCAAAATTAAAATATTTATGAACATGTTCTTAAGAAAAATATGCATACATTTTGAAGCAAATTGGTAAACGGTTTTCGGCTCTAACTCGATGTAAGGTGAACCGGGGATGTGAACAAGCAAAATAATTTTTGGACTTAATATTTATACGAAAACTTCAGATTTAAATGTGTTTGTGAGGTTGAATAAAATTTTAATGAATATAAGTACTGATTTTATGTTATGGTCAATTTTCAAAGAAATAAAACTAAAAAAAAAAATTGTTTACTTTGTTTGCGTTTTATTTATACATATTCTGATTGTTTTTGTTATTCATCACAAAATTTCTTAGTGCGACTTTTTTTTCTTTGTGACCCTTTTTTATGCGACCTTTTCAAATTTCTCAGCGGCAACACTGGTTTCACCATAACCTCAAACGCCCAAGTGGGATAGAATGTGTGATGGTTTTAGAACCGATCTTAAATATTTTCAGGTATAAACACATGTCAAATCGTGTAGGATGCGATGTCAAGTTGTGTGTGATGAAATTTCATATTTTGCTTCCACACTATTATACATGACTTTCTTCACACTTTTTCGACATGTATTAATACTCAATGGGATAGTGTGGAACGGCTATTAGTGGAGCCAGCATGTAACAAAACCTCAAATGTCCTCTGCCTCAGATTATAATTTTGGTTTGAAAGAACACTGTGAAACCGAATATAGTTAAAATCGAAAGTGGAGTTTTAACTTCCACAGCGAAACTGGGGGTTAGTATATTTATTTGCTTTGAACCATATTGAAATATGGTCGTCGTGAAATAAAGAAGATGCAAATAATGCTGATCGACTTTATTTCCAAAATGTATGGGAAGTAATGTCGAAAAGTAGACTCTTTCGATCGACTTTAGTTCCATTATAGAATATTTTATTTTTATTTTTATTTGAATATATTAATTTTATTTTTTCATTTAAATACCAAATTAACAGTTCAAAAATAAAATAAAATTAGTGAATAGCGGCTACATTGAATGAAATAGTAATTAAATCGAAAATGAAAATAGAAATATAGCAGAAAATAAACATATTTTGTGTCTTTTTAATATACCACATCGAATTGGCAATAAGTAGGGGAGACTGGGTATGGTTGAAACAATTTTTCTTATAGCGTCAATAGCATTGCCATTAATAGAATTAGCCTTGATGGAGTTATGTCAAATTAAATATCGTCATTCCTTCTTTGAATGGGTAGTGTTTTTTGAGTATCCCATGTGTTAGTTCAAGTGGTTTATCAATTTGAAAGAAAAAAGTCGGTTTGTTTCAGTTCCAGGGGCGGTTGAAACAGTGATTGGGGTCAATTGAAACAGGTGGAAATAATACAAATATATATATTATATTATGTATACTATATTACATATTTAATTCTTTGTTATGCTTGAACTTTGCTTCATGCTCTTTTGGTATTTCGGTGTCGGTATAGATCGTATAGATTTTCTTGTCACTATTAGTAGTACATTTGAAAATTGAAAGTTATATTGACCTTGCATTTTGGGTAGGACAAATTTTTGTCTATTGATGTTTGGGGGGCTGAGTGTTGAGTTTAAACCCGATTTTCGGGATTGAAAGCCACCATTTGGCCGCCATTTTGAAAAAAATGAAGTGGAAAAAGGTTTCCACCATATCTTGAAAACCGTTAGTTTTACAAAAAAAATTGCTTTATTTTTGTAGAAAATTAAGTTCTCTTCAACATGGTTATGTTTGCAGTTGGTCGAAGCTTAGTTTTCATAGCGCAGACATTCAAGTTATCTTTTTATTTAATGAATAATATGTAAGTTAATAAAAACATTGGATATTTTCTTAAACAAATATTTTTGTATCAAGCAGATTGCCTGAACCTTTATTATTATTGATGAAAATATAGTTGCAACTCAAATCACTTGACAACTCCACATGCATTAATAATTAATTACAAATATAGGGCAGATGGTATGAACTCATGACATGAACTCATGTTATGAACTCATGTTATGATTTAATTTCCTGGAATTGTGGATATGATGTTTTGGTTCCCTGATGTTTCTAGGAATTCGATGAAGCAGTTTTGGCTTGTTAAGTCTTCCCCTCTTAAATGTGATTGTCCCCAATCGCTCCAAGCTGTAATAGGTCATGGAACTCTAGGTAAAGTATCATGTAAGATGATGATATTGTAACGTTAAGTTGACCCTACCCTACAATAGGCGATGTTATGCCACCCACCAACAACCGCGGAGGTCAGGAACTCCGATGGCCTCAGTAGATCATAGGGTAGGTTGTCCTAGTAGGGAAGTGCGGCAGGCATGCTTGTATGTGCACGACGCTAGCTCGACGGAGTTGCGGGTACTTGCACTGCTACTGGACACCGTTCTATTTTACATGCCTGGATTATAAAAAAAAAATCGAACACACTGAAAATGATTCCTTAATAAAACACACGCATAGATTACTTCATTTAATATGAAATTGTTTCGTAACCAAGAGATGTTACTGGTTTCGGTTTCGATACCCCTCCCTCAGTCGAGTTTCTATAAACCACGATCATCCCTGGCTATCACCTCGCATGATTTCATGGTGACAGGCCCGTATGTAATTTCGAATGATTCTCACGCCCTGCTATACCATCTTTCACTATACCTACTCATACGCCCCCGATAACACTCAATAAAAAACTAAACTCCAATCATCTCAAACATTGCCTCTCAAAATACTATTTTTAGTAAAAACTCGTAATTCGTTTAACATGTTCACATTATACTCATATTTATTCAATATAAAAGTTTTCTCTTAATTATCTTATAAAAAAATAATAATAATAACAAAATATTATAAACCTATTTGGCCTAGAAACTTGTTTTTATTCTCTTTAAATTCTCTCTGATCTAGTTTTTGTTTATTAAAGTTTAGTTATAAATTCTCAGTTTTATTTTCTTTAAATTCTCTCTGCTCTGTTCTGTTCTGTTATCTATAGCATTCGCACATTAAATTAACCAAATCGCAAATAGGTTTAACCCAGTGGCGTAGCTAGGATATTTGCCGCCCGGGGCAAAACAATAATTTGCCGCCCCTTCGGTCTAACAATACTTAATAATAAAATCGGTCTTAGAGTTGCAGACAAAATTTTGACTAAAATATTTTTTTTATAAATGCAAGGAATTACATTCTGCGAAATATTGATACACGCCACTTTCCGCAATATCTGCTGAATGAAAATTTTTTGTTTCTGACCTACTGGGATTTAACTTTAAACCGACTGTATATAATATAGGCACATGAGACTTGAATTTTCTTTTTAATGTTTGCTTTCGTTCAAAAATAATAAAGTTCATAATTGTTCATTAAGCGTGTCTCACCAAATAAAATCTCTGAGAGCTCAGATATTTTTAAAGTGGGCAAAAAATCTCACCTGAGCACTAAGATTTTTTCCAGAGATTACTGAGACGAAAATTTTTTGGCTTAATTTCTCAATGTTCTTTTTCAGCTAAAACTGTTCATTTGACAGCCAAATTGCAATTTCTCGGTGATGTGCAAAAACGAAATCGATACAAAAATACAGAATAGAGGTTGAGTGTTGATAAAGAGGAAAAATAAATTGATCTTAGTATTATTTTTCATTCATTTAATAAAGTTTTGTGCTTTAAAATTTAAATATTTAAAGCAGAGTTAAAATTTTGTTTCCATAATTTCAGTACGATTGAACAGAGTATCTTTCTTTCACCAAAGCATTCCGCCTACGTCAACTTGATATTAAGCGTTCGGTGAGATTTTACTTGGTGAGACACGCCTCAGTACTCGACAGCGAAACTGAGAAATTGCATACTGTTCATATTTCTCAGATCTAATGATCATGAACCATGAAAGGGTCAAAGCAACGGCTAAGTCACTACTGAGTATCTGACTACAGAGTTGTTACTTCACTAAAATTGCAGTATATTGTTGATCTAATACATTTTTTCTCAAAATAAATCTGCTGAAAAATCTACATGCTGCACTTCATTTTACGAACAAAAATTAATCTTCAAGCTTTCGCAAAAAAAAAAATCACATTTTTTTTAAATTCTTGTGTTGTGTTGTGTTGAATGCAGCCATATGTATAATAGTTTAGAGCTTTTTATGTTTGAAAAAAACTATTGTTATGTTTTATTTATTTTTATTCATTTATCAGTTTTGTATAAATAATATTTTTATTTTGAAAAAAAAAACAAATTATCTGCGAAAATATTCAATCGAAAGCATTTTTGTTTTTTTTTTTCAAATCTAACGTGACACATTTTTGAGAAAGGTCAAACCCTCCGAACTTAATTGAGAGAATTAACAAACACATATATGTAAAGCTACAAAAAAGAATGGTCATTACGAAAGCCATTTTGTTTCAAAATTTGATGAATTGTTAATTTAAAAAAAAATAAACTTTTGTGTTTATTACCAACTTCTATAATGAGCAACGGCCATGATTCTGCCGCCCCTAGTGATTTGAATACAATGAAAAATTGAACGTTCTTATACCTACCAATGTTATAGAATTTCTAACTGAAAAAGTAATACTTTTTTGATTATTTCCAACTTCTGCAATAAACAACGATGATGATTCTGCGCCCCTATTGATTTCAATATAATAAAAATTGATTTAATTATTTATTTTACAAAAATTAAACTTGTGTTTATTTCCAACTTCTCATGAAGATCGAGGAAGATTTTTAAATTTAATAAAATTTTCAATAAAAAAAACTTCTGTAATTGGTTTACATCCCATAAACAATGAAGATGATTTTCCCATTTGCCGCCCCTAACTCCTGGCGCCGGGGCGACCGCCCCCTTCGCCCCCCCCTAGCTACGCTAATGGTTTAACCTAAACGCAAATAAGTTTCACCCAAGCGCAAATAGATTTAACCCAAACGCAAATAGAATTAACCCAATCGCAATTCGAATTAAACAAAACGCAAATAGAGTTAAACTACACTAGTCAACAATATTAAAGGAACAAATTTTTTTTCAATTTTTGTTAGCGTTTTTTGAAGAGCTCTATCTTTGTGACGAGTGGTCGTATTGAGTTGAAATAAAAAGCATTTTACAGCTTTATGTTTTTTGTTTCGAGATTTGTTTGCAAACAAATTTTTTTGAAGTACCGTTATTGCGTTATTGCAAAAAATGAGACGAGACAACAAAATTATTTTGTTTTTATTTTTTTTGAAGGTCTTCATTTCTATGGATACATTTTTTTGAGTCAATTAAATGTCATGATCAGATACCTTGTTTATTCAGCTTCAATTCAGTTTTTTTGTTGTTTTCGTACAATTTTTTTTGACATGGTTTATCTGACTTTGAATGAAAAAAGATACTTTTAGCCTTGATTACCAATATCTCAGCAAATAATGACGTTATAAAAAATTCAAAGACAGTTTTGGAAATTTGAAAAAGCGTTTTACAAGATTTTTTTTGATTTTGTAGAAATTATTTTTTTTTTACCGTTCACCGTTAGTCTAAAAAAAGTACTAAAAACCGACGTTTTGTGGTCTTTTCGTAAATCTTTTTTTTTTCGTTGCAAATATTGATTGCATGGCTTGCGTTGGTATGCAAATTTATAGACTTTTAAATCATCAATATTCTTGTAAATTTTCAAATTGATTCATCGAACCGTTTTTCCTCACCAAAACTTCAAAGTCTTACAAACCTGGTAAGGGAACAAATTGTGGTGTTCCTAAGCAATGCGAAGTTGTCATCAAAATGACAAGAAAACCGCAATTCCAGTGGATTTTTTTTCACAGTTTTGCATTAGTTAGATACTTTTTTGAATTGAAATGAAATAAAAAGTACATTAAACAAAAAAATAAAAAAAATTAATTTAAAAATAAATTTTCAAACAAAAAAACTTAATTTTTTAAATTTTTTTTTTTTTTTTAAATGTAATTTTTTTTTCATTTCCATTCAAAAAAGTATCTAACTGATGCAAAACTGTGAAAAAAATCCACTGCAATTGCGGTTTTCTTGTCATTTTGATGACAACTGCGCATTGTTTAGGAACACCACAATTTGTTCCCTTACCTGGTTTGTAAGACTTTGAAGTTTTGGTGAGGAAAAACGGTTCGATGAATCAATTTGAAAATTTACAAGAATATTGATGATTTAAAAGTCTATAAATTTGCATACCAACGCAAGCCATGCAATCAATATTTGCAACGAAAAAAAAAAGATTTACGAAAAGACCACAAAACGTCGGTTTTTAGTACTTTTTTTAAACTAACGGTGAACGGTAAAAAAAAAATAATTTCTACAAAATCAAAAAAAATCTTGTAAAACGCTTTTTCAAATTTCCAAAACTGTCTTTGAATTTTTTATAACGTCATTATTTGCTGAGATATTGGTAATCAAGGCTAAAAGTATCTTTTTTCATTCAAAGTCAGATAAACCATGTCAAAAAAAATTGTACGAAAATAACAAAAAAAAACTGAATTGAAGCTGAATAAACAAGGTATCTGATCATGATATTTAATTGACTCAAAAAAATGTATCCATAGAAATGAGGACCTTCAAAAAAAATAAAAACAAAATAATTTTGTTGTCTCGTCTCATTTTTTGTAATAACGCAATAACGGTACTTCAAAAAAATTTGTTTGCAAACAAATCTCGAAACAAAAAACATAAAGCTGTAAAATGCTTTTCATTTCAACTCAATACGACCACTCGTCACAAAGATACAGCTCTTCAAAAAACGCTAACAAAAATTGAAAAAAAATGTGTTCCTTTAATATTGTTGACTAGTGTATTAACAAATCATTTTAACCAAAACGCAAATTGAATTAACCCGGGCTCAACTTGTTGTTCCCGCTGTGTGGTGAGGAAATGGAAGGCTTAGAACAGTAGGAATAGTTCACCATAAGATTTTGACAAAACCCCAATTGTAAATTCAACTAGTTTTGCGCATTTTTCTAAGAACTTACCAAAAATAAAAGGCCAATCCCTTAAGAATGGCTTTTTAACAATTATGGATAGTACCAAAATCCATTAGACCCAAAAAGTACACCTGGAACAATAAATCAAGCTAAGGTTTTGGTTAAAATAATTCGTTAATAGTTTAACTCTATTTGCGTTTTGTTTAATTCGAATTGCGATTGGGTTAATTCTATTTGCGTTTGGGTTAAATCTATTTGCGCTTGGGTGAAACTTATTTGCGTTTAGGTTAAACCTATTTGCGATTTGGTTAATTTAATGTGCGAATGCTTTATTATTTCCTCACGAATATTTGTTTGTTTCTTGTTTCAAATGTTTACTTATTGTGTTTAAATGGTATTGCACAGATACAAATTCTTCTTCTTGTCGAGTCGAGCTTTAAGAGCTTGAATAAAAATTAATATCTAATCTATACTCCTTTTTTCTAGAGACGAAAGGATTTTATTTAAGTTCCACCTTTGACTCTCTTTCCTTTTAGTTCGTTTATGTATTAATGTTTGTTTTCTCTTTCCGTCTTAATTCTTATCTGTGACTTTATATTGGTTTCTCTTTTAATCAAACTTAATTTTTTAACTTTAAACTAGTTCTTTTCTTTAATCACAAACCTCTTTTAAGGTCCTATTAGGGGATGTATATAACTCAAATTTAAATATGCAAAATTACGATTCGTTCTAAATTCAAAAGATATGTAACAAAATAAACTCACCGAGTTGAATAATAACGCAATTATCGCGCTTGACGTGTTGGTTGCTGGACTTTGCTTTAAGCTGGATTTACACCTTCGTTGTTATCGTCCGTGTACGTTGTTCGTTGTTGCCCGTCACCGGAACAACGAAGGTGTAAATGATAACACCGAACACGAACAACGAAGAAATTCAAAGCCGTTTTGAATTTTGGATGAACTTTACTCGTTGTTCGTTGTTTGTGGAACAACGTTCACCGAATGAAGAACGAAGGTATAAATCCAGCTTTAAGGTTAGATGGCTCGTCCTCCGATGGATGGTTTGCACAGCATTCGTCAAAGGGGCTCGATCTTTTTCAGTTAAGCTAAACACTTGAGAATAAAAAAAACAAAATATCTTTTGGAAGTGGAACGAATTTACAGGTGTTTCTAATAAAATGTATACTTAACTTGGCGATATGGAAAAAAGCGTAATCAGAGACGTTTTCAAGGCCAGCCAAATAAACTACTTTAGAACCTATAATCTACGCTACTATAAAGCGATGATCGTATGATGTTGCTGATGTGGGCAATGATGATCTCGGTGTCGATGCTGGATGATGCGCTTCTCAATTGGACCAGTTCTACACATGTAATTGGTTCAAGGCTCTTGTGCTTAGAGTCTCTGATGAGCGTGCAGCTGAACAGGTCGATGAATCAATGTGAAATCCCCTATTCGTATTGATAATCTCGTCGCCGATGCTGGCCTAAGCTCAACACCACCGCTCTGGTAGGCTACACGTGGTGTAGCTTGATGGGGACTGTTTCTCTTAGAGTTGACGATCGGTTCGTAGTAAAACGAGTTGATCAGTCAATGTAACAACTTTATAAATCTTAATGATGGTAAGATTTTATTCTGGCTTTGTACTTTGAATCCTCGTATACACTTTCCCAATCGGAGTACCACGTGCTTTGTGGTCCAGAGTATTTGCTCGGAAGGTATATGCAGGCACAAGTATAAGTACTTTTTTTTGTTCTGTTGATAGGCAGCAAGATGACCAATTGACCCACCGATCTTCGCCCTCTGACGTGGCGAGTAGCCCTTTGGAGTATGCGCTTAGATGCGATGACAATTCTCGTTTGATTTTGTGCACGAGAAGCCAAGTGGCGAAAGCCAGAGTGATTTGATCTGTCGATGTAATTTCGCAGAAATCAATCAATTAAATGTAGGATCGATTATTTTCTATAAAAATCGTGGAATATGGACCGAGTGCCCAGGAGGATTTGTGGGCACATAGCACGTCTGGAGGAAAACAGATTCTACCTCTTTTCTTGTAGGCTTCCTATAAAAAAAATTATTTCGGTTTTAGCTATCGTCTTCTTACGTGAGGTTTAGTGTTTTATTGTTACCTTGTTGTTGGTTAAATTGTCCAAAAAAAAGATTTTAAAAAAAGAATAAATAAAAAAATAAATTGGGTGGCGCAACAGCTCATGGAGAACCAGGGCCTAGTGACTTACAACTCACAACCATTCCTGTGTGCGTGTTTGTTGGCAGGAATGGAGGGGACCTACAGTTTTTTGCCGAGTCCGAACGGCTAAATGAGAAGCACTTTTTCATGACAAGTATACTCTTGGAGGATTTGTCAGTTCCTCGCAAGAGGCAGTACCTCGAATAAAACATTTCTGTTTTTAGGTGGCACGGCTGGGAATCGAACCCACACCTTCGGCATGACAGTCCTACGCACTAACCATCAAGCCACGAGGTACTACTTAAAAAAAAAAAAAAAATTTAAAAAAGAATGCTAACTATTAAGTTGCACTCTACTGATATTCTCTCAGGGAATTGGATGTTAAATTATGTCCCGCACTCGACCCGGTCTCAGATCAAAAGAACGATCGAGATTTTTGAAAAACCTGATTGAACATATGAATAAAGTGTCATCGCATTTCCGATCTTTTCAACCAAAACTCTCAGCTGATCGCTGATGGATTTCCGCCACTGATCTCTATAATACACTGGATAGTGCATCGATACAAAATATTGCTGCCATTTGAAGAATTGTATATTATGAAGCTGACCACTTTTTTGTATACCAGTATAACTGTATAACATGTAATACAAAGATAATCTATTAAGAAGACATCAAATCTCCGTTCGTTTCACCCCCCGAGATCTGTTTGCTAACATTTGTTGTGTTCGTAATTTTATTTCATTTACTAATTGTTAAATAAAACGTCGATAATAAAGATTTCGATGTTTTGGAACATCGATATTAACATCAAAAACATCGGCCTAAAAAACAAACAAAAAGTTAGTACGAAAATGATTGATTCTGCTAGTAAAATCTAGATGGAGTCACTTTCATAGTTTTTAAGGCATCTGTAACATTTGGAATTTTTTGAAAAAAGAAAATATCAAAGGTTCTCCCAAACCAAACTAGTATCATCGATGCTCAGCAAGACGCCTGTTGACAAACCCGGCAACGCTGATACTCCCACAAATCTGGATCTAAGTTTGGTACCACTCTCCTAAAAATAAAACGTCAAATGAACTTCACGAGGTAGAAAGAAGAGGTTAAGAAGAATTTGAACCAACCCAACCTAAGAAACGAAAATTTTAGTTTTTCTAATTTATATTAGCCACTAATTTAGTATTTTTTACTTAAATAAAAGTTAAATTGAATTCTAAAGTTTTAGTATTATTTAAAAGAAAATTACCTCGTCAACATCCTAAAATTTTCTATTACTGGTAAAACTCTTCAAGAAAGCCCACTCATCACGGGCGCAAAAGCCCAATCATCGCCGCCACAAAAGCCCAACTTTCGCGGCCACAAAAGCCCAATCATCGCTGTCGCAACCAGAAAAGAACATAAGGTAAGTCATAACCATGTCCGAACATTCTCATTCTGCGTTACCCCAATCGAAAAAAATAGTTCCCTCCCCCCGACATAATCAAGAGTATACCGAAAAATTTAACTGCGTAAAATGCGATCGAGAAGATAGCTTAGACGAAATGGTACAATGTGATAAATGTGACCATTGGTATCATTTTGTATGTGCTGACGTATATGGCGAGGAAGTCGAGGACAAAGAGTGGATCTGTCCAAAATGTTTAAAAACTTCAGATACACATAACACAATGCACTGCAATGCCAAAAGGTCGAAAGCAACACGTGCAAGCACCATCATCGGCTAAAGCAAATCTGCCAGAAGTGTTAGACTGCCAAGATGCAAAAAAATTATCCAAGCCACTGTCCAAAGCCGCTCAATCTGAAAGCTCAAGAAAGTCACGATCGTCAGCGAAGTCTGTACAGCTACAGCTTAAAAAATTAGAAGAAGAACGCTTGCTTCAAGAAAAAAGAGATCGAGAGTATTTGCAAAGAAAATATGAAATTCTCGAACAGCTTCCATCGGACAATGATGATGATCTTGACATTTGTGACACAAGGGAGAGAACGTCTAAATGGCTGGAAACAGTGAAACGAGCCACAGGTGATGCACTTGCGAGAGAGCCCGCAAAGCCTTTAATTCATCAGCCACGAATTGTATCCCACACTCTGCAACAGATAAATGAGAATCCACCTAATCCGAATAATCCACAAGACGAGAACGCTCAACCGCTCATAATGCGCTCCAATGAAGTTGGTACTATACCTGACCATACATTCGATAGACCAAAAATAAATTCCCTTCATTTAGCAGCAAGGCATGCAATGCCTAAAGAGCTACCTAGCTTCAGCGGAAATCCAGGAGACTGGCCGCTTTTCCTTAGTTGTCTTGAAAATTCTACCCGCTCGTGCGGATACACAAATGATGAGAATCTTATGCGACTCCAGCGCAGCTTGAAAGGTAAAGCCTTAGAGGCAGTGCGCTATAGACTCTTATACCCTGCACATGGTTAAATTCAATAGCTAGAGCAGCAGTTGAGGTTTCACCGTCGACTCCATTCAGAAATACAGAATCTAAATTTGAAAGACGCTCTCCAAGTGCAAAAACCTATCTAAACACGCATCAAGAAATAGAGACACGAAATAAACCATCCCGAAAATGCAGGATCTGCAATGGCAATTGTGATCATGTTGAAAACTGTCATCAATTTATATCAATGACACTAAAAAATAAATGGTCAGCTGTAAATGAATTACATCTTTGCCGGACATGCTTACGTCCTCATGGTAAGAGTCATTGTACTTCAACAAAAAAATGCGGTCAAAATGGCTGTGTATTCAAGCATCACAGTCTATTGCATAAGTTTGATACAGATGATAGTACACCGTCGACTTCAATCAACAGCAGCAGCATCCAAGATCAAAGCAGTGCAAGTGGAAACCAATTTAATTGCCACGTTCACAAATCCGAAAATCGTTTAACAATATTTAGAATTATTCCTATAACACTATATAGTAGCAGTGTGCGATTTGAAACCTTTGCCTTCCTAGACGACGACGGTTCGTCCATAACCCTCATGGATGAAGAACTTGCCTCGACTCTAGGCCTCACTGGTGAAGCTGAACCCTTATGCTTAAAATGGACATCTGACACTCATCGTATGGAAGAAGGATCACAAAAAGTTAATGTGAAAATCTCCGGCACTGGAATAAAAAACAAATACGAGCTATCAAATGTACGTACTGTAAAATCATTGGACTTACCCTCACAATCAATTGACGCGGATATTTTGAAGGATAACTATTGGCACTTAAAGGGTATTCCCATATCTTCTTATTTGAATGCAAAACCAAGAATTTTAATAGGGTTAGATCATTGGAACCTGGCTGTTTCATTGCGTACCCGTGAGGGAAAAAATAATGAACCAGTTGTCACTAAGACAAGACTAGGATGGGTAGTACATGGCATCTGCGAAGAACAAGTGGGGTCACAACAAAAACACTATAATTTTCACGTTTGTGAATGCCAACCACACCATGATGACGAACTCCATCAACTCGTTAAAAAACAATTTATTATTGAGAACGTTGACGCGAAATCCATAAAAAAACTTTGGTCAACAGATGACACGAAGGCAAAACAAATTTTGGAAATGCAATGTTATCGCGATGGAAACCGGTTTATAGCCCCACTGCTTTGGAGAAACGATGAAGATAAACTGCCTGATAGTCGTCGTATGGCTGAGCGGCGTTTAAAATGCTTAGAGTCCAGAATGTCTAAAGAACCTACACTAGCCACAAAGCTCCAGCAAGAAATTGATAAATACCTAGAAAAAGGCTATGCAAGAAAGCTCTCTAAAGAGGAATCTGATGAGCGAACATCACGAACATGGTACCTGCCGGTTTTTCCAGTTCTTAACCCGAGTAAGTCTAATAAAGTCCGTATGGTGTGGGATGCTGCAGCGGAGGTTGATGGCGTTTCACTGAACTCAGTTTTACTGAGTGGGCCCGATACTCTTCCGTCATTAGCTACCGTTCTATATCGATTTAGAGAGAGAAAAATAGGAATATGTGCTGACATCAGAGAAATGTTCCACCAGATTTTTATAAATAAAAACGATCAAAACGCTCAAAGGTTTTTGTGGAGGAACTCAACAACGAAACAAATTGAGGAATACATTATGAGAGTAATGATATTTGGAGCAACATGTTCTCCATATTGTGCTCAATTTGTAATAAACAAAAATGCAAATGATTATTTGGACGATTACCCAAGAGCTGCAAAAGCTATAATTGAGAACCACTACGTCGACGATTATCTCGACAGTGTCGACTCCGAAGACGAAGCGGTTGAGTTAGCGCGAGCTGTAAAAAATATTCACTCAAAGGCTGGATTTGAGATTCACAATTTTATTTCAAACTCACCAAATGTCTTGCGTGCTCTCAATGCTGGAACTAATGACCACACAGTAAAAAGTATTACTGGTGGAAACATTTCTAATAATCATGAAAAAATACTCGGAATGTGGTGGTCGAACAACAGCGATACCTTTTCTTTTTTATTTAAATGTCCAAAGCTGAAACCAGGCATTCTGTCAGGCCAAACGTGTCCAATAAAAAGAGAAGTTTTGAGATCATTAATGAGCATCTTCGACCCACTTGGATTAATTACAAATTTTTTAGTAAGGCTAAAAATTTTATTACGAGAAATTTGGCGATCATCAGTACAGTGGGATGAAAAAATACGTGAGCAACACTTTGTAGAATGGTGTGATTGGGTGGATCACCTCCCTAAGGTACAAAGACTAATGATTAATCGTCCATACATAAATATGATTGAATATAAGACCAAACCTAACGTTCAATTACACGTGTTTGTGGATGCAAGTGAGAACGCATTCGCAGCAGTTGCATACCTTCGGTTCTCATCCGGCTGTCTAATAGAATGTGCTCTCGTTGGTGCAAAGGCAAAAGTTGCACCACTTAAAGATACGTCTATACCAAGATTAGAACTAGAAGCTGCAGTATTGGGTGTTCGTCTTACTAAGTCTATTCGTGAGGGTCATTCAATATCCATAGATAAGATAATCTTCTGGTCTGACTCAAAAACAGTCTTATATTGGATTAGGTCAGAAGATCGTCGCTATAAGCACTTTGTTGCATTTAGAATCGGGGAAATTATCGAAGCATCTGACCCTAATGATTGGAGGTGGATTCCAACAAAAGAGAATGTCGCAGACGAGGCCACAAAATGGAAACGTCACATGAAATTTGAGTCTGAATGCAGATGGTATAAGGGACCTTCATTCCTTTACGAGCAGGAAGATCAATGGCCAAGAGATGAATCCCTTCAGTTTGTCACTATAGAGGAAGCAAGAGTGAATTTCGTTCAACACGTTCCAAAAACTAACGCAAGCATAATTGATTACACTCGTTTTTCTAAATGGAATAGACCTTGACTAAGCGAACAAAATGGTTCAACCCCACCAGACCAATTAGTACCGGCGATGTTGTTATCGTAGTAGATAAACAGTTCCCGAGAAATCAGTGGCCAAAGGGAGTCGTTACCAAGGTGTTCCCAGGAAAGGACGGCCAAATACGGAGTGCCCTCATACAAACATCATCCGGGTGCTACACGAGGCCCGCCACCAAACTTGCAATCTTAGATGTCAATAGGCCAGGTTTGGCTCTAGATGGTAACCAGGAACAGGGTTCCAGCTTACCAGGGGGGAGTGTTGACAAACCCGGCAACGCTGACACTCCCACAAATCTGGATCTAAGTTTGGTACCACTCTCCTAAAAATAAAACGTCAAAAGAACTTCACGAGGTAGAAAGAAGAGGTTAAGAAGAATTTGAACCAACCTAACCTAAGAAACGAAAATTTTAGTTTTTCTAATTTATATTAGCCACTAATTTAATATTTTTTACTGAAATAAAAGTTAAATTGAATTTTCAAGTTTTAGTATTATTTAAAAGAAAATTACCTCGTCAACAATGCCTTTTAAACCATACAAATTTTGTACACACCTTTGTAAGCAAACCTATCTTGCAATATCGATAGATAACAGCTTACACATGAAATACTTGCAATATTTCTCCAATCAAATCTGTGGACAATAAATTTTGCAAACATTTTAGCATCGATTTCCACGCATGGAAATAATAGATGCTAAGAAAGACCCAGTTTAAACCAATGCAAGTTTTTGCACATACCTTCGTGTTTTGAAATATCGATATATTCCAAAAAGCCACAGAAAACAGTTTACACATAAATTCATTGAAATATTACTGCGAAATACATATTTAATATCGATTTTCACGAATTTAAATTATCGATGGTCAGAAACACGCAGTTTACACCATGCAGGTTCTTGCGCACACATTCCTGTGAAACAAGATTTTGAAATATCGGATTTCAAAAAGGGCACAAATAACTGCTTAACACATGAATTGTCTATCAAATATTGATATTGTTGAGTTTGTTGATATTCAGTTGTGCAAAATACATAGTTTAACATCAATTTTCACCCATTAATATTGATGCCTAGAGAGACACCGCTTACACGCGGTACTAGCCCACAAGCTTATGTGCATCGTTATTTTGCAATATCGATGTTTAAAGTTGAAATACCATGCTTATGACTTCATATTTTTCAAATGTATAAAACTTAAATCGATTTAAAGAAAGTTAAGAAAAAATAGCCGGCACCAGAAATTTTGAAAGCAAAAATACAATATAGCATAGCATGACGCATTTTTTGCTTTGGTCAAACCAAAAACTTAAAAATACCTGAAAAAAAACCATCGATGTTACTTACTTACTTACTTAAGGTGGCGCTACAGTCCGGGGTGGACCAGGGCCTCAACCAACAAGCTTCTTCCAGCCGGCTCGGTTTCTAGCTAGTTGTCTTCAGTTTCGCACGCCAAGTTGGTTGAGGTCCTCTTCCACTTGCGTGCGCCACCTTTTACGCTGTCCAACTCTACTGCGTTGTCCCACGGGGTTGGGTTCAAAGACTTTCCGGGCCGGAGCATTGGTGTCCATTCGCTCTAGGTGACCCAGCCATCTTAGTCGTTGGCTTTTCACTTTTGTGGCTAGGTTGGTGTCGCTGTACAGCCCATACAGCTCGTGGTTGTATCTTCTCCTCCATTCCCCATCTATGCAGACGGGACCAAACATCACCCGGAGAATTTTCCTCTCAAAACAGCCTAACGCGTTCTCATCCACCGTTAGCAGTGTCCATGCCTCTGCACCATACATCAGGACCGGGATGATAAGCGTCTTATACAGGGACAGTTTAGTTGCTCGAGAGAGGGCTTTGCTTCTCAATTGCCTTCGTAGCCCGAAGAAACAGCGATTGGCAAGAGTAATTCTTCGTTTGATCTCAGCACTGGTATCGTTCGCTGAGTTTATAGCGGATCCTAGGTAGACAAAGGCTCTGACCACCTCAAAATTATAGCTGTCTATAGTGACGTTCTGTCCTAGGCGTCGGTGTTGGGTGTCCTTTCTTGTTGACAGCATATACTTCGTTTTGCTTTCATTCACCGTTAAACCCATCTTCTTGGCTTCCTTCTCAATGCTCACAAAAGCACCACTGATATCACGCTTTGTTCGTCCTATTATGTCAATGTCATCAGCGTAAGCGAGTAATTGGACGGACTTTTGAAAAATTGTGCCTCTAGTGTTGACGTGAGAGTTTTGCACTATTCTTTCAAGAACGATGTTGAAGAAGTCGCATGACAGCGCGTCGCCGTGCCTAAAACCTTTTTTGACATCAAAGGTGTCGGTGAGGTTTTTGCCGACCTTGATGGAGCAGCGTGCATTCTCCATCGTCATCCTGCACAAACGGACGAGTTTGGCAGGGATGCCAAAACTAGACATTGCTCATTATAGCTCGTCTTTATAGATGCTGTCATACGCGGCCTTGAAATCGATAAAAAGGTGGTGGGTATCGATTTGAAACTCCTGGGTTTTCTCCAAGATCTGCCGTAGTGCGAATATTTGGTCGATGGTGGACTTCCCTGGCCTAAAGCCACACTGATATGGACCTATCAGGTTGTTGACGAATGGCTTCAGGCGTTCACAAAGTACGGCAGAGAAGATCTTGTAGGCGATATTAAGAAGGCTGATGCCTCTGTAGTTGGTGCAGTCCAGAGGATCGCCTTTCTTGAGGATCGGGCAAACAATGCTAAGGTTCCATTCATTTGGCATGCTTTCCTCCGACCGTATTTTACAGATGAGCTGGTGCATACTCCTTACCAATTCATCGCCAGCCGCTTTGAATAGTTCAGCCGCAAGGCCATCAGCTCCAGCAGCTTTATTGGACTTAAGTTTAGATATGGCTAGCCTCACTTCGTCAAGATCGGGTGGACGGAATTGTTGGCCTACGTCGTCCAAGTTGAATGGTGCAATTTGCATGTTAGCGGAATTCGGTTCGTCATCGCCGTTATACAATTTGCAGAAATGATTTTTCCATATCCTCAGCACCGACTGCGATTCCACCACGATGTTCCCCTGATCGTCTTTGCAGGCTTCGGTTCGGGCCTTGTAACCTTGGGAGGTTCTTTTTACTTTTTGGTAAAACTTCCGAACTTCATTCCTGCAGTGGCATCTCTCTAACTCCTCGATCGCACGCTTCTCATGCTCTTTCTTCTTCCTTCTAAGAAGCTTGTGTTCCTCTCTCCTCTTCTGCTCGTAGAGCTCGCGAGCAGCTCTGGTCCTTCTATGCAGCGCCGCTTTGTATGCCTATTGTTTGGCTGCATATATACTTGCCGGCATTCTTCGTCGAACCAGAGGTTTCGCTGTGGTGGTCGTGCAAAGCCCAGCACGTCAGAGGCGGCATCTCTGATGGCTTCTTGGCAGTTTTTCCACTGGTTCTCGATGTTTGCAGTTGGCGGCAAAGGACTAGTTAAGAGGGCGCGAGAGACTCGATCGGAAAAGGACCTGGCGATTTCTTGCGACTGTAGCCGTCCGACGTCGAACTTCCTCACAGTATTTCCCTGTTTTTGGCTTTGGTCTGTATATCCGTAGCATTACCTTTGCTACAACGAGGTAGTGGTCCGAGAGTCAACGTTGGCTCCTCGGAACGTTCGGACATCCTTGATACTGGAGGAGTGCCTTGCG
Source organism: Dasysyrphus tricinctus (assembly GCA_963921185.1). NCBI lineage: Eukaryota > Metazoa > Arthropoda > Insecta > Diptera > Syrphidae > Dasysyrphus > Dasysyrphus tricinctus. The sequence continues at coordinate 37,222,919 of OY992534.1, forward strand.
TCGATCGCAATGTGGTCAATTTGGTTGGCGGTTGATTGACCAGGAATTCGCCATGTCCCCTTATGTATATCGAGATGCGGGAACTGCGTACTAGCTACCACAATGTTTAGCCCCGCAGCAAAGTCGATTAGCCTGAGTCCGTTATCGGAGGTGGTGTCGTGCAGGCTGTATCTTCCGATTGTGCCACCAAAGGCGTCATCTCTTCCTAGTTTGGCATTAAAATCACCCAAGACAATTTTAATGTCATAGCTAGGGCATTGCTCATATGTCTTTGTCGTCATCTTTCTCCTCTGTGGGGGCATGCGCGCATATCAGGCTGATGTTGGCGAATTTAGCCTTAATGCGAATTGTCGTGAGGCACTCGTTCCCATAGTTGAAACTCAAGACTTCTTGCCTAAGTCTGCCTCTAACGACGAATCCACATCCAAAGAGACGCTGCCCTTGTGGTCGGTAACAGTCACCGTAGTAGATATCGCAGTCTTTCAGTTTTCTCTTGCCCGGCCCATCCCATCGCACTTCTTGGATGGCGGTGATGTCTGCTTTGTAGCAGTCTAGGGCCTCCGCTAAATGTTCGGCTGCACGTGGTCTATAGAGAGACAGAACATTCCACGTGCAGATCCGAAGTTCGTTGTCCTTATTTCGTTTGCTTGGTTCGTCAACAGTAAATCCGTCCGTATCCGAGGCTTGTTGGTGCTTCGCAACTAAGATAGCTTTACGTGGCCGGGAAGTCACCCCGACGGCACGAACCCCAACCTGGAGGACCAGACCCTTACAATATAACTCCAAGGGCGGGGAGCCGGATTAACCGCTCCTTATAGGCCTGAGCTCCGAATATGTCGTAGTAGCCCGTATAAGGGGCCAGTTATAGCGATCAGGAAAATCTATCAGGAAAAGTTGAAACAGTATAAAATTGAATACTTTTTCCTGATGGTCGTTTATAGCGAACAGGAAAAATATGTCAGTTGGCAAGCTGAAAACATGTCAATATATGCACACATACAACCTACCGAAATATTTTCCTGATTGAAAAGCATACGAAAAATTTTTTCGTCCACAATTCTGTCAGTGGAACAGGAAAAAATTGGAACTCAAATCATTGGAACGATTTGTTCCATTTTGTTTGATATGTCAATCAGCTGGCACGAAAAATGAATTTACATCAGGAAAATAGATAAATTCATTTTTAACAAAATATAATTAATCAATTGAAAATGTTTTTAGCAACAAAAATTCTTTGAGTTAATTGTCATTGGTTAGTGTAGCATTTGTGTTTCAAATCGAATGAAAACATTGTCAATATTCCATTCCAACATTTTTCCTGTTTCATTTTCCTGATCGCTATAACTGGCCCCTAAGGCGTTCACTAAGTAGTTCAGCCTAACTTGAACTGTAGACGCCACCGTTGATTCCATCTTGAGAACTCTTCCGCTGCCGCCTGGATGAAGGAGAAGTGCCTTAGTGGGAACACTCCTCCCCCCCTCTCTCGTTTGCTGCCCCCTAAAACCGTCCACAGGGATTGGAACCCCATCTTCAGTTAAAGGTACTAGGCACCCGATGTTCACCACTTGGAGGTGAGAGTAGGAGTTGATAGACAGAGGTTCGCTTTGAAAAAAAGCTTGTGGACGCTTGTGTCCCCTTGAATGCACCGTGTCTACCCTTTGAACACCACCATCGATGTTAAGTAGCATCGATATTTTCGGTTCGATATTTATTGACATCATTTTTGCATTCAGAGGTAGATGACATATTAAGACCAGCGTTGCATTTTTTTTGGTAAAAATCTACTGCCAATAAAATATTTTTTGGTTTTACGAAAAAAATAAATTCCAAACAATTAAAACCGCAAATAATTTCATCATCATTGTTATTGTAATTCCTCCTGAAACCCACCTGTTTCCGAATTAGATGTTTCCGAATAATAAAACGGATGCTTAATTGTGCTTGCTCAGTTTATTATCTTTAAATTAAATATATTTTAGTATGTGTACATTCTTTCAAGTATTTTAAGAATACTTACTTGGTTTTTCTCTCTAAAAATTACCTTCTTCTCAATCGGCGTCTGTGGAATGATGGCTCGTCTTACACGTTAAATTCAAAATTGACATTTAGTTTATGGAATAGATTAGTTCCATCGATTACCGACAGAGTCATCAATCCAGGGACGTTACGTTACAAACCAATGGTATCGTTCAGAAAATAATTACAAATTAATGGTATCGTTCAGGAAATAAGTGTTTCATTTTAAGCCGCAACATCCCGCTCCCCGTGAATCGAAGTGCGAGATTCACCCATGACGTCTAGCTTGGCTAATTTCAAGTCTGGTCTTCGAAGAATACCATTTGAAGTGTCAACAGCTGCGGATCGAACTTGCCCATCAGGAGCTGGAAATATGCGTACGATTCTTCCACGTTTCCATTCACCTCTACCCTCCTTACCATCGCAAATCACCACAATATCACCCACCTCAACCCGCCTAGTCTGCGTATGCCACTTCGTTCGACGCGTTATGATAGGAAGATATTCCAAAACCCACCTTTTCCAAAACATTTGTTTAAGCTGTTGTAGTATATGCCACTGCTTCCGAAGATGTGGACCTTCCTTGACTTCTGGAGTCTATACATAGTTTGGACAGCCCAATAAAAAATGGTTTGGCGTCAAAGGTTCAGCTTCCTCTGTTTCAATTGGCAAGTGTGTAAGAGGACGAGAATTGATAAGGTTTTCAGCTTCAATTAAAAGGCTTTGCAGCGTCTCTACTTGTGGAGTCCTTTCCTTGAGCGTGAACGACAAAACATTTTTTACGCACCTAACCATGCGCTCCCAAACTCCTCCACCTGATGGATCTCCTGGCGTGTTGAAAAGCCATTCAACTCCTCGGCGTATGCATTCATTTTGTATACCCTTCGTCGTAACAACCCAGTCTTCCTTACTTGCTCCTACAAAATGTGTTCCTCTGTCACTTCGTATTCTCACCGGAGTGCCTCTTCGGTTGATGAAGTTTCGGAGACATAGAATCACTGCATCAGTTGATAAATCTTTCGCCAGTTCCAGATGGATAGCACGTGTGGATAAGCAAGTGAAAAGTGCTACCCATCTCTTCTCACTCCGACGTCCAATTGCTACCTAAACAGGACCAAAGTAATCCACACCCGTATATGAAAACGGCCGAACGTATGGCGTGAGTCTATCAATTGGAAGTTGACCCATTAATGGAGGCTCCGGGACTGCGTACAAATTTTTGCAGAACTAACATTTGGACTTCATTGACCTTACTAATCGGCGAACACTAGGAATCCAAAATTTAGTACGTATTGCGCATACAATCGCTTCTTGATTTTGATGATGAAATTTTTCATGATAATCTTGAACTATCGTTCTTGTTAATGTGTGGTCCTTAGGCAAAATAATTGGCCTTTTGGTATTTAAAGGAATACAATTTGCATTGTCAATACGACCACCTAAACGAATTATACCATTTTCATCCAATTTTGGTGTCAATTTGAATATAGTACTACTTTTTGGTACTTTATCAGTCGAGGACAGAAGACGTATTTAATTCGAAAAGACTGTATTTTGAACTGTTCTGCAAACAGTAATTTCAGCGGTTGTCATTTCCTTGACCGTTAGCCAAGCACTCGAAGACAATGTTTCATATTGTTCATTATTATACTTTATAGCTTTCATAAATTTTCCAACGGCTCGCAAAACCCAACAAACAGTTTTTAGTAGGCTATGATAATTTGAAAATTTTTCGAAGGAAATAAATGTAGAATCATTGACAAAAAAAATAAATTTTGAACGTTTTTCATCGTTGTGCTCATTAGCTGATATGTCTTTTGGTTCTTGTGGCCAATCAGACATCGGAAGTTTTAAAAATGATGGACCTGTAATCGAGGGCGAATTAATTGGTGTTTTTGAAATAATTTTTGGTCTCGTCGCATCATCGGCTGGATTTAAACTGCCTGGGACCCATCTCCAATTTTTAACTTCTGATCCATCAAGTATCTCAGCTATACGATGTCCAACAAATTGCTTATAATGACTGCTGTCTGACCTGATCCAATGGACGACGGTTTTTGAATCGAACCAAAGCGTAACACTGATTGGCTTGATTTCATGGCTCTTTAATATAATTTCTTTTAGACGTACTCCTAGAACTGCTGCTTGGAGCTCTAGCCTAGGAATGGATAAGGCTTTTATGGGACTGCATCTTGTTTTACCCATAACAAATACTAAGTCGACATCATTTTCATAGCTAATATGCCAATATCCAACAGCACTGAAAGCAACCTCGCTTGCGTCCACGAATATATGGAGTTCGACTTGAGCACACGAATCAGTTAAATGTGGATGGTAACATCTTGGTATTTTAAATTCTTTTATCAACTCTAATTGTCGATACCATTCAAACCATCTTTGGTAGACATCTTCCGGATTTTGTTCCGTCCAGTCAGTATTTACTCTCCATAAATCTTGCAATAATAGCTTGGATTTGATTACAACGTTCGCCAAAAAACCAAAAGGGTCAAAAATTGACATTGTCAGGCTCAAAACTTGGCTTTTGGTCGGCTTAATTCTACCATTCAGAATGGCTGCTGGGACTTTTTGAAAGTTTAAAACGAAACGAAAATTGTCGGTTTTTGAATCCCAGAACATACCAAGAATCTTTTCGGTGTTAGAATCACTTTGGCATATAGTTTTTAGTTCCGATGATAATGTCGAACTTTCATTTAAGGCATCAAGATGTTCTGGTGAGTTTGATACAAAACTTCGTAGTTCAAATCCTGCAACACTATGAATATCCTTGACTGCTTTCACAACAGTAATAGCCTCGGAGACATGATTGAAACTATCGACATAGTCGTCCACATATTGGCGTTCAACAATCGCTTCGAAAGCTCGAGGATGTGTGTGCTCATAATCACGAGCGTTTAAATTTTTTACATATTGTGCTGAACATGGTGAGCTTGTGGAGCCAAAAATCATTTCAGTCATAATATAAATGTCTGGTAGTCGTGACGAGTCCCCATCTCTCCAAAGAAACCGTTGACAGTTCTGGTCTTCTTTTCGAATATTTATGCGGTGAAACATCTCTTGGATGTCCGCACATACACCAATGCGACGTTCACGAAATCTTTGCAAAATTGATAAAATAGATTTTGGCTGGTATTTATCTGGTCCCTTTAGCAACATCGAATTTAATGAAATTCCATTAATAGAGGTGGCGGCATCGAACACAAGGCGTAATTTGTTACCCTTATTAATGTTGCAAATTCCAAAATGGGGTAAATACCATATGTGATTCTCTATTTTGTTTACCTCGACAGCTGACAATTTTCGTGCGTAATTCTTTGAGACATATTCTTTAATTTTATTTTTGTACCATTCAGCGAAATCATTATCTCTTTCGAGTCTCTTCTCCACGCTTTGTAGTCGTTTCAATGCCATATCGTAGCTATCTATAAATTCCTCTTCATCATTTTTCCATAAGAGTCCGGTTTCGTATTATCCATTTATTTTTCTTGTCGTTTCACGAAGGATTTTTTCCGCTCTTTTGTCTACTTAGGAGATTATTGGCTGAAATGATTTCGGTGGAATATTTTCAATGGCAAAATATTCGGCTACTTGTAATTGCAAGTCCTTCAAAATCTTTTCTTCGTCATGTCCCACAAAGGATACTAGGGCATCCGAAACGTTTTCTTCATTTAAACCGAAAAGTGTCCAACCAAGCTTCGTATAATGGGCTGAGAAACCTGTGTCAATATTAATAACTTCTGTTGGCCTAACAAGATTCGTGTGTGGAATTCCAATTAAAATCCGAGGTACAGCATTATAATAATCATCGATTGGCACTTCTTGCAGATGACTGTAGAGTTTTTTCATTTCCGATAGGTAGAGGCTCTGAGCTGGTAATAACAGTTGTTTTACTGTACGGACATTTCTCATTTGGTACCCTACCGCGTTTGCATCTACACCACATATTTCTAAGTCAACGCACTGGGATAATTCATTTGTAGTTTTATCTCCTATCCATCTGAGAGATAATGATTCAGGTACACCTTTCACACCAATTAGGTTTGCAACGCTCTCCTCTATCAAGGATATCTTTGCACCATCATCTATAAATGCAATGATTTCGCATGTTCCTTTTGGGCCACTCAGTTTCACCGGCAAAAACTTCAGTAAAGTCTTTCTTGACGAGGGCTGACAAATAATAGCACCAACGGTTTCACTTTGTCCTCTAGTTAACACTTCTGATGTTGCTGCGATGACTGTGTTATCACGGGAAGGGGCAAGTGGCAAAACATTTTCAACTTTTTCCTCATCTGTACCATGAAGGAGGCGATTGTGTGGCTTGCAACATGACGAGATGCCGCATTCTCGACGAAACGAACACTTCGAAAGGGGATGGCCGAAGCGTAAACAGGAAAAGCATAAACGATTTGTTTTAACTACGTCCCATCGTTGTGAAATTGGAAGGCTCTTGAATTTAGAACACAAATACAAATGGTGGTTAGCTTTACAGACTACACATTTTATGCTTTTCTTTTGCTGGTCCTCAGATATAGTGTAAAGTGCATTAGCATGTTTTTGTCTTTTGTCATTCGAGGAAGAGTGAATCAGAATGTGCTCTTACATTCTTATCAGGCATAATTTCTGTTGCTGTCAAGTTAGAGACCATAGTACTGAAGTTAACTATTTCAAAAATTTTGGCCTCGGTTATATTTGGAAAAGCTCTTACTTTGGCCAATTGACTACGAATAAGTATTTCTGGCCGTCCGTAGTGAAATTCTAAGGTGCTCATTATATTGTTGACACTATTTGGGTGAATAAGCAGTGATTCAACGAGTTGTCTAGCTAGGCTGCCTGGACGTAAAGCTTTTTGGAGTCTTGACAAATTTTCGAGATCTGAATATCGATGAATGGCTGTAGTTTCTCTATACGCGACGGCAAACATTGTCCATTCTTCAGGTTGACCAGAAAATAGTGGTAGGCCTTGTAATTTATGAATGGGTGGCTGATAAAACTGAATTGTCTGGGTTGTTGGTGGTGGCAAAGTAGTGGCAGATGTTGGTGGCGCAAATGTATTTTGGTAGGGCATATTATGGGATAAAAAAAGATTGTTGTACATACCTTGATTATAATTCCAAGAGTAGTTGGTGGGGTTGGTGGCGATTTCGGCTTGGTAAGGTGGTGATACTGCGGCAGTAGATGATGTCATATTTGGCAGTATGGCTGATGAAACTGATGTGGTGGCGAGGTGAGGCGATGATACTTCGGCAGATGATGTTGGCATTATATTGGCAAATGCTTCTTTTGATGGTGGCGGCGAAGAGGTAGCATAATTGCTGGCGGCATGTGTACTAGCGGCACTGTCCAGACTTGATGATTGTTGCAATGGCAAAACGGTAGAAGTTGATACAACATTCGGCTTTGTAAGCGTCGCAATTACTTGCTGTAAAATTTGCATTTGCGATTGCAGTTCAGCAATGTGGTTTGTTGTTGCATCAACCACAGTATTATCTAGGTCTAGGTTTTCTTCTATTTCTAGGTTTTCTTCAGATTTGTCCGTCATATTTTTTGTTTTACTGCGTGTCAGCATTAATTGAAATTGGGGCAATTCCACAGATTCTTCTTTGGAAATAATAAAAATGTTTCCGAATTAGATGTTTCCGAATAATAAAACGGATGCTTAATTGTGCTTGCTCAGTTTATTATCTTTAAATTAAATATATTTTAGTATATCGGCCATTCCAAAGTAACGGAGAAGACAATCGGACGCTTGTAGTAAGGTTTTTCTTGTTAAGATATTAATATTTTTTTTATGAAACTCAGTGGTTTTTAAGAATTCATCACAAAGTACACGACACAGAAGTTTCACCAAAAAATTATGAAATTTAGTAAGTTAATTCAAAAAAACAGACGGTAACGGAGAAGACACGTACGATTTAGAGATTTCCGACCATTGCCTTGAAGTTAAAAATTCTGCGCCGTCCATTAAGATATGAAGTTGATTTTTATTGCACACTTTCATATTACCAACATTTATCAAAAACCATCCTTGGTTTAATGCCAAGTTTCATTTTACTAACAGAAAAAAATATGAAAGATGGTAACGGAGAAGACAGCTAATGGTAACGGAGAAGACACGTACGATTAAAGATTTCTTTTTTGTTCAGTTATATTGTAATTCTTATTTTTAAATAATTCTCATCAATGATAAAAGTGATTCAGGGAATTAAAAAAATGTGTGTGAAATTTCATTGAAATCGGTTAAGGTTAACACGTGCTAGCGAGCACTTGAAACTTTTCATTCAAAACACATGGGGTTTTCACAGTTTTTACTCAAAATATCAGCAAAATTGTAAAAGTCGATGGAAAATCTTTAAACTTGGCACATAAATTAACTATTGTTTGGAGTATCAAAAAAAAAATATTTTCAATAGTTTTGCATAATATTAACCCCATCAAAAAATTTAATTAAAAAACGTTCTTTTTATGCATTTGTTGCTATTTTAAATGGAGCAACTGTTGTTTACAAAAATAAAAAAAATATATTTGTATACTCTTTATGGTATTTAGTATATGTGCCAAGTTTAAAGTTTTTCCATCAACGTTTACACTTTTACGGGCCCTTTGAGTAAAAGACTGTCAAAACACCATGGTTTTTTATATGAAAAACTTCAAGTGCTCGCTAGCACGTGTAAACGTCAACCGATTTCAATGAAATTTAACACATATTTTTTTTTAGTTACCTTGATCCGTTTTAAGCAAGGGGATCAAAGAAATTCAGACTTTACAAAAAAAAATGCCTGTGAGTCTTTGAAATTTGGATGAGAAAGTGCAATTTTGTCTTCTCCGTTACCCTGTTTTAGACAGTAAGACATGATTTAAAAATCTATAAAAAATCCACCATAATCCTTTTTCAAGTCTTGCTTTGTATGCGGAATAATTTTAAAAACACTAATATAGTTCACCATTTATACCAACTTTAGTCATTTTTCGGTAACGGAGAAGACATGAAATGTTCAGTAATTTTGAGGCGTAATACTATTTTTACAGCACTCCTATCAGAAAAATAGTTCCGAATTTAAGTAGTGTATTGAAAACACTTATAAAAACCTAACTGCACATCGCCATTTGCATCACAATTTATAGAGAACTGATAGCGGCAAAAATGCCGAAAAATGCCCAGATACGAAAGATAAAGTATGAGCTTTTTTGATCACTTGCCTATTTTACAACAACATGTAAAATTTTATATTTATAATTATTTCGTTAACTCTAATATATATTGTAAATATTGGCATATTTAAATATATTTTTTTCCTTAATTTGAAATTGAGTTGCTTGATTTCGAAATTTTCGGAATGGCCGATATGTACATTCTTTCAAGTATTTTAAGAATACTTACTTTGTTTTTCTCTCTAAAAATTACCTTCTTCTCAATCGGCGTCTGTGGAATGATGACTCGTCTTATACGTTAAATTCAAAATTGACATTTAGTTTATGGAATAGATTAGTTCCATCGATTACCGACAGAGTCATCAATCCAGGGACGTTACGTTACAAACCAATGGTACCGTTCAGAAAATAATTACAAATTAATGGTATCGTTCAGGAAATAAGTGTTTCATTTTAAGCCGCAACACCACCCTTTTAGTGCCTTGCATATGAGCCGTGTTGCAAACTGAAAATTACAAATGGTCGTGAATTCTGACAACTTCTTTCAAATGCGTAATTTGCTCGGTCGTCAAACGACTTGAATTTTCAAAAAAAACTAACTAGTGAATGGGTGCTAAAAACGATTAAATTTGAGCGAATTTTGTCATTATCTGCTTTGTGAAATGCGTCCTGACGCTGGGGACTGCAAATAATTAGCGCTTGACGGTTCTCAGAAAATTACTTATCGGTCGCGTAGAAAATATGAAATGCATAATTTTACAATCTAAACAAATTCAAGGCCATGTTTTCTTTTTAAAAAAGTTGATAGCATCGTTTATTTACTTTTTCGAAAAATGTAAGCCAGAATTAGTTGATATTTGCGTTTGGAATTGCCCAAACAAATTTATTCGCAGTCGCAGATCTTAGGTAATGTTTTGAGTATGTATTTTTAATCAATTATCTATTATGTATTATTAATTTCTTTTCCGATGTTGATCCAAAAACAAAATGCAGAAGTAGATTTTTTTTTCGCAGTACATAGGCATTTTCAAATTTGTATTTTATTTTCGAAAAAGAAATTAAAAATGAGTCTGCTAATACACGACGACTTTTGAGTCATTACTTTCTTCGAAATTCAATGAATGCAAACGATAAAAAACATCTGATCTCACTTTCGCTCTCATTTAATTTCGAAAAAAGTCACGACTCTGAAGTCAATGTGTAATAGGGCACTAACAGATAATTCATTGAAAATACATACTTAAAGTATTACCTAAGATCTGCGACTGCGAATAAATTTGTTTAGGCAATTCCAACTGCAAATATCAACAAATTCTGGCTTACGTTTTTCGACAAAGTAAATAAACGATGCTATCAACAATTTTAAAAAGAAAACATAGCCTTAAATTTGTTTAAATTGTAAAATTATTATTATATAATTATATTTTCCACGCGACCAATAAGCTATTTTTTGAGTAACGTCAAACGCTAATTATTCGTAGTCCCCAGCGTCACACATTTCACAAAGCAGATAATGACAAAATTCGCTCAAATTTAAATTTTCTACACGGCTCATATGCAAGGCACTAAAAGGGTGTGTTTCAAGAGAAATAACAATAACAATGATGATGAAATTATTTGTGGTTTTAATTTTTTTGAATTTTATTTTTTTCGTAAAACTTAAAAGTATTTGATTGGCAGTAGATTTGTTTTACGAAAAAGAAAATATAATAGGCAACGCTGGTCTTTATATGCCATCTACCTCTGAATGCAAAATGAAAGGGACAACAATAAAGTATAAAGAGGACAGGGACATAAATCTGATTGGAAAGATCGTTTCAAATCCTTTCATGTACGCATTTCACCCGATTTGGGAAAAATCGGGTGGTGTAAATGTCGGATATGTAAAACAAACAGCGGCGTTGTCCATTTGCCGCGTTCCGATGTATATTCTCAGTTATCTGGATAGTTTTGTGTTGTTGTAATCCCTTGTTAATAAAACAGCTGATTATGCTATGTTTCCACCAAAGGTTTATCTCAGATTAGATTAAATAAATCTTTTTGGAGTTTCCACCGCACAAAAAGATTTAAAAAAGATTAAATATGACAGCACCTCCAAAAATGCAAATGGCGTTCCAATTTTTCTTATGAAGTGCGAATCTCGAATGAATCGTTCAGCACCATGTAAAAATAGGTTAGTTCGATTTGTAAAACTATTTTGTCCTAGGAAGATTTAACAAGATTAATTTCTAGTCTTCAGGATTTACGAAATAAATTTGTATGGTAAATCTACGAGATTTAAAGGAGATTTAAGGTTAATCTCACTAAATCTCAGATTAGCGCTAGGTGGAAATGTAGCATTACAAATCATCTGCTCTCCAGAAACAACTTGAAGTTATCCCAAAAAATATAGGATACTCAGCAATCAGAAGAGAAATGAAAACAGCTAATTGTAACAAAATATTTGAGTTATTCATGTTGAGTTTTGTCCTGTCGGGTTTTTTTAAAAGGAAAATAAATAAAATGGCATACAAAAATTAATTTTTCCATCGAAATATATAGAAAAAAAAACTTCGTTAAAAAAGTAACAATTTTTCTGTCAATAAATAAAATTTGTAATTCAACAAAATGCTGTCAAAGCTGTTTTCAGCTAATCTATCCGGGTTTGGTCACTCACAAACGTGTTGGATACTTACACCCATATTATTCACTCGTTTCATCTAGATTAAACTTAAATCAAGACTAAAAGTAATTTAAATCCAAAAATTAAATTCAATTTCATATTATTCACTCGTTTAATCCAAACTTAAATCTATGTTTATAAATCCAATATTGATTAATCAATTGGATCTAAACTGGCCTCCGGAGATCCGTTTAAGCACTTTAATCCAGATTAAAACTCAATTTCATACAATGCACATTTCGAGTTTCTGATAGCTTGTGTACTCCCAGAAACCTACCAACATAGTAAAAAAGTTACCAATCAAGGAAAAAAACCCAGAAATAACTTTTAACAATTGAGCTTTTTGATTACGTGGCTCCTTAATTTCATTTTGCGAAACAATCTAGAAATATTTGTCACGCTGCCAACACACTTGTCTGTTCATGCGGCTCGTTAAAACTATGCCTGCTGAGCTTGATTGAAGCCTTTCCCTCGATGATCCATATTGCTTTACAGCATTTTTGTGTTTCGATGAGGAGTACTTCCCGATTCAACTGCATGCCATTATAATATCTAATCCGTTCCAGAGTATCCCATCAAAAGGCCACATTTCCTCCTCTTGATTCTATCAGCTGGATCGTAGTATGTGCTTTTTGGGATCAGTCTCTTCTTCGCTGGGCATATTTTCGATCCATTGGTATTTTAATATGGAACGCATTTTACATAAATTTTCAAGTTTCAGTTTTTTGATGCTCCGTTTTTTTGGTTAATTGCATCGATTAAATCAGATATGACAGTGGGAAATCGCTTGTATATCGTGTTAAGCACTCTGAAAGAAAAGTGAAAATAATGCGCTGAAAGCACGACGAGAGATAAAAGCAAATCGTATATATACAACACAAAATGAATAAAGCTAGAATTATAATGCTCGGAGGGACACTTAAGTGGTCGGAAGAAAACAAGCGAATACACGGAAGGCATTTGACGCGACTATAATTGCGAAGTGGAGCGTTTCGTCAAGTTTCGTTCAACTTTGGTTACGAAAGTGAGGTGCGCTCCCGAGCGCACCTCACTTAAGTAAAACTGACATTTGGTGAAATAGGAATGCCAAAAAGAGAAAGATGATAGTTACATTATGGGTGTGTTTCCCTTTTTTCGGTACGGAAAGCTACTTTTCGTTGGTTTTTGACATTAGCTTCAGTGCCCTTCCGACTACACTGGTCAACAAAATTAAATTATTTTCTTGTTACAGAAACCAAAATATACTTTTCCGTAGGTTTTTGGTGTGCTGAACTTGAATCTGAAGTCAGAAAAATTCTATCGGGCCGCGTTTTTGAGATATTCCCGTTATAAAATCGATTTTTCTGTTTTTAAAGTTGTATTGTAACGTGAGGAAAATTGTTTCAACAAAATTTTTAATGGTTCCTGAAAGATCTAATTTTCTTCTTTTAAAATCAGTTTAAATCATCCCGATACCTCTTTTCTTCTCGGAGAAATCTTCAGTTAATTGTAGGCCTTCCATTTATGACATAAATATAATGTAAAGGAGAATGGGCAAAAATTTATGGGAAATGGTCCATTTTTCAATGTGCATGTGTCATATATCGTTGAAAAGGTTATTCTGAGTACATCATTTCATTATACGGCCGTTAAGCTCTAAACCATGGGGTTCACGAGATATTCGGCTAATGTTGATTAGCAACACAATGTCAAAATATGGAGTTGCATTATTGTTCTTTCAGTGCTTTGAAACCGAATATCTCGCGAGCCCCATGGTTTAGAGCTTAACGGCTATATAATGAAATTATGTACTCAGAATAACCTCTTCAACGATATATGACACATGCGCATTGAAAAATGGACCATTTCCCATAAATTTTTGCCCATTCTCCTTTACATAATATTTATGTCATAAATGGAAGGCCTACAATTAACTGAAGATTTCTCCGAGAAGAAATGAGGTATCGGGATCATTTAAAATGATTTTAAAAGAAGAAAATTAGACCTTTCAGGAACCATTAAAAATGTTGTTAAAAAAATTTTCCTCACGTTATAATACAACTTTGAAAACAGCAAAAAAACGGTTTTTTCGATTTTATAACGGGAATATATCAAAAACGTGGCCCGATAGAATTTTTCTGACTTCAGATTCAAGTTCAGCACACCAAAAACCTACGGAAAAGTATATTTTGGTTTCTGTAACAAAAACCTTGTTGACCAGTGCTATTATAGTTCTACCTTAACAATAAAAATATAATTTAGGGCGGTATTCACCGAACGCTCATAACTTAAGAGCTTCATAAACTGTTACGCAAATTAAAGAAGATCAAAGAACAAGAGAAATAACCAACCGCTGTGAGTGCTTAACAATGACTAAAAGCTTTATTACAATTAAGAAGTATAATACAAGAAGTAATGAGAATCATGAGATTAAAGTATTTAGTATAACAGTTATATAATAAGAATGAGTGGAAATGAAAAAATATTATAAATTACTCAACACTCCCACTTTTATAAGTATTTCAGTAATAGATAATCCAAAAAAAAAAAAGATTTTGTTAAATTCAAAAAAAAAACTTTACGTTAATTCACTTTCTTTAAAATTTACAACATTCATTAAAAATCTTAGTTGAGCAAATCTATCTTTCTGCAGTGGTTTCGTAAAGATATCACTTATTTGACTACTTGTATGAATGTATTTCAAATCAAACAAACCATTGGTATATTTTTCACGAATGAAATGGAAACGAACATCTATATGTTTCGTTCTTTTATGAAACTCAGGATTTCTGATCAGACGAATAGCTCCTTGGTTGTCGACACACAGAACAGCTTGAATGTGTTGTCCTGGCAATAATTCTCCAAGAAGTTGTTTCATCCAGGCTAGCTCCTTTACTGCTTCAGACGCAGCAACATACTCCGACTCAGTTGTGGAGAGGGAGACACATTTCTGTCGTTGAGATGCCCATGTGATGCAACTTGAGCCCAATAGAAACACGTACCCACTAGTGGAGCGCCGAGTTTTAACATCTCCAGCATAGTCCGCATCACTGTAACAATTCAAAGTAAAATTTAATTTAGATTCAAAAAATATACCGTGATTCAAGGTTCCCTTGACATATCTTAGAATGCGCTTCACCATGTTCACATGAATAGTAGATGGATTCTCCAAATAACGACTGACGCAGCCAACGGCGAAGGCCAAATCTGGGCGTGTCGCAACCATCAAATACATAAGGCTGCCAACAGCTTGACGATACGGGAACTTTATTTCTTCCTTTCTATTTTCTGTCATCTCTGCCACGTTGATTGAAGGATCAGCAGGAGTTGACACCACAGCCGCATCCATTAAATTAAACTTGTCAATGATTCTTGCCGCAAACATTGACTGGCCAAGATGAATTGACCCATCTTTAAATCGCCTTATTTCCAATCCTAGAAAGTGTTTTGCCGGAAAAACTTTAATTTCGAAGTTCTTTTTCAAGTGTTCACAAAGTTTCACTATATCTTTCTTATCAGCCGCTGCCATGAGACCATCATCAATATAAATCGCCAGAATAATCTTCTTATTTTTCTCATGGCATGAGAAAACACAAGTATCAGCATCAATTGGCTTTAAACCAAAGTCTTGCAACAATTTTGTAAACGTTTGATTCCAGCAGCGAGACGATTGCTTGAGTCCATATAAGCTCTTTTGTAGCTTACATACTCGACCACTCCTGTCATTATATCCCTTAGGTTGCTGCACGTAAATTTCCTCGTCGATTGTTCCATTTAAGAAGGCTGTTTTTACGTCAAATTGCATGATATGCAAATTTTCCGCTGCTGTGACACTCAATAAAGCTCTCACTGAAGAAAATTGGCTACCGGGCTAAACGTTTCCAAATAATCGACACCATATTGTTGACTGAAGCCCCGAGCAACAAGCCTTGCTTTGAAACGAACATCCTCATTAGCTGTTGCTGGCTTTTTCTGGAACACCCACTTTGTATCCACCAACTTTCGATTTTCAGGTAGTGTCACCAGCTTCCAGGTGGAATTTTTGTTGAGAGAAAAAACCTCCTCATCCATTGCTGCCTTCCATTTCCTCGAATCAGGACAACTCACAGCATCTTCAAAGCTCGTTGGAGTGTCAGCTTCGGCAAGTAAAGCTAAACTTTCTGAAACTGTAAAATGCACGTCCCTTGGATCACTCCAACTTCTCAGCCTGTTTTTTTTACCAATTGAAGTCCTCTTAGGAATGAGCTCCACTGGAGATTCATTTGACTCAATCTCAAAAGAAGTCCCTACAGCATCTGAATAATCATTGTCATCATCCAAACTTTCCACCGCTCCTTTAGATCCCGTAAACACCTCGTCCGCATCACCGCCATCCGAAGAAGGTAGAAACTTACCAACTTCACCTTCGCGTTCTGTAGGAACCAAGTCAGAAACTTCATCGCTCAAAGAAGGATGTACAGAACGGCTGATATTGTCAGCATCATCATCTGCCTCAGCTACTTCAAAAGACGTCAAATTTCTTTCTGTAGCCGCAGTATTCCTATCAGGATTTGTATTGTTAAAAACAACATTGCGTGATATTTCAATCTTCTTGTTCTCTGGAATATAAACCCGAAACCCTTTCACGCCTTCTTGATAGCCAACAAAGAACCCCTTTTTAGATTTTGCATCGAGCTTACGCCTTTTTTGATCAGGTATATGGACAAAAACCTCGGTACCAAAAACTTGGAAATACTTTATGTCAGGCTTAAAGCCAAACCACAGCTCGAATGGACTTTTCCCTTTCACAGAGCTCGTGCCTGATCTATTCAAAATATAAACTGCAGTGCTAACCGCCTCAGCCCAGAATTTGTAACCCAAGTTCTTGGAATGAATCATGGACCTAGCTGCTTCCATAATTGTCCTCATCTCTCGTTCAGCGGAACCATTTTGTTCGGGTGTATAAGGTACAGTTGTTTGACGTTTAATATACTTTGAACGTAATATATTCTCAACATCTTGATTCATAAACTCCAGCCCATTATCACTTCTTAACGTCTTAACGCGATCACCTGTATCAGCTTCGACCTCTTGCAAATAAATTTTCAGAAATTTTGACACCTCTGATTTTTCTTTCATGAAGTAGACTTTTCTGTAATGGGAAAAGTTATCCTTAAATAGAAGGAAATATCGTGAGCCTCCAATAGACTGTTGCTGCATTGGCCCACAAACATCTGTGCTAACCAGCTCTAAAATACTTGTGGCTTTGCTTTGACTTAGTTTAAATGGTTCTCGATGTTGCTTCCCATACATACAACCTTCACAAAAGAATTCTGGGTTATCAGCGAAAGGTATTTCTAGTTCTCTTAAGATATGACGTACTTGAGAGATATTCTGGTGCGCAAGCTTCTCATGCCACAATTGTAACGTGTCTTTTCTTTTTTCCGCTACATTTGCAGTGACGTCATCAACATCAGACTGTTTCACTTTTATCAGAAGCTTAAAAAGCTTTGAATCCCGTACTCCCACTGCAAGTGTTGTCCCGTTTTTCAATAACTGACATTTGGAACCGTCAGAGATAAACCGTAACCCCTTATCCAAAGCCGTACTTAATGAAAATAGATTCACATGCATTTTTGGCACAAACAAAACGTCAGTCATATAGTTCTGTTTCCAACTATCATTGACAAAACAAAGAACATCGATACTACCTTTGCCAATTGCACTGATTGTAGTCCCATTTCCAATACGAACGACCAACGGTGTTTTGAATTCTGTGTAATTAAGAAGCCACTCTTTCCTGTTGGTCATATGATCGCTAGCACCAGAATCTAAAAGCCACTCGTCTCGCTTTTGTATCTGTACAGCCACCTCCGCTTCACAAATGAAAGCTTGTCCACGATTTACATTTGATGAATGTCCTTTAGCTGACCTCTCAGGACAATCACGTTTCCAGTGTCCACTTTTCTTACACAAAAAACATCTACCTGGCTTAGATTTCTGCCCCCCTCGAACATGCTTCTCACTATGACTCCGAAACTTTTTTGCTACCAATGCGTTACCTGAATCTAAGCTACTGACCGACTGATGCGATTGGAAACGAGCTTCCTCCATGACTAACCTAGAAGTAAGGTTCTCAATCGTTTGACTGGCTTTATCCGTGGATTCCCAGGCGCTATAGAAGTGATGGTACTTTTCGGTAATATCAGTAATATCTTGGTGATTATCATCGAATCGGAGATTCTTTCACCAACATCTGCTAGCTGTTGTATAAGCGCTTGTAGTTTTGATATATGTGTCGCCACATTATCAGCAGGATCCATAGAGAACATATAGAATCTCTGCTGAAGCATGTGGATACTTTCCCTAGACTTGGCTTCATATACCGTTTCGAGCTTCAACCACATGGCCCTTGCAGTTGTGCAGTTTATAATATGCAAAAGCGATTGCGGCGCCATAGTAGTGGCAATTATTTTCTGCGCCTTACTGTCACCACGTTTCCATGCTTCCACAGCTGCTCTCAAATTATCTGCCCTAATTGTACCACCCACTTCTGGACAACTAGCTTCTCCATCAACAAATCTGAGTAAGTCACTGGCGTTTAGCAGAATTTTGACTTGGAACTTCCATAAATTCTACTGCTCCTGCCCAGCTAACTTCTCAATAATTTTCAAGTCATCAGCCATTTCCTAACGTTAAGCACTCCTATTTAATTCCTGCACAATACCTACACACTGCTTCTATCAAACGATCTTCGTTGTTTGAACTTCCCTTTTTTAGGTATCCTCCGTGCGAGATTAATAAAACTATTAAAAAAATTAAAAACGCGGTTTTAAGAACTACTGTTATATAATCTTTTGCTTCTTATATGGATCTGGGCCCATAACCTGTTACGCAAATTAAAGAAGATCAAAGAACAAGAGAAATAACCAACCGCTGTGAGTGCTTAACAATGACTAAAAGCTTTATTACAATTAAGAAGTATAATACAAGAAGTAATGAGAATCATGAGATTAAAGTATTTAGTATAACAGTTATATAATAAGAATGAGTGGAAATGAAAAAATATTATAAATTACTCAACATAAACCTATTCACCAAGCAATAATGGCGAATATTTAAAAGCGCTCATAAAAGTTATGAGTGGTCCCGGCCACTTATAAAGTTATGAGCGCTCTCTTCGAAAACTTATTCGAAAACCTTTGAAGTAACCCTTCAAGCAAATTTACTGACCCATTTTGTCTGTACTTTTTGGAACGTTACAAAAATGAGTGTGGCACGCACAAATCATATATTTCCTTTTGGCTCCAAGGATTTTATTTTTTTTTTCCAATTGTTGTTTGATATTTTTGTAAGTCACGCGGTGAAGACGCTTGTTTTAAACCGTTTTGTTGTGAAAACTTAAACAAAAAACGGGTTAATAATAGGTTTTTTTAATGAATCAGTTGCGAAGAGAAAATTGCAGAAAAAAGCAGAAAATTACAATATGGTGTGTTCCATGAGTAAAAAAATTGCCCCAAACTGTTCTACATTCTATCAGTTTGTGTTCTGTGAAGTTGTTCAGAACATTTTACAAGCAAGTAAGTGAGAAATCGCTGGCTCAAAACTATTATGTTTGAAAAAAGCAGAAAATTACAATATGGTGTGTTCCATGAGTAAAAAAATTGCCCCAAACTGTTCTACATTCTATCAGTTTGTGTTCTGTGAAGTTGTTCAGAACATTTTACAAGCAAGTAAGTGAGAAAATCGCTGGCTCAAAACTATTATGTTCTATGTCAAGCAAATCGAAAAAAATGAGTTTTATATATCGAAATTTTCGTCTCGTTTTCGGCTTTAAGGAAATGTATGTTTCATTTTTATTTTTGACTTAATAACTGTTTTACACCCCTAAGAAGTATTAAATTTTTGAGGATTCTTAATATTGCTCAGATTTAAAATGTTCTAAGTTAACTTAGAACAATACATCACATTCAAGCCCAATATCAGTATGCATACTTTTAAGTTACATAGAACATTTTTGCATTTGAGTACAACATAGAACATTATAACATTGATTATTTAAGAAGAAAATACAAATATTTTAACATACATAGAACATACTTGTTGAGTTTTTGGTTTCATATTGGTAAGGTGAAGTATTATTATCCAGTGTCCCTAATAAGAATTTCTATTAAATATTTCTTAATAAAATATCAAAACTTGAAGTTATGTAAGCATAGTAAGTACTGACTATTACAATTTGGTAGTTTTTTCAACATTCTTCTACTTTAAGCAATTCTATTCACGAAAGCTTTTGAGTTCGAATTCACAAAGAATTACTTGATTTTTCGTTATAAAACCACATTTATTCAAGTTTTCCACTATACAACCCTTAGCTATGGAAATATTAAACTCAAATCTAATTTTTTATTATTACAAAATCTTATTTTAAATATGTTTTAACGAGAAAAGCCGTATTAACATACCGTAATTGTTGAAAACAGACTAATTTCCTATATATTCATGTGTATCCCACTCAGTTCTATAATGTTCTATGTACGACATAGAACACAAAATTTACAAAAATGCCAACCAAATAAGAAAAGTGTTCTATGTCAAAATCAAAAAGTGTTAATTATTTCGCTATACAGCACGAAAAACGAAAAGAAAGTCCTTAATACAATAAAACTTGTAAATACAAATAATACTGTATTGTTTTCTTTTTGAAAAAATGATAATTTGATATTAAATAAGCAGCGTAAAACTTTGGACACGAATATCTCCGAATGAGGGTACCTTAACATAGAACATTATAGTTTTGAGCCAGCGAAATGTCAAAGTACCAGCTGATTTGTTTGTTTGGGATAATAATTAGTTCCCTATTACGTAGACTTTGGAGTCATGAGTTTTATCGAAATTCAATGAGTGCGAGCGAGAAAAACATCTGATCTCACCTTCGCACTCATTTATTTTCGAAAAAAGTCATGACTCTTAAGTTGTCGTGTAATAGGGCACTTAGCTAAAATTTATCACAGAAGTAATTTTCTTCCTATTTTTGGACTTAACATGAAGAAAAGACATAAAAGAATATAAGAAGTTTGTATTGATAATAAAGTTTAATTGAATATTAATGCATTCAAATTACAATTGAAACATTTTTAAATTTGGAATTGCACAGCCGATAGGCAACTGTCAATCCCTTCAACACAAAGCTGTACTTTTCTGTTCTTTCTTGTTTTGACAGTTTTCACACATTTCTGCGGTTTTGCTCTTATCTGATCTAGCTTTTCTTCATTAAACACATATAATAGAAACCAATGCGTTGCAACGTTTGACGTCTATTTCCCCTTAAAGGTAATCAGTCCATTTTTGATCCGCAAACGTAGTAACGAAATAATTAGCGAAACTAAAAAGTTAAGTTAAAAAATGTCCCTATATAAAACAAATTAAAACATGCAATGATCTTGACCCTAGGACTTACAAAACTAAAATTGAAGAAAATAAGTGGAAATAAAATAAAATCACTGTAGTCACACAGAATTTATGTATGCGTATGCAACAGTCTCTTCTTAAGGATCCAAGAAGTACCGACAAAGTAGGGTTATTTTCTAAATCAGGGTTCTGTTTCATAAAATTTGACAATTGCGACAGGTGACAATTTGTAAATTTACAACTTGACAATTGTCAAATTTCTGTCCCAAAAACAATTTGACAATTTTGTATAATTGTCAGAATATAATCGACAATTGTCAAGTTTTCGGTTCATGACAAACTTGTCATGACAATGGATTGTCACGAATCAGTCCAAGAATTATTGTCATCAATAATTGTCTGACAAGTTTGTTGTGACAATTTTTTTTATGATACAGAAAAAATATACAATTTACATATTTGTCAGAATTTGATTGAAAATTCTGACAGGCAATTTAGTCTCGGTCAAGTGTTGATAACGAAGTGAAAGGTACGAATTTAATAGCTTAATAATATTTTTAGAGTGAAAATGATGAATTGACTCAAAAAGAATATCATGTAGATTGTAGATAATAAGCTAGAAATAGTCGAAAAGAAAATTTTCGTGGGTGCTCAAAAGAATATCCAACCGAAAAGCCTGAAAATCCACAAAAAAGTTTCATTGCCCAACTTGGAAAAACATTAAGCATGTTTTGCTATTTCCATCAATTTATTTTCTTATATTTAATGGCTCTAGGCTTAGCTGAAATTTGAAAAAAAAAATTGTTTTTATTATTTTTTAAATAAACGTTAGGCGCCAGTTATAGCTATCATTGAAACTCGTCATTGAAAATTTTAATGACTGATTTTGAGAGGTTTAGAAAACAAAATCATTTAATTTTTTGATGGACAGATGAGGCTCAAGACCTAATTAATATTTCTAGTCAAAAAAAAATTTCAAATAGGGCCAACTTTCCACAAAAAAAGACTTTTAATTTATCAATGATCATTGGTAAGGTAGTTCAATCATTGAAATAAGAAAAGTCTTTTTATGTGGAAAGTTGGGTCTATTTGAATTATTTTTTTGGCTAGAAATATTAATTAAGTCTTTAGCTTTATTTGTCCATCAAAATAATAAACGATTTTACTTCCTAAACGTCTCAAAATCAATCATTAAAATTTTCAATGATGAGTTTCAATGATAGCTATAACTGGCGCCTTACAATACTGTTTTATATGTATGCATGTACGTATATTGTTTGTTATATGGACTAGAGCTTTACCAACTAGATTTATCGTCAATACAACTGTCACAAGACCTTTGACGTTAAAATTCATTATTACCCAGCAACATAATTTTGTAAAAGCAGTGACAAGTTTGTCATAATCTTGCAATTATAAAATTGTCACGACAAATTTGTCACCAACAATACTAACACTTTTTTTATAATCTGACAATGACAAAATTGTCATGACAAATTTGTCGTTGTATTTAAATGACAATTATGTCATATGTCAATATTTTATGAACCAACAAATTGTCAGATATGTGCGACAAATTTGTAGAATTTTCACCTTTCAATTTTTATGAAATAGGGCCCAGTTTGGTTTACCAGTTTGGGGGTGCCTGGTGAGAGAGAGTTGTTCTTATTTTGGACTTCAAAAAAGAATTATGAGTGGTTGGTGAATAGCACAAATATTAATTGAGTTAAGAGCCTCATACACTTAAAAACCGTTTATGAGTGCTTGATGAATATCGCCCTCAATAATTAATATAAATAACTTTCGCCTTCATTAAATTTGATTAAAGGTAGAACTAGAATAGTCGGGAGCCAACTTAAGTGGTCGTACGAAACCGAAGTGGAACTGTTCGTTTAGTTTTCGTTAACTTTTGTCGTCGGACGTGAGAGCGTTCAACTACCGCTCTTTCGTAAGTGGGCGAATGCAAAATCAAAATGGTGGAAGCAAACTATCAAAAACTTGGCGCTTGGTGCATAGTTTTCAACTTTTTTTTCTGTTTGATGATTGAATGAGTGAAATCAGATCAATTTTCTTTTAATTAATTTATATCACATCGAATTCTAGTGCTTTCGCAAAATAAATAATTAAAAGCATATCACTCTGTGCTGTGAATAAGTACCTATGAGAAAATAAACATTGGATAAACAATTTTTTTTTCACTTCCAACCACTTAAGTGCACTATGGGTCACTTGTGAAATTGACGTTTCGGAAAGCTACTTTTCGGTCGGTTTTGACATAAGCTTCCGACAGCTTCCGCCTATTCTAGTTCTACCTTAAATCTAGTGTGAATAATATGGCGTTTAGATATATTAGATTTATTTTAGGTTTCGGTCTCCAAGTTGCGTTTGATGATTATGAAATAAAAGATAAAGGCTTTTCGAGATCATAAATGTATATTTATTTAAACTTATATCGCAAATCATTTGTTATTATCTTGCACGCGTTTCGGAAATCAAAATTCCATCATCAGATTCCATACAATTTAGATTTTGTAGATGTGATGTTAGAGGTGATCTAAAAAATCTAAACCTTATGAAGGAACTTTGATCTCCGAAGCGCGTCGAGGCTAATTACAATTATGTTGTGAAATAAAGCGTGGTACACATTATCAAACCTGAGCGTCACCCGTGTTGGATATCAAACCTGCGTGAAAAGTTTCGCGTGCACACTTATCAGTTATGTTTGGCATCAGGCAAAGAAATTCCACTACTCTCAGAAAATTGTTTCTTTTTATTTCGGGACTATTTAAAATTCACATCATTATCATTTTTGAAAATATGTTAAGAAACTTAAGAGACATGCAGGATGTCTCTAAGATTGAATATTCTGCACGGTCATTTAGTAAAAAATTAAAAACTTCATTGGGAGCATACTCAGAAGAAAAAGGAAAACGTTTTAACATGGACTTCATAGACTTGGAGAGTAATCGTCTACAAAGGTCAATAAAATGAAACAATAATGGGAAATTATTCTATAGGTTTAATTTTAGAATAGCACATTCCAGAATCAGTGTGTTTGTTGATAAAAATTACCGTTTTAATGTTGGTACCCAACATTAAACAAAAAAATGAAGAAAAAAGGAGTTTTTGTTATTTTCAATTTGATCAAAAATTTCAATACATACAACCATCTGGTTTTAAAACATTCACTAAAGATTGGTGAGAGCATTGAATATTGAAAATAAAAACTAACTTTTTCACGTAAAACTAAGAAAATTTTAAATTAAAAAAAAATTTAAAAAGAATTTTTTTTTTCAAAATTCTGAGTTTGAAAATTGATTAAAAAAAAACTATTCATGGAAATGACTTAATTTAAAAATTTAATTAAAGAATGGAGTCCTAACTTAAAAAAAAAATTACTATAATATTTTTGGTGTTGCCGTTGTTTTTTAACATTTTTTTTTTAGTTTAAGTAACTTTTTAAGGAAAATTACCCCTCCTATCTAAACAGGGGAACATAGGCACCCCTTATCATGTTTTTTTTTTGTTCCGAACCAGCTTACACACTCTAGCGTTTTGGTGTATCTTAGTCTTATATCTTAAAATATCTATTTAAATTGATTCTAACATAGCACATTTTCATGAATTTTCAAATAATGTGCTCCTGGCTACAAAAGCAAGCTTTTTCAAACATGACTATTTTTTATTTAATAAGTAATATGTAAGGAATAAGAAAATCATATGAAGAACCCAGAAACAAAATTTGTGTTGACCAGTGTAATCTATTGTTTTACTTTGAGTTTTAATAGCAAATAGCTTCAAAACATAAACAATTTCTATTTACTTTCTTTGCCATGAATGACAAACAATTGAGATTATTCACTCGCAATGACGTCACGAATCAATTGCCTGAACTGTCAAGCATACCTTGTTATTCTAATACCATGCTATTCACCAACCACTCATAGCAATTTTTCGATGTTCGAAAATTAGAACGACTCTCTCTTCACCAGACAACCCCCAGACTGGGAAATCAAATTGTTTTAGAAAAGAACTCTACTTTTTCGGTACTTCTTGGATCCTTAAAAAAAAAAAGTACATAAATTCTTTGTGACTCCAGTGACTTTATTTTATACTACGTTTTCATTAGAGCCGAAATGATGTAATTTCGCAAATCACAGGAAAAGTGTTTTCATTTGTAATTTCGTTTGACAGCTCATTTCATTTTTTGAATTTCAGCTGGCTGTTAATCACTCTTTGTTGTTGTTTTCTTTTGTCTCTTTCCATTGCGCTTTGACATTTTCAGAGCTTTTCAAAATGTGGCTAATTGGGTGTGTTCATTAGGTTTTGACTTAATTTCCTGCAAATTTGGTTGAAATTATCTCATTTCGAAATGTGAATTTGTATCGGAAATGAGATGATTTCGTATCGAATTTGGAAACTTTTCAACGAAATTATCTCACTTGGCCTTATGAAAACGTAGTATTATTTCCACTTATTTTCTTCTAGTTCAGTTTTGTTACTACCGGGGGTGAAGATCATTGCACGTTTTGTTTTGTTTTTATGTAGATAATTCTCTCACTTAATTTTTAGTTTCCTAATTATTTTGTTCATACGTTGTTTACTGCGTTTGCGGATCCAAAATGGACTCCTTTGCTTGAAGGGGAGAGTGACGTCAAACGTAGCAATGCAGCGTGTTTAATGAAGAAAAGCTAGAT